>JAOZGT010000008.1:7466483-7680871 GCA_035578325.1 Coelinius sp. EB29
ATATGGCCGTCGGTACGGACTGTAGAACCCTCAATTTTGGGTAAGATTTCTAACAGTTAGAGATAGGAAAAAAAGTTTTGAACAAAAAATGTTATCCACGTAAAAAACACATTTTTTGTCATATAACTGGGTTTCCTAACTGTCACAGATAAAAAGTTATTGTGGGTAGGAGCAACTCAGACGGCGTGCTAACACTTTCGTGCGGCGGGAGCGCGTTTCAGGACTGATTGTGAAGTACCGATAAGAGATAGAGAGAAATTGTTTGAATCAAAAATGTTTGAAATAAAATAATACATCAAATCACTTATTACACTCATCGCTCTGTCTCCAGTAGTTACTGAGATATTCACGTTTGTGTGCAAGATAGCGGGGCAAATGAGTCTCCCATTGCACATTCAACCGTAATTTTCGCGGTAACTATTAGTGATAGAGACAATAATCTTATGATTCAATAGATGCATCGAAAAATAATAAATATTTTTTGTTCTGAACATTTGTTTTCATCTTCATTATTTCGAGAGATATTTCCAACGCAAGTCCGACTCTGACGAACCGCGTAGTCAGAATCTGACTTGTGTTGGAAATATCTCTCGAAATAATGATAATAGGAAAAAATGTTTGAAACAAAAAATGTTTGTTATTTCTTAATGCATCTATTCAAATCCGAGACTATCGTCTCTATCACTAATAGTTAACGAGATAATTACGGTTGAATGTGCAATGGTAGACTCATTGGCCCCGCTATCTTGCACACGAACGTGGATATCTCATTAACTACTGGAGATAGAGCGAAGAGTCTACAATAGAGCGAAGAGTTTGTAATAAATGATTTGATGTATTATTTGATGGCAAACATTTTTGATTGGAACAATTTTTTTCTATCTCTTATCGGTACGTCACAATCGGGCCTGAAACGCGCTCCCGCCGCGCAAAAGAGTTAGCGCGCCGTCTGAGTCGCTTACACCCACAATAACTTTCTATCCGTGACAGTTAGGAAACCACGTTATATGACAAAAAAAGGGTCTTTTGACGTGAAGAACATTTTTTGTTTTCAACTTTTTTTCCCATCTCTAACCGTGTTTGCGAGAGGGCGTTTTAAATAATAAAATTGTTATAAACTAATAGACGGCTCGTGCTTTCGCAGAAACGGTTATCATATTCGTGATCAGCGACCCCAAAAACGTGAAATCCAATCATAAAACTGACTGGAGAAATTAAAAAATGTCAATGGACACGAAACGGCCCTGGCGTATGGGCTACCGAACGGTGCCGAAGAGCTACGAAGCCCCTCACCGGCTGAGTCTCCCCACTACTCTTCCCACCGCTTCCCCTTTCTCGTAACAAACGTAAAATTTCGACCCCCAGAACGCGCCATAAGAAGTTTCACTTCAATAATGTTTACATGTTCCACTATTGAAAACTTAAGACAATACACTTCGAAATTATTTCTCACATTTGTAACCCATAACGGGAATCAACCGGTACCAAATCCGGAAATTTCAAAAATAATAAAAATAATGAAAATAATAATAATCCCTCAGAGAGGCTAAAGAAAATGATAATAATAATTATTTAATCGGATTCGTAAACCCGCAAGGCCGTTGTATTCAACGGAGCTGAAACACCGCTAAATAATTTATCCCAAAAATTTTAATTCCCGGAGAGATCGGAATTCCGAATTAAAATAAAATAAATCCGAGATTCTGAGAATCAACGGAGACGGAATCCCAATAAGGGAACGGGAGAACGAGAGAGAGAGAAGAGAAGAAAAATATGCCACTCGTCATACGCAGTGATAGTGGAGAAAAATAAATCAGAGAAATTAATTCAATTGCACTAAAATCGCGAAAACTCGCAAGCCACTAGGCCGATCGTGTCCACTCGGATATTGCCGTGATCCTTAGGATCCACGGATACCACCTATGCATTTTCAGGCATAAAGATTAAAAATTACCCCTCTAAACAAGGACATAAAACACGCGTAATTTTAAACGGCTAACTGTGCCGCTCAGCGCGCAACACTTACCGCCGACGCTCGTAGGCGTGGGGAACGAGAGGGGGTGAGGCAACTCACCGTACTCGAGCCCACGCTGCACGGTGAACACCGACAGAGAGGGAAAATGGCCGACTGCGCGTCGGAAAGAGACGCCGCGAGGTGTTTCCCTTTTACCTCGGGATTTTTATAAAAATAAAACCCTCAGTGGAACCCTATGATAGGGGAAACCACGAGAAAGATACTCGTGAAGAATCAACACCTCAACCCACACAAATACTTATTTATCTCCCGATATATCGGGGAAAAATTGCGACGCACGTGGCTGAAGGCCAAGGTGGTCGACCCGTCGTGAGACGGAAAAGCCGGCGCCATTATATTAATGGCGCGGATAACACTCAGAAAATAACCCAAAAACTCACCCTTTTCGCCTTCTTGGGCACCTTCTTCACCATTCTATATCTGGTGGACTCCTCTAATCACACTAAACTTAATCCTCACACGGGGTGGGAGCACTTAAAAAGTTGACCTGTCTTGACCGGGGTCAAGACGAAGACTGCTCACTGGGTCAGTGTCGTGACACTGACTCGGTGGAAAAGTAGAGGGGAGAATCAGGATCATCCTGACCTACCGCAGCGCGACATGTGGATAACCGGCGAATTTTTGTCGCCGTGACCCCTTGAACCGCCCAATTCAATTCAAATTTGAATTGGGAGAAACTCTAACTCTAATCATTTTTAACTTAATGCTTCGGGGTTACTACCCCGAGTTATAGGGACGGATGTAAGTCCCCAGAGGCCCAATATTATTTGTAGCACCTCCCACGGATCGGTTCTCCGGGATCAATGGAACGTAATTGTTAAAATAAAATTGAATAATAAAAATAATTAACTCAACCCAAATACAACCTGGCAATTCGTAGAGAACAAGGGTTGCGCTTGTCTCTTACGACCTTCCACCGTACCGAAAACATACCCAACTAGTTCCATTAGATCCACTAAAATTGTGGAGCGCTGATATTTCAATCAGCCCTAATCGATTCCCCGTGGGATTAGCAAAAGGATGATCCCCATAGAAAAACCGGATGACTCTCAATGTCGGCCCTTCTTCGCGATAATTCTATGGGTCCTCACAAATAATTAGCCCTGATAGGGTTTCCTGTCCTCGGGAAAGAACTCCAAAAGGGTAATCTCTAAAACCACCATTTCGGGGAAAAATAACCGCACCGAAGTGGGAGAATAACCTAAACTAACTCTCTCTCTCTCTCTCGTACTCTAAACCCATGGACGGCGGATGTTCGGGCAAAGAGGTGGTTGGTTTGCTGGTTGTTTTGGGTGTTCCAACGAACATCCCCATATGTTCGTTACAAGGTTTTTTTTTTTTTTTTTTTTTTTTTTATGGAGGTATTTCTCCAGGGCCCCCCGATGAATATCCAATCAAAAAATCGCGAGCTAAAACCTTGTGAGATGTCGAAAAAGAATGTTAAAGTCGAAAACTCAAATTTCATGGATTAGGCCATTAGGGATATTTCGCTTTTTGACACTTGCCCCCACTTTTGACATAGCCTGGACACTTTTTTCTCGCTAAAAATTTAAGAGGTATTTCTCCAGGACCCCCCGATGAATATCCAATCAAAAAATCGCGAACATAAACCTTTTGATATATCGAAAAAAAATGTGATAAGTCGAATACTCAAATTTCATGGATTAGGCCATTAGGGATATTTCGCTTTTTGACACTTGCCCTCACTTTTGACATAGCCTGGACACTCTTTTCTCTCTGAAAATTTAGGAGGTATTTCTCCAGGGCCCCCCGATGAATATCCAATCAAAAAATCGCGAGCTAAAACCTTGTGAGATGTCGAAAAAGAATGTTAAAGTCGAAAACTGAAATTTCATGGATTAGGCCATTAGGGATATTTCGCTTTTCGACACTTGCCCCCACTTTTGACATAGCCTGGACACTTTTTTCTCGCTAAAAATTTAAGAGGCATTTCTCCAGGACCCCCCGATGAATATCCAATCAAAAAATCGCGGCCATAAACCTTTTGAAATATCGAAAAAAACGAGGGTGAGCCTTCTCCCAGCCAAAAGAGCCGATTTTGACATTTTCTCTTAATCAACATTAATAAAATTCATGAACAAATGGACGAAGAAAATTCAAGAATCGTCATCGCAGAAACCGATTCCTTAAACTCATCTTCACCCTCCCCGGAAGCTTAAAAAAAGTACTAGACACAGCCTCATTTGTATAGATGGCCACACTAGTTGAATCAATGTTTCTCCCCTATGTTTACAAGTGTACTTTTTTAACTTACGTTCTTGCAGCTTCTCGATAAATTAAATCTGGAGACTGAGTAGTGTCACGTGCTAATCGAATTATCTCAGTCCTCATGCTTGCCTCTTCTATGAGATATGGAGTCATTAGGTGGTTGTGATCATTGTACAAACGGATTTCACCATCTTGATTGATCCGCAATAATGCCCTACAACGTCTTCCTCGACAGCTACATCTCAGAACCCCGCGGTGACGACGATCACGGTGGTAATTAAACCCCTGACAAATGTAACGCTCTGAATTCCGTTGCCTACCTTCAGTTACCAGCAAATCTTCACGAGGTATAAGTATACCCTCATCTTCATTGCTATCATGAGCATCACCATCAACCTCCCAGTTTCCCCCAAACACTGCGTTCTCGAAGTTCTCTTCCAACTCTGCGTCCTCAAAATTGTGCCTGAACACCGCATCCTGCCAAAATGGTGCTTCACGCCTTATACCTGGAACATAATCGCCGTCAATGGCACCTGCTCCTCCCCAGTTCTCATCATCATCATCGTCATCATCTTCCATATCCTCAATACGATCACCCGGTCCTCTCCTGTTCTCATGATCATCGTCATCATCTCCAATATCCTCAATACGGATTTCTCCTTCTTTCAACTCGTCATCACTGTCAGGATCCAACTATGAGGATCGTCAATTAGTCTCAATCACTCATTACACAACACTCATACTCATTATATACTAATATACACTAAATGATACTAATATACACCAATAACACTTATATACACTCATTATATACTCATATTTACTAACCATCTCTTCTGAGCACTTCTGGGAATCCACCTAAATATTTTTCTTCGCACTCTCCAACGTCTCAACGATTTGAATTCAAATCAATAAATGACATTCATTGCTGTCATATCTAGAAAAATCGTTGAGAAATAAAGGAAAAATTCATTGTTTTTCATCACTTAGCAACGCGTGTTCTTCATTTTTATGAGATGTGGAATTCGAAATCCGAAATCGCCTAAATTGAGTGAAGAATTGAGTTACACACATGAAAAATTGAGTTACACACATGGAAAATCGAGTTACACAGGTAAAAAATTGAGTTACACACATGAAAAATCGACTTACACACGTGTAAAAATGTACAAAACAATTTCTGTTCATTTTCGCGCAACCAATTCTGTGTAAATGACAACTGGTAAATTTTCAGTAGAATTCACAAGTGTGTAATTTATAAATGTGTCGGTGGAACTAGAATCAGTGTATAAACAATTGCGGAGAACTGTTATGTGTAGTTTATCTATGTGGAGAACTTTGTGTGTAAAAGTGCATTGGGTTTGTGTAATAAAAAAATGTATATGTGTAGTATAACGATGTGTAGAATTCAATGTGTACGACTCAGCTGTGTACATCTGAAATGTGTAGGTGTGCAACACAGCCAATTTTCATAATAAATTATCTACAGATTCGATTGAGATATTTTTAAATTTATCGATTGGTTAAAAAGTTATTGCCAATCTGAAATTGTAAATTTTCAAAAACTGTTTCTCGTTGAGGGTGAAAAATGCAAAATCACAGATGAGAATATTTGGAGCTATTAATAACAGAAAAAATTAAAAACTATCAATTTTATTATTTTTTCCTAATTTTGGTCTCACCCCGAATCTTTACACGGCTCTGAGGGGGTGAACGGTGGGAAATAGGGGTGGAGTTATAATGAACTTTTATGTAGAACATTTTACGCTCTACAATTTTGTATCCCACCTTTTATCTTGTATCTGAAGTAGTTTCTGAGATAATTCTAAAAAACGCATTTTTTAGGTGGTTTTTAATTTTTTCTATTTTGAAAAAATTATTGAAATCTAATAAAAATTCAAAAAATTTTTTTTGAAAAAAATTACGCCAAGTACTCGTTTCATTGCGTTGGAATTGGCAGAAAAGTATTTGTTGAAAAATGAGATCCTGTGAGCCCTAAAATTACGCAAATGACCACAAATTGTTCTGAATAATTGGAAAAAAGAATGGAATGAGAAATGAGCGCCAAGCTTGCTGGAAACTATGAAGAATCAGTGAACAGAAAAAATTGGAAAAAAAAGTCAGGACCAACGTACTTGGCGCTGTTTTCTAAAAAACTCAGGGAGTCAAGAGTCGATGTTTCCTGTCGACCTAAGAACTATATTATGCATCTTCTGAGTTCCAAGTTCGATACGAAACGCAAAAAATCTCAGATGAGGATTAACATTAGCATTGAAAGGCGCGCCAAGTACGTTGGTCCTGACTTTTTTTTCCAATTTTTTCTGTTCACTGATTCTTCATAGTTTCCAGCAAGCTTGGCGCTCATTTCTCATTCCATTCTTTTTTTCAATTATTCAGAACAATTTGTGGTCATTTGCGTAATTTTAGGGCTCACAGGATCTCATTTTTCAACAAATACTTTTCTGCCAATTCCAACGCAATGAAACAAGTACTTGGCGTAATTTTTTTCAAAAAAAATTTTTTGAATTTTTATTAGATTAATAGAGTAACAGTAATAGATTGTCGAGTAATAGATTGTCGAGATTAATAGATTTGTTGGGAATTAATAGATTTTCGAGAGTAACAGATTTGTCGTTGAGAATAATAGAGTTTTTGGAGGATACTAAAGAGATTAACAGATTATCGAGTATTAGAATTAATTATTGAGAGGGGTGGACAATATCCAGTAGAAGGAAGCCACCTGGACAACCCAATCGAGACCCTGCCCGCACGGAAAAAAAATATATGCTGACTTATAGGAAACATATATACGAATCATATGACATATATTTCGGCCAAAAATGTCATAATTAGGATATATTTTGTATATATGTCATTTTCTATCTCAAAGAATAATGCGAATATATTTTTTCTAATATGTCGGATAGATGTTGATTACTCCATCCGTCTTTAAACTATATATGCAGAGATATAACAGTAATATATTCTATTATATATCTTAGATACATATAAATTAGTTATTTCGTATATAAACAATACATTTCCTGAAATTCACCGTATATAAAGGATTATATATGTGACATATATATACCCATATTCATTGTGGATATTCAACATATACGATTGGAGATGTTCTTCTTTATACATAAAATATAAGTGAATTATATTTAACGTGTATAATGCATATTAATACCGTTACACGTACCCAACTATGATTCCGAATATACTGAACATATACAAGCAACAGTTATACGAATTCGTTAGAGATTGATGTAGTCGCCTGAGGATGCTGAAAGCATTCCTTCACTTCTGGAAAAATTCTTGCGAGGAAACGTCTGATCTTGAGACATTTTAGATAAATCTGAGAGTGAATTATATTAATGAATCAATGATTTGTTAATCATTTTTTTATTAATTAGAGGTTATTTATGCATAAGAGGGGTAAAAAGGGGGGGGGCATGACAATAGAGAGGTCTAGAGCTCTCCCCAGTGGCATCGGATGGCCTCTCGGACGAGCTCTCAGACCGGCTCTCAACCGAGAGCAAATATGAGAGTGCATTATTTTGTTAGATAAATAGATTGTTAATGATTTTTTTATTAATCGCAGGTTATTGAAACATAAGAGGGGTGGAATAGTAGATTTCGTCACTAGGCCGTGAAGAACTTTTCTGGCGATTGTGATTTTGTAGGCCGAGGCGAAGCCGAGGATTACAAACACAATCGCTAGAAAAGTTGTTTGCGGCCGAGTGGCGAACAAAATTTTTTGTTATTCAGCCCGTAGGCTGGGTTTTATGGCCGCGCAGCGGCCATAAAGCGTCGCCTTACGGACTGAGTGACAAAAAGACATTTTAGGGAGTATTATCTACAGATTTCCTCCTCAAATAATCAAATGTTCAGCGAAAGATGGCTCCCAATTTTTCTCCTCTAAGTTATTTATAATCAAGATAATCCAACATATGATAAGATATAAAAAATTAATGAGTTACTCTACGTTTGACACGCTCAATCAATCCTAGCAATAACAACAAACATCACTGGTTCACGAGATCAGTGAACAATTCTTAGAAGTTGAAAAACCCTTTAGGATAATACAATATCATTTCGCTCCTGAAATCAGAAATACAAGAAAAGGAGGAAATTCTTTCTGGGTATGAAGGGTTGTAGGAGTTTTATTGAGGAGGAAAAGAGAGAAATGAACACTCATGCGTATTATTCACTTCATTTATTTATGTTACAATATTTTTCAGTTCCACGACTCATATCTATTCGGGTGAGTGCAAGCAATAGAAATTTCTCGATTTGGCAGGTTGAGTAGTGTAACCTTCTCTTGAATTTCATCCACATTCAGTGCAGCCAAATCATTATCTTTATTATGTACAAATACCAAACGCCCTAATTGACGATTCCTGGAAAATGGTGAGGTCGTTCTCTCATAATAGTGCCCTATTGCATAACACTGTTTGGAATTAACATAGGAAAGAATTACAAATTCTTCAATTTCGAATACTTCTTGATCTCTTGTGAGCACGATATAACTTCTTCGCTTCTGGGGTTTTTTATATTGTTTCGAGTGAATTATTTCGTCATTTTTTACTATTCTGATTGCAAGCTCTATAATCGAAGCCATTTCCGCGTTGATATCAAGTCGCCTCAAAGCTAAGTAATAAGGGCGACTGAGACTGACAGTTCGCTGCGCTTTACCCAGAACACCAACGTCATTAATTTTGAAAGAAACTTTTGGAAGAATTGTACTATATAACATTTTTGACAAAAAAATCCTTTGAGAGTTATTCAAGCTCTCACCACACATGTTTCTCAACTTAGTCACTGCAATTTGATATCTAAAAGAATCGCAAATTTGCAATGGTACACCGTTTGAACTGTGAACACAATTTTTCAAATTGAAATTGAATGATTCATACATGAATGCACTGTGTGTCCATAGCGGACCCCATTTCAAGACACTATCTGGTAAATGAGTGAGTAAATGTACATTGAACGAAACGTGTTCAATTCCGTATAACTTTTCCACACCATTTACAAATTCATAAAGACACTGTCGAGCATGTTCTACCTCAGAACGCATAATAGAGGTTTTTAATAATATGGACATCCCATCGACGAGTAATGCCCAGTGTTCTACGTATTTTCGTGGAGCAATTTCGCTGAGAATTGGTAGGCTGTAAAATAACAATCAAACACTCCACTCATGTGCTTTTCAGAATTTTCGATCATTAATTTTCCTTGTCGTTCTCGAAATTTCTAGTGTTGCAGTAAAAGATTCAAGTAGAGAATTGATCGAGGCTTCATGTTGTCCTAAGAAAAACTGCTCAGAATGATACTGAGGGTCTAACCAGAGCTTACAAAATTGCTTAGCTACACCTAGCGTCACTAGGTGCATCCAGTCTGCCACGAGACCATCAATAACATCAAAATCCGGCACATCATACATCGCAGATCGTCCTTTAATCCCCTTTTCTTCATTCACAGCATGAGTTAAGGTGTCATTGTGGTTTCGAAGGCCTTCTCCGAAGGGATTCTCACTGTCGTCGATTGGGTACACTCTGACGCTACCTCTACCTTTAGGTACTTGAACTCCAGGATGCAAACAAAGTCCACACCCATACTCTCCATTGAACTGGGTACTGTTTCTCACCATAGGCCTTGCAACAGAGTCACAAATACCTACTAACACTTGAATTTTTTTGTGATATGTCTTTCCTTGATATTCATATTTTACGCCATGTGTATTCAAATTCTGCAGTTCAATTACAAACGGCTTCAGAAACTCATTCATATTCTTCGGTTTTCCTTCTCCGAACCACAAACTACATAATATCATGTTTTTTCCTCTCTCTCGAGGTGGTATTTCATTGATGCTACATAGAACTGGGTAGACTGACGTTGGAGAACTTTTGAAAACAGGTGTACCATCGACATTGAAATTTATAGTAATTGTATCACCAGATACATTTTTTCTATACATAGAACCGTCGAAAATGTCTTCTAATGCATATTCATTCTGTTTTCCTCGGTTTATTGGAGTTATCAGTTTGTCGTGATGTAACTCGAGAAAATATTGAATTTGATTTGAAATATTCAAATACAGAATCACATTACCACTTCTCCAATTATTTGTGATGTCAGTGACTTCATTACACCGGGGGCATGTCATAGCACCTTGCTCGACTCCAGAATCTCCAACTTGTTTTCCAACATAACTGTGACATCCTCCACAGAAATGATGAACTGACATAAAGTCACAGAGACTATTCGATATTTTCTTCCAGTCATATTTTGAACTATAAGTAATTCTTGCATCAGTCAAAACTTTCGCCAATCGCAGAGCGTCTTCTGTCACTGAATACGAAAGATTATGCCGCAATTTGAAGGTGAGAGCTAAGAGTGGAGGTATTAATTCTGCAGTAGAGTATCCAAACAGGGATGGTGAGACATCAGTATTTCTGTTTGCTCCAGCGTCACTCATTTCTTCCCCAGAAACTGCTCTTTCGTCTTCACTTTCCGAAGTGCCTTGACGTAAAAACACATCTTCTACTGCATCAGTGATTGATTCACACCCTTCTGATATTTCTTCGTCAGAAGATGCCTCTGCAAAGTTTCGAGTATTATCACCCATCTCTGGTGTAGGAAGCTGTAATAGGAGTAGTTAAAATCATTATAAAAATCGTTGAATCCATGGATAATCAATAAGCAATAGAATATATAAAAGATTGATGAGAATGCAGAAAGTCATCTGGAATGGCATTTGTCTTATCGCTATCGAAAAGTAGTACACAAACGATTCATACAAGCAAAATGCCCTGGCTCAATTGACCATCAAATCTGGGTATTGTTTTTTCATTCTTAACAGTCACTAATAGGGCCCCACAGCACTTTTTTCGTTCATAACATTATCGACATTCAGATGATTCTTCGCGTATTGGTCGATGTCTCCCCACAATGAATCGAGTACTTTGTCGAAGTGATTGAATCTCCATGAGTTGAGATCAACATTGGAAAATTTTTAAGAAAGTCAAGTTTCTCCATGGCTCACAGAATTTACGAAACAGTTGATGAGAAAAATTGTAGTTAATCATGCTATTTTCTTGAATCTTGACAATCAGTCGTTCTAATATAACATATTGAAAGATTCTTCCTTTAGGTCAGTAAATTTTGCAGAAATAATTTGTCCATATTCACCTAAGAAATGTATAATCATCGAGATAATTTGATAATTGAGTGATGACATAGAAACATCCTCCATCAACTTCAAAATTATCATTAATCTCCCTTGATAACGCGACCATGTTGAGAAATATTGGCTTAAGAAAAAAGCATCAAGGCAAATTTATCATGGGAAATAAAAAAATGAAAAAATCCCTTGACATTTAAACATTGTAATATGGAGTTGATGCTCACCTGCCTACTATGAGAATCATTCATTTTCTCATCATTCTCCACAGCTTCTTCTGTTCTGTAATGATAAATTAAAACTGATGAATTTTATCGATCAAATATGATTTACCAAACTTTAGAATTTTTCTTCAGGGTGAAACTAACCTCTGACTCCTCTTCCTTATCATCCAACGATGTCTCGTCCGAGCAGGAATATCACTATTATTGCCATATAAAGTATATAATTTGTACTGTCGTTTGCTTCCCAATTGACGATCCATTCCACAATAATCACTTTGCGATAGAATTTTTAAATGAATTTCACTGAACAAATTGCTCTTGAAACCACTACTTTTAAACCACGCTCTTCAACACAGACCCAACGTCATCTATAGTTGGACTGAAGTGAGAGTGCCCTTCGGGAATCATCGGTTCGTATGGAGGTTGGGCTCGGGCAATAGCGTCCAAAGGGCACTCTCTCATCAGTCCAACTGTACATTCCATCGCTGTTTGTTTACTTCCGTACGATTTCAACCCGGGAACGTTCCCGTGCGTAAGAACCAATGGCATTATTTCGCTCGTGCGCGGGCAGGATAATATACCAAACTAACCTAATCAAATTAGCTCCTTTGGAAGCACATTTTCCCGATAGTATATTTTTCCGGGCTATGTGGAGTGTAAGTGCATCGTTACAATTTTTAGCACAACTTCAATTTAATAGTAGCTTCATTATTTTTGGAAAATTTATCGAATTTTTAATGTAGTAGAATACAGTTAATTCAACATGAAAAGACTATAGTAGTGCCTCCGCCATTTTCCTGTTGAATGTCGAAGGCATCACTGCCATTGAGCAAATGTAACGTGTCACAACCTGTCGTACAAATCTATAAAATTTACATTTCATATACAGTGATATTCACGTGAGTTGTTATCAGTTCGGTGTCATCACTCGAGTATTACAAGTAAGTATCGATTGATCCTTCAATTCAATAGAATTCAATTACTACAATATACTGTGGACGACACACGGTCGTAGCATCCGTATCCTTTCATCAAGTCTTATCATTCAATAGATTTAGTGGTTTCAATTATCAATGCTCTCAAAGAAGCTACTAATTTGATTCACGTGTGAATTCCTCCCCAGGATGCCAACACTCTATGCAACAGTGAGATGGGTCCTAGGGGAAGATAAGGGGAAAATTACTGTAGGTGTACCTACTGATTACATCATGAATTTCAATCATCAAGAGTTTTTATCTCAAAATTTTGATCCGGATGAGTCGTATGTGATCGAATGGCGGAAACCTGGGAAGAAACCAGCAGGAGGATGGCCAAAATATGACGGCGTTATACTGGACGTAGCACGTACGTGAGAAAATTTCCCAAATGCCTACGTGTTAATAATTTTCTCTGCACATTTCATGAATCAGCTCCATAATATTTTTTTTTATTATGTATGTCCGTCTCTACATATAGCTACCATTCGAGCACTGGAGAAGAAGAGTCAAAATTATTTTTACCAAAAATCTCCACGATTAATCTCCCCAGCAATGGAGACTACATTGCAAGCTGAAGATGGTCCCCTCTCCCAGCCCAGTGGATCAGGAGGTAAACGAACCTCTGATACACCAGTAGATGCTGCTAGAACTAAGGTAAAAATATAAATTTTACTAATTATCATTAAAAATTCAACAGTGGATGAATTCATTCCGTATTCATTGGAAAATGCTAGAAAATTAATTTTATTTATCAATTGACTCTATAGATAATTACCACCTCTGTGTTGAGAAAATTCCTCATCAAATATATCTGCTGATTATTGCTTATTGAATTATAGTTAAAATGGACGGAGAACAGGACACTGACGAGTAATTTCGCTAGTTCAATGTTATTTTTTTCTACCGATGTTTGATCTATTAATACTGATTCTTCACACGTCTGTATTTTATGTACAAGAATTAATTACTCGCAATATTTTAATTTAAAAATGCATTTGCAGACAGACTGACATTATCTTGAGGTGTATCGATAGAAACTGAATGTTTGATATCCCGTAAATATTCGTTAATTGCATATTTAATCACATGGAATATCTTAATTCATTTGACAAGTTTGAATAGCAGAAAGTATTCCACAGTCGTGCTTCCATCATTTTTATCACCTGATTAGAAATGAAATTCAATTGTCAGGGATTTTCATTGTTAATCAGACCATTGTCATGCCGGAGTTATGAGCCAATTTATTAGAAAAAAACTGCTTTGTAGCTGAAAAAATTATCAACATGAGCGTTTTCTCGATCATTCTTGCTGAAAGCTGTACTGAAATTTGGAAAAGTCACAACTCTGTCTTCCCTCTAATCGACTTTAACTAATTTAGATGACAGTAATTGCAAAAGACAAGATCAGATGTTTCTGCAAATTTGTTTCCTTGGATTATGGATAAAATTCTCAACCTATAAATTCCCTTTATCCTTTTAACAATAATATCTATTTCCTATTCTATGATCTTGGGTTCCCTACGATCATACCCGTTAGAAATCGAGGAAAATTCCTGAAGAAAAGGGTGATGATCTCTCAGCAACTGATGATGGCTCATTGATTGATGATGGTGAGGAGCCCCTAGGAGACAACACACCTATCAATTATCATCGAAAAGTAACCAAGAGAGGAAGAGGAATTCAGATAAATGATGGTACCATTTTTCACTATTTTCATTTTATCCATCATTATTGATGATTCCATCGAAGATTTTTGGTTCATTTAGATGACGAGATCGTTTCTGGAATCGATGCAGGAATCCCAGCTGATCGGCCGGCCATGGATGGAAGTGAAGGAAGAAAAGCTTCAGTTCCTAATGGTATTTCTGTTCACTACTTTATTCTGTGAATAGTTCCTATTGATTTTATGGAGGATTTTTCATGAATATAGGAGATGAGCTTCGTAACATCAAAGATCCGATTTTGCCTGTAAACCATCAAATCCCAGATAATGTACAGGTGGAGGAAAGAAGGAGAGAAGGAGCAGCGCATATTGCAGATGGTATCTCGATTCATTATTTTCATTTCATGAAAAATTTTTATTAATACAATGGAGGATTTCTTTCCAATGTACCAGGTGTGAGAATTGATGGGTTTAATGCAAATGATTTGCTCAATCTGAGGGATTTATTGCAAGAAAATCTCAGATATCATCAACGACAGCCACTTCAAGAAGAGAATCTAGATTTGGTGAGAAATCATTCGATCATTGTTATCATGGAGAAAAATCCGCCATCAAAAATATCAAACTTTCTGGTTACAGAAACTTTTCTTCCAAAAATAATTATATTGATTTTTGATTCGAGTGTCTCTATAGTTTTCACTAATGATTTTGTTCCCTGGTTCACAATTTTTTCGATATTAGAATATAATAGTACTCTAGGATCACGAATATTATCATCTTTAAACAATAATATTTGATCACCGTACCAATTTTGGAAGACATTTCTCTTCTTCAATCACATTCCTCTTTCATTTTCCTAGGAAATTTGGACATCTTTCCCTCATTTATTCAATTGACTTATCATGAAGATCGTTACCATTGCTAAAATAAAAAAATTCATAGGTCGAGCTTGGACAGAGAGGAAGTGGTGTGACATTGCCAAGAAATCAATGGGATGCAGCGAAAGAACAAAGAACATTCACTGCTATGGCAACGAGCCTTGTAACATCTCTATTCGATCCCAACGTTCTACTCGTGAGCAACGTGAAAGGGGGGAAAAACAAAATAAGGAGACCAGAGGAAAATGCTCCCAGACACCAAGCATTGGATCCGCGGATTCTTGAAGCAATAACAGGTAGTTTGTTTAATTTGGTGTTTCATGAAACCTTTTAGGAGCAAACGCAATTTTATTTGAAAAACGTTTTTTGTTACTTTTCTGTGCGCAAAATTATTTCAGAAATGAAATTCAGTTCTAATATTCTGTCTGCTGCCCTCCCCTTGCCTTTTTAATCGATGTGGCAATGATTGAAGTATGCGATCCAATTTTATCCATCCTTCTATAGTTGAAATGTCCAGTGTATGATTCTTCATGGCTTGTTTTTTCCAGTATCTGTGAGGAAAGAATTTCCAAACGTATTCAAGACCACTGACATGCATCGTGCTATCAATGTAAAATTGAACACTATGAGACGACAGGCCAGAGGCCTGGCTGAAGCTAACGCCGCTGCCGCTGAGGCTGATCGTGAACAATGACATGTTGGGATCATATTCTTCCCCTTTTTCTTCCATGAACAATATGGTGTGAACATAACACAATTTTTTTTTTTGCTTCTTGAGTTTATTTGATCGATAATTTGTTATAGAGATGTGAAAAAATCTTTCTTTTAGCTTTTCATATGCACAACGTGCTGTTTATGGATCAGATTATTATTGTTTTGGAATTTATTTAACTGATAAGTACCTATGGAGATGTTAGAATGACTATTCTGAAGAGTGATATAGAGAAGATATAATAGAATTATTTTTATAATGTATTTTGAGTTGTTCTGTTTGATAATCAATTGAATTTCCGAGGATGAGAATCGATGTTATTGGAATATCAAGAAGTTATATAATCGGGTGATTGGTGCTTTTACGAGACATGAGTATGGAATTTTCAAATTGATTTTACATTTATTTCATTTTTCAATTTTAATAGATAAACGATTTAGCATAGGACGAAGGATATGAGAGTATTCTTTTCTTTCTTGTTGAGTTGATTCCAGATATGGATTTTTCTATCATTCAATTCAGTCTATAAAGTAATGGATTTTTCGGTGTCAGCTTATGATTTTTTTCAGTTTATGCGCACATAACTGCACATGAAGATGTTAGGATAATATTTTTTCCCTTTTTCTTCCACGAACAATGTGGTGGGAACATAACATAAAGATTTTTTTTTTGCTTGTTGAGTTGATTTGGTCAATAATTTGTTATAGAGATGTAGAAAAGTATTTCTTGTAGCTTTTTATATGTACAACGTGCTGTTAAAGGATGGAATCATTATTGTTCTGGAATTCATTTAACTCATAAGTAACTATGGAGATGTTAGAATGACTATTTTGAAGAGTGATATAGGAAAGAGATGATCGAAATAGTTTTTCAATATATTTTGAGTGGATTTGTTTGATAATTTACTCAGGAGATGTCAAAAAATAGTTAGTAATTCAGTCTATAATTTATGGTAGTATTAAGAGTACCTATGCATAAGATTATGAATGTTATAACCCATTCATGACTCCGATTGATAGCTCGGTGCAAACATACACATTGTGTTGTGAGTATCTCTGCGACTAATTGTAAGAATGATTATACTCCGAGAGAAATATCACTCTCATCATTAATAAACAAATAGTATCAATCATTTTGGTTTTACTTTCAGCTGAGAGAATTTCTTCCTACCTACCTGCACCGTGATGAAAAAATGGATTTGACATCGATGTCAAAAGTAATCCATGATATATTTTACATTTATATCTAATCGATTATATACAAGATATATCGTAAATACAATTTGCATATATTTGACATATATAAAAAATCTATAATGGTTTACAAATAGCATATAATTAATCCCATATATTTTTTATACATGTGAAATTCATGTTCAATTGCATGTGGAGTTTAGTTGACATATAATCAACAAATAGACGTAATAGAAATCAACATGTATCATACATATATAATTTTATATATGTATTCGGCCAAAAATGACATTTCAAAAATATATATTCAATACTTGTCGGATATATGATAATTATTTGCGGATATATGTGTCATATAATAGACATATATTTGGTTTAGATTTTCACATATATTCTCCGCATATATACCTTTCCGTGCGGGTGGACCTTTGCAACGAGCTGAGTGAGTTACGTACAATTCATAGCTTCTCAATTCATTTTGCCTATTGTCTCGAGTCCAGTGGAGGGAATTTTCCCTCCTTCTTTTCATTTTTTCTAAAAAATTATTTTGGTTTATTTACGAGTTATTACTATTATTTTGAGTTATTCTTGGTTAATATTCCATTGCAATCATTAATTATTACTAAAGAGGCAATTGTCCTCATTAATTTTGAGTTTATGATTATATAGAATCCTGAAATTAATTTTCTTTATATTATTATTATTTTGAATATTATCTTGAATATATTTTATTCTTTGGAGCATAAAATTGGTATTTTGCGTTTCATTTGGTCAAACCCAGGAGTGCGAAGAGGGAGTATCGTCCTCCCTTCCCCTTGTAAAGTAGAGTACGGGTAAGTTTAAGTTTTTTCAGTCATAGTTGCAGTCCGTCTTTTGTCTATTTTCTCCGGGTTGAGCAAAATAGTCTGGCGTCCAAGGCAAAGGGCGTACATAATTATCTATAAAGTATTAATCATTAATATCGTGGAAATCGTCAGAAGGTCTTTGACATTTTTCTCTTAAGTCAATGATTATCGAGATAAATTGATATTTATCAAGATATTCAGTGCCTATTCACACAAAATTAATTCATCAATTCATTATACCTAATTCCCAATTTATTTCGATAACAACTGATTTTAGAGAAAAATATCAAAAGACCTTTTTAATAGAGAATTTTATGAACTACAAAAAATGTCTCTTGACATTTTTCTCGAAAATCGATAATCATCGAGATAAACAAGGTAAATCATTTATTATTATTTTTTTTTGCAGCTAACTTCAAATTTGGATTCAAAACGAGTCAATCAGAGGACTTTGTCATAATTGTGGGGCCCTTTGTATGCGTGGTCGAGTCACTAAAACCACTGCCAGACGTCGTTCATCTCATTAACAACTTATTTTAAAGAAAAATTCATTGGAGTTAAATAATAATCAGGTGAGTAATAATGAGAACTTTTTGATACAAATATCGATTTATCTCGATGACAATCAATTTTCGAGACAAATGTCAAGAGACCTTGTTTGTTGAGGAACTTAATTTTGCCGTGGATATGGGTGGTGTGATGGAAGTGGTTATTTGTGGAAAACTACATTGATAACACAGTTGATTAAAATCACTCTCAAAGGTTTATTGACGGAATTGAACCGCACGTTAAATGATTTATGTACAAAGTTGATAATTGTCTCAGAATTGTTGATTAACTGCATGGACTTGACTCTAAATAATTGTTGATTAAATGACTGACTAAACTGCGATAAATACTAAAGAAAACACTATTGAGATTGACCTTGAAGTGACTTGAGAATTACTGGATATAATAATTGATTTGATAAAAGTCTGAGATATGTTACTGTTAAATAATGTCGGTGAATTTCACTAATTGTTGTCTCTGATAATTAACTCGTTGAATAATACACTTGGATATTTTACTCTGATAATTAACTCTTGAATTGAACTGATGAATGTCCTTGAACTGTTGATAGGTGAGAAACTACTTGAATTGAGAACTGACTACTTGATGACTAATTAGATTATTAACTGTTGAATTACTTGATAACACTGACTCGATGATTTTACTTATTACTGATGTACTTGAGAATTTACTAATTGATGAGTTACTCGGTGATGTACTAATTGATTAATTGCCCTAAGGCTAGAGACTACATGTTGAGTACTAATTGAGACTTCTTGCTAGCCCGAAGGCTAGCTGGCGACTGCTTGGTTTAAAAGTGAGGTGATTTACTCCTGGACTGACTGTTGACCCGAAGGGCCTCGATTGTTTCCGAATTTGCTCGAACTGACTAATTAAATTGATAGAAATCTTAGTTGCGTTTCAAACAGACCTTTTTTGTAGCTTATAAAATTGTCTATAAAAAAGGTCTATGACATTTTTCTCTAAAGTCCATGATTACCGAGATAAATCTATATTTATCAAGGAGAGTCTCATTCGAGCACCCGAAGCGTACGGACGTGTTTTCAAGCGCTCTGTGCGGCTTAGGCCGTTTCATAAGTTTAGTGGTGTATTTGTTGAGTGAAAAATAAAATAAATTAGCGGGGAATAGTTCCCCAAGTCATAACTGTTTAATTAGTAGGTCCTAGTGGACTGGACCTACTAATCATGAGTGCAACAAATCAAGATAGTACCCCAGCAATTGAAACCCAGAAATCGAAAAACCCCAGTTACTCGACAGCAGCTAAACGAGGCCCTCTGTTTGAACAAGCAATAATATTGCAAAGAGTTGATGGAGTCACCCATGAACAATATATTCAAGCACTAATCAAAGTTATCCCTATTTCCAAAATTCTTTGCTCAGATTACATGATGAATAGTCGACTCATCGTGTGGCTAGATAGCCAACGTACAGTCGATGAGCTCATCAAAACAAATCAATTTCTCAAGGTTGACAACAAAACTGTACTCATTCGACCTTACATTACTCGTAACAAAAAAGTTGTTTTCACACACTGTTTCCCTCAAGTTGAAGGCGAGTTTCTGGAACAAGAATTATTAAAATGTGGTATTAAAATACTTTCACCCATCATGACAATGAGAGCTGGATTCAAGACCAAGGAGATTGCACATATCACTTGTATGAAGAGAGAGACGTACGTCGCCCCAGAAGATGTAGCGAAGCTACCAGAAAAAATTGAAACAAATATCTATGGGAAATCTATCTGTTTCTTTGTCCAAACAGATGTCACCAAATGCTACCACTGCAAGGAACCAGGTCATGTTGCCAAAAGATGTCCCAATCGAAATGAGACACCACTACTTGACTCCCTCCCCCCCTCCTTACCTCAACACTCGAGGGACGGAGATCCTAATATCTCCACCAACGACGATGAGATCGCCCCTATTATCCCTCTAGTCCCTAACTTGCCTACCATCCCTACCACTCAGCCCCCAGAAAATTTCCCCCCACTCACTCGTCTCCACAACAAGGTGACTGATCCAGTGACTCCTGGTGTATCAACTCAAGACAAAGAGAGAGAAAGAGAGACTACCTGTTCTCAACGGGAATTCCTTGACCTTCCCAACTCCAAAATACCCAATACTCTAGAGGAAACTCCAAAACCCCCGTCGTACCCATTCCACCTCTTCATTAAAAAAAAATCCTGAAATCGACAAGGACTCTGAGAAAGCGGAGTCAGTGATTCTTGGAGTTGACTCCCCTCCAAACCTTGCAGTAAGAGGAAAACGTGTTCACTCTCCAACAGAGTCGTCAGCGACTTCTAATGCAGTGACTGTTCCTGAAAAACACGAAGCTACATAAGAAGACGAAACAGAAAGTATCCGCGATGAAACCTCTTCTGATATGTCCCTTGATGAGTCAGAGAGTGAGCCTCAGGAGACTCCCTCTAAACCTAAACAGCCAGCCAAAAAAAAGATTAAAGCAGACGTCCTGGCTTCGAGTTCCCAAACCACAGTACTAACAGCTTCCAAGGATGACTGGACTGATTGCATCTCATGCTTCGAAAAGCCAAGAGACGACTTTCCCCTTGACTTCCCCCAGTTTCAAAAACTCCTTCAAGAAACGAGAAGAGTAATGGAAATTGTTGATAATGCCCAGGCTCTCACTGAGGATATCAAAGGAGTCCGACAAATGTTTGATTACCTCCGGAATACGCTCCCAACCAAGACTATGAAAGAGCGCTGTACTAAACTCATCCGTCACCTAGATGTCTTTCTCAAAGAAGCGGAGAAGATGGAGGAAATATAGACGCAATGGCTTCAAACCTCTCACCTACTGGACCTGACCTACGGCAACACCTTTCTGAAGACTCTCATCAATCTGCTGGACCTCGGACTATCAGTAAAAAACTTAATATACTTTATTGGAACTGTAGAAGCTTTGATAGACGTAAGTTAGAACTGGAATCATTCCTTAAAAATGTAGATATTTTGATTTGTGCTGAAACACGTTTGAACTCTAAGGATAAAGATCGTAGATTTTTTTCTAGTTTTTACTACATTAGAGAAGATAGGACTCACGATAGTGGTGGGGGTTTCTTGTCTTCATACGAAAGAATATTACGTACAAAAGAATCCCCACTCCTGATATCTCTTCCAGGTTGATAGGGGCGGTGGGGGTTGAACTCACCAACATGAAACCTTCATTTAAACTCTATGCCTTCTACAAGCCTCCCCAAACCTAATTATCCCCTTCTGATTGGGACAAAATATGCTCACTATCTTCCAACCCTGTCAGGTCAATCTTGATAGATGATTTCAATGCCCACCACCCAGCTTGGAACTGCGCAGACACTAAGCAAAACGGTCAGAGACTTTTTGATTTTATCGTATCCCATAATATCATGATACATAACTCAGATACTATCACTCGCTGCGACGAGTATAGTGAATCAAATATTGATCTAGTTCTCTCTTCCTTAAATCTCGCGGACAATATCAAAGTGAAAATACATGACGAGACCTGTGGGTCAGACCATTTTCCAATTCACATACAGGTAGCGATTGAGAAACAGCTCTATGAGAAGCGGACATTCAAGCTTACATCGCTGAAGACAGACTGGGAAGCCCTAAATCTGTCCTTGAGAAGCTCTTTCACTCCCACCTTTATCGAGTCTAACTATGACAGTCTAAGTACAATTGAGAAATATCAGAAACTCATCCATCACATCACTGAAGCCATTAAATCACACACTCCTCGTAGAATCCAAGTCCCGCCTGATA
The DNA here is from genome assembly GCA_035578325.1 of Coelinius sp. EB29. Taxonomy (NCBI): domain Eukaryota; kingdom Metazoa; phylum Arthropoda; class Insecta; order Hymenoptera; family Braconidae; genus Coelinius; species Coelinius sp. EB29. The sequence continues at coordinate 7,488,763 of JAOZGT010000008.1, forward strand.
TTCACCGAAACCCTGTACATTGGTGGGATCCCGAATGCGAGGATGCCAGGAGGAGGTGTATTCAGTCTTTTCGGAAGTGGTGCTCAACCAAAAACCCCCAAGATTTCTTAGAACACAAAAGAGCCGCCTCTGAAGCGACTCAGCTTTTCAATACGAAAAAAACCAACTCATTCGAATCTTTCGCAGAATCCACTAATATTCGGTTAAATGCCACCCATGCCTGGAACACATGTAAAATATTCAAAAACCGCTGGGTCAATAATACCTCTCTCGACAAAGCAGAAAATGCTCCATTAGAGCCCCAAGCCCAAGTCTCTCTTGATACGATCAGTCCTCCCTGGTGTCCTACGGATCCCTCTTATCTTCCAGCCTGCCAACGGAATGAAATTCTGGAAGCTCTATTTACTTTTGCGGAGTTCAACACGGCTCTGGACTCCCGCAAGAATAAATCGGCACCAGGCATCGACGGCATAGATTACACCCTCTTGAAGAAACTCCCTCCTCAATACAAACTCTTGTTACTTGACGTATTCAATGAAATGTACAACAACGCCAACTATCCCCCTGAATGGTCTCAACAATATCTGCATTTTATCCCCAAATCTAGTGGTAATGGAGTCAGACCCATTGCCTTGACTTCGTGTGTATGTAAACTGATGGAGACTCTCATTAAAAATAGGCTCCAATGGTGGGTGGAGAAACAGGCCCTTCTTCCCAGCTCTCAGAGTGGATTCCGTAAGGGAAGATCATGCCATGACAACCTCGTCAACCTGCTCCTTAACGTAGAATCAAACTTTGAGAGGAAGCAAGAGACTCTTGCAGCATTCCTCGACGTCAAATCTGCTTTTGATAACGTAGACTCATCAATACTTCTCGACAAACTTGCTGCCATTGGCTGTCCACTACCTATAATTAAATTTACCCAGTTCCTCACGTATGAAAAACATGCGACATCCTTATACAATGATCTTCCCAGAAACGTCTACAAAGGGGTTCCCCAAGGAGGGGTACTGTCCCCCCTTTTGTACATCATATATGTGTCCTCAATTGTCTCAGATCTTCCGGAAAATATCATTGTCTCACAATTTGCAGTTCCCCCTCGTTATGCAGGACTATAACCACCATAGAGGCATTGGTCAGCAAACTTGACTCCAACTTACGGGAGATAGGCTTGACACTATGCCCTGAAAAGACTCAATTACTCCACTTCAGCAGGAGACGTATTGCTCCAATACACACCCGAATCAGAGTTAATGGACATGAAATTCGATGCTCCCCAGAAGCACGTTTCCTTGGAGTGATCTTTGACCAGCGTCTCTCATTCAAGCCTCAAATTGAAAAAGTCCTATAATCATCACTAAAATCCCTCAACATGATAAAATTCTTGCGAGGCACGTGGTGGGGTGCTCACCCCGAGACATTGTTGATCATATATAAATCCTTTGTGAGATCCATCATTGATTACAGCTCATTCATCTCCTTCCCCATCATGAAACAGCAGAAATTGAAGCTTGAGCGTCTACAATACCAGAATTGCGTTGGCAATTCTCTGCCATACGGTATTGTTTGGGGTATAGACGAACTACCCCACTCAATGTCCTCATGGCGGAGAGTAAACTGCCATACATAGAGAATAGGTCGACTTTTTTGTGTAAAAACTTCCTCATTAAGGCTATCTCTAATGATTCCTTACAGGTCTCGACAACTATTAATGGGGTTATCAATGGTACTCTCCCACGGGGCAATAATAAACGACTTATTTACAAATGTATCACAGAACTCACTCCGTTAATTCCAGAATTGAACATAGAAAATAATTTCAACATGTTTCTCTACGAATGGCTCACAATCATATCAACTCCAGGTAGGCGGGACGATGCAACAGAGACAGATCAGGCATTGGCGGATCGTATCCGCCAAGATACAAGGATTTACACGGATGGAAGTAAAACAACTGACGGAATCTCTGTTGGAGCGTCTTGCTTCGCCCCAGATTTGAATCTTTCGAGAAATCATAGTATCACCACTCAGTCTTCTGTTTTTACTGCTGAGTGCTTTGCACTTCGAGAAGCTACCGAAATTGCCCTAACCTCTTCTCACCGAGACTATCTAATTGTTACAGACTCCCTCAGTGCCCTCCAGTCTCTATCACGTCCAACATCAAGTGTGAGGGATAATAAAATGATTTTCGACATTAAAAGAAATCACATCATGTTCACGGAGAGAAATAATAACTCAAATTTCTTAAAATTTGAATGGGTCCCCTCACACTCGGGAATCGAGGGCCACGAGGAGGCTGATCGTCTCGCGGTGGAGGCGACGGAAAATCCCCCAAATGTTCTATTTTGTGTCCCCTTCACAGACTTTCGGGAAAACTTTAAGAAAAAATCTATTGATCTCACCATTGATAAATTTTTAGAAGAAAGTACCTACAAAGGGGAATCATACTTTCAACACTTCTATGTCAAAAGTCGATTACCGTGGTTTCACAAAAAGAATCTGCCCAGGCGAACTATTGTATGGGTCAATAGGGCCCGTGCAAATCATTATCATCTAGCAGCCTCACTAAAGAGGAAAAATCTCATCGAGTCGGCTCAATGCGCTTGTGGTTACCCATCAGAATGCATTGATCACGTCTTGTGGGATTGTCCCAGGTACGAAATACGTAGAGCAACAATGCAAAAGTGGTGCTTGATTGGTCGTAGGATATCGACCCTCTGCCGTTGATGTTCTAGTTCATGAGCCATCTGCCGAGTCGAAGGAGGCGTAAATTCCATCGGTCGTCATCAGGCTCGTTGTTGATAATAGCTGAGGAGAGAAACACAGAGTGAGAGACGTACCAGTTACCAAATAGATAAATACTTATGGAACATGATACTTATCTCTTAGCTCTGGAGTCTCTGGATGCCCTCAGCTAGCTGATGATCTGCTCCTGGTTCTCTGTGGATGTATTGAGTGTGCCGGGGGCGTAACCACTCCTTTGAGGTTGACTTTGTCGTTGAGATTTTCTTGGACTTGGTGATGTTCTTATTGACCTTGACGATGAATTGGACGAGTTCACTACCTCGACCCCTTGTCTCGATCTGATGACTTCTGAGATCCCACTGATGATGATGAGACGTCTTGATCAGATCTCGCTGATACGAGTGCATCCATGGTGTATGGGCTACCACCATGAATGAGTGTATGATGCCTGCGTTTGCACTCAAAGCAGGTTTTTGTTGATTTGCACTTCGCAAAGATGTGTGGGCCTAGGTAATTGAAGCAGAGCCTCTTGGAGTAGACGAAGTCGTTGCGCTCACGTGGACTCATGTTGATGAAACTCTCACACCTGGAAATGAAATGTGGACCTGAACAAAAAGCACAATTATTTGCTTGCAATGCCCCTGTCTTCTCAAACTCGTAGATTGTGGGTACTCTGCCAACCAGAGCATGGAGGAGATCGCTGAATAGCTTCCACTTTGTGACGTCCCTCTCAACGGGCTGTATCTCGATTCTCTTCAGTTGATTCGGTTGCTGTGTACTCTGTGAACTGCTCTCAATATCTTTCTTCCTGACCAGTCCCTTGAGACGATAGACCAGCTTTATACACTCTCTCTTGAGTTGTGCTCCTTCCTGGTAGTGGTCCAATCTTGGATAATCAGGATCCAGGTGTAGATAGTTGATCAATTTCTCCTGAAGGCTGCAAATCTCTTTCCATTCATCAAAGATGATTTTCTCTTGACCCTCGAGCTCATTCAGTGTGATGTCATTGATATTTTCTGTGAGTGACAACAAATATTGATAAGTTTCTTCTAAAGTTTTTACCTTAAATTTGAGGTACTGTAACTGAAGCTGTTGAGCAGCTGGAAAACGAGCACGTGGATCCAATGGCAATTCTGATTGTCCCTGGTTGCTAGTGCTTGAAGGGGAGAACTGAGTTGAAGGGATTTTTGTATCTATGGCATCATGAAAGTGTTGCTCATCATGGACGCTGGCATCTTCTGTCGCCCAATCTAGTCGTTGCTTGTCCTCTTGTCTGCTCGTACTGATCTCAAACTCCTTCTCTGACATGGTGACTGACTACTTCAAAAACTAACTTGGATAAATTATCAATGGAGCTAGTGAATTACTTACTGTCGGTAATTACCGACTGCTGTTGATGAGATTCTGACTTGAGCCGCTTTGTAAGGGCAACTCAGGCAGGTAAATTAAATCTGTTGCCAAGGGCTACTGAGTACACGAGTCCTCTCTTCACGTGTCCAACACTTTGTTTACACCGTCACTTCTTGGAATGTAAACACAAATTCGAGAATAGAGTCTGAATAACCACCTTGAGAGACACTTCACTTTGTTCTATCGATATTTCTCTATAACACAAGAATTTATTACTCTTGTAACGTCCTTGATATTTTCTCGAACTTTCTAATACTTCACACTTTAGAGTTTTTCACACTTGAGAGTTTTCCACACTTTTACACACTTAAAACCCACAATCCGGCTCGAAGGACCAATGTTTGAAATGAAGCTTAATTTTTGCCGTGGATGTGGGTGGTGTAATAGGTTTTTTAATATCTATGTGAATTGAAAACTCTCAACTTCTTACAAACTGTTCCTCGTTTATTCTGTGGAGTTTAACCACTCGTTAAATGAATATTTACACTTATTTACAGTTTGTTGAATATCTAGAAAAGTTCACTTAGTAAATTGAAGAAAGAAAAGTTAATAAAAACTGACTCGAAACTTAATTGAAATGAATAAATCAAAATTAACTGATGACTCGACTGAATACTGAACTGATAAGTAACAGAGATAGTAAGTAAATTCAATGTTGATGATCTCACAAAATAATTAAGTAAATTAGATAGTTGAAATTCTCTAAACTCTGATAAATAATTGATAATTTCTGAATAATTAATCGCTGGAGAGCTACTAATCTTCTCAAGCTAGAGAACGACTTGACTTGTTGCTTCTATAGCTACAGTCGAAACAGCGAAACAGTGCCCTTCGGGTTTCTCACGAGTGTTCCCCCACCAACTCACTCGCACATGCGCATGGAAACCGGGTAACCGTTTACTCATTGAAATAAATCCGTGCGCAACAGAATATAGTCCTGAAAATCAGTTTCGTATTATTATTTCCGTATTATTATTTCATATTCTTTTCGTATATAAAATAATATTGTTTTTGCACGCCTCTGATAGAAGGAGATCGAAAGAATAAATGAAGGATGACAGAAAAAAAACCCTTGACATTTATTTTCTCCCATTTTCCTGCCTATGTGTTATAACATTTTTTTCAACTGCCTGTGTGATATATGGATAATTGACATATAAAGCTTCTGTATAATTTATTTTATATATGTTATTTGATTAACAATGTATAAAATTTTTTTTCGGATGCACGAAGAAAATTTTAGTTCTAATCACCTAACTTTCAGTAATCGTGGGGCAAAATTCGCGTTCAGGAATTTGTCTTGATTGTAACATTATTGCTACTTGAAAGTAAAGAAAAAATTCGAGGAAAAACTTAAATTTTCCCCTCTATTTTAGAATTTTTCAAAATTGATTTTCTGAACTTTCTTCGAAAATTCATGAGAATCAAATTAATTTTTGCCAGTCATTTCGCCCCACGTTAACGTGAAAGTCACGTAGTTTTTAAAAAAAATTTCTCGCCGTGTGTTATTTCACAAGTGCTCGCCATGAAAATGATTGACTTGAAATAAATAAATAATGATGAGAAACGAACCCTGGAAATTCTCTTCATTCCATTTTCCTCCACATGTGTTATATTAATGAGCATAACTTTCCATCAACAGCACCTGTATAATGTATTACTCATGTAAGTGAATAAACAACGAGTAATAAAAAAAAAGAGGAAAAATTTTTTTAATCGGGGTAGAACATCCTTAGACATAAAGAAGTAGAGAGGACAATTTTTTTTTAATTATTTAAATATAGTGCAATCAAGATACGACTTTGAATGAGAAAAGAAAAACTGCGAGGCTCTTTTGACCTTACGCTACCAAAACTGTTGCAAATAGCATGATAATGTATAGGATTTAATTCATAGAGGAGGAAAATTCCTACAAAAAAGTCCACAGCCTCATTATCCTATCATTAACAGTTTAGGCACTAAGCGCGCCTGAAATTTTAACGCAAAAACAGTCTCCCATGTAGCACACTTGTCGAAAAATCATCTGAAAGTTATCTTTATCTCGTCAACATTTGGACAAGTCCGAAAAGACAGCGATGAGATAACTTCCTTGGGATATCTACAAAAAAAGTTATCTAAAAGACATCATTTTTATGATACCGTATTGGATATGTCTCCAAGATGCTAAAATGTTATCAATTATGATCCTCCCAGTTAGATATCGTTTTTTTGTTATCAACAAGGTATCAATTTTGCGATGACTTTCCGACAGATAAGAAGGAGACGACTCTAGGTTATCTTTCCGACTCTCTCTTATTGATACCATATTCCTGACACCTGAAAGATAACACATATTATGACAACTTTTCGAATGAATTGATCCAGATATCTGTAAGTTGTCTTTTATTTTCTATCTAATAGATATCGTCCTTTTCGGCACCTAAACGATGTCCAATTTTGTGGATCATTACGACAGACTTGAAAATGCTGTCTAGGAGTTATCCATTTTTCGTATCCAAAAGGTTGCGCGATTTTTGATGCCTAAAAGACGCTGACGATGTTGTTGACATCAAGACAGAGTGTGAAACGATATCCGAAAGTTATCTCTCATTCTTATCCAAAAGACGACGTTGTTTTCGGTACCTAAACGATCTCGATTTCATTGGTGACATTACGATTGACTGTAATAAGATAACTAAAAGTGAGCTATGCTTTGTATCTGAAGGATAACGTGTTTTTCAACATCGGTAAGTTGACCCTTTTGAGTCAACCATGTGTGGAGTTCCAAGAAGACATCTTAAAGTTGTCTGTTATTGGAACCTAAGGAGTCTACCTTAATGTTAGCGCAAAAGAGTTACCTCTGTGGATCCTTACGCAAGGATACCGGAAAGTTGAATATTTCGATAACAGAATGTTACCCAAAGGATAACACAGGGTACATTCTAGAGAATTTCCAAAAGAACATTCTAGAATCCCCCCTAATAAAAGGGGTTGACCGCCTAGAGAACTGCGCCATTCGTTTTTCGACTGTCATTGGGGCAACAGTGCTGTGAAGTATTAATAAGTGAGGTGAAGTGAATTGATAATTATATTATTATCACATAATAATTATTATACTATATTATGTTATGTTATATCATATTATATTATTATATTATAATTATATTATTCGGAAATGAAATCTTGAGAAACAAAGAATAAATATAAGTATATAATAAAAATATTTCGTGTTAAGCACACTAAATTTGTTATATTTTCATTTGAAAAAGGTAAGAAATTGTTTTTATTTGCAAAAATGTAAATGGGAAATTTATGTTTTAATCCGCTCTTCGAACAAAAATGAATTTTTAGCATTCTGGCAATTGAAAATTTATCATTGGAATCAATTATTTTGACAAAGATACATTCATTAATAATCCTCCTTTATTCGAAAACCGAATCAATTAAAACATAAATTTTTCATTCATGTTGCAAATAATAGCAGTTTCTTGGAATGAACCCTCTCCTCCTATTCCCATAAGTATCATATCGATAACGTTTCGAGACGTCCATAGGAATGTCGGAATAATGTCGAGAAGATGTCGGAAAGATATCTATTTGTTGGCTTATTGACAGTCGTTTCTGATAACATTTAGGATAAACTTTAAGTTAACTTTGTGTCAACTCTCCTCTCCACCATATTTGTCAATATTGTCAATAAAAAGTCATCCTTTTGACAGCTATAAGTACTGACGTATTGTTATCTATTTGTATTGTCCAAAACGTTACTGACGTTTTGTTATCTATTTGTATTGTCCAAGACGTTAACAATCAGACCTGTCGAATCGTGCAGACATTTTCCATCTTTTTGGTGTACAAAACGGTAACTATTGGGACTGTCGAAAAGTTATCCGCTATCTATTTAAAGATACCGAAACGTCATCTTTTAGATAACTTTGTGCTACTTGGGGTAGCGCCAGCATATCTGGTTTAGTAGTGAAATTCGAGAAAACATCCAAAAGTTGAAAAAAATTATTTAGAATAATTGAGACACTATCAAAATTTCAAATATGAAATTTCTTTTTCTCCATTGTTCAATTTTTTATAATTCTTTGGATTTCATTTTTCACTCAAATTTTTCCTACAATTCAACTCTATATTTTTTTTAACAAATGTTCGGATTGAGATAAATCAAAATGAATTTAGAAATTTAGTAAGAATTCAAGTGAAAAATAAAATCCGAAGAGTGATCAGAAATTGAGAAATGAAGAAAAAAATGTTTCTCCTAGCGGAATTTTATATTTGAAGTTGTGATATAGTGTTTGAGTTTTTCTTCTTTTTATCCAATTTTCGGACGTTTTTTTTTAAATTTTCGCACCAAACGAGACTTTTTGTCACTCGGAAAGGAAGACTGTTTTTGTTTTTATTATCTCCCATCGAATAATTTTTTTTTCGTTTAGATTTGACCATTCGACCACTAGAGAAAATAAAAACAAGAATGCGTTGGGGAGGGGGGGCAATAGCTCTCTGCGCACATTCTTGTGTACCTGGGACAGGGGGCTATAAAGTTCACAATGTAAACTTCAGCCCTTCCGTCCCCAATTTTTTTTGCACGAGGAAAAATCATTTGTTCCCGTCTCGCCGTAACTGTTGTCCTCTCTTGGCAGCGGACAATTTTCAACCTTTCCTCCATTGCCTGGTTAACCAGCGTCTGGAAAACTTCGATCCCTCTGAGTATTCATCAAAATTCCAAATTTTCAAAATTATACTCATTAGGAACGAGTGATTGAATACACGAGAGTGGTTTTCAGTGAGTGAACAACAGTTCAGTGACTTTATACGTTAATATTGTTAAATAACGGACCTAAATGGTAAGTTATGTGAAGTAATGAGTGTTTAAATATATTACTTAAATTTTTATGATGGTGAAATCCATCACTCAAACATCCATTATGTTCTCTTGTTGGTTTCTGCATCGTTAAGTATTTTTTTTTTCTTCTCACCCCATCTTGCAATCATCATTCTCGTAAAAATAATAATTTCTATCGTCAACGTGGAGAAATTTTCTTGTAATTCAACCATAACATTGCCGTATAATTCATTTTTCACCTTAACTTAGGTAGCTAAAAATATATATGGAACAATTCAATTGACAATCCTAGCGCATCCACTACAAATTTATATTGGATCTCTATTGAAAATTCTGTCTGCCTTTCGTGGACTACTGTAAGGAAGTTATGCAGCGTTTTTCACCGAGTTTTTTAAAACAAATATTGTTTGAATTTTCAAGCATCAGTTTTACATGGTTTTGATACTGTTTTTTCTCTTCTTTGCATTTTCACAGAGTCAACAAAGTGAGAATGATTCAAGTCATGAGATGGAAACGGGATTCTCGATTCATACACTACCTGATGAATGCTTGCAAATTATTTTTTCATTTATTCCAATACCTGGACGATCGCTCCTTCGACAAGGTTGGTTTTTAAATTATTTACGAATGAATTGAAGAGTGAAAACCAAAAAAATATCCAAAAATGAGTTGACTATCAATTTTTCTTTCCCTATTGAATTATCTTTGATGACCTGCCGATAATGATCCATTCTAATCAATTTTCAGTATGCAAGAGGTGGAAAGCTATTGTTGACCATTGGTCTGATGTGACTCACATCAAGATCATGGACTTAAATGAGTGTGATCCTGAGCCAGAGGTATTCTCAGTGGTAGGCAAGATGATTTTTGTCAAGACAAAACGAGAGTCAGTTGTCGAGGGGGTGATCAGTCGTTGTGGTCCGGTCTTACTTTCTCTGGTCGATAATCGTAACCGTGGAGTTTCCGCAGTTTTGAGCGCTGTAAATGGATGTCGCAGGCTGGAAGAGTTAACGATCACGACAAATTCAATGCAGCAAGATATGAAGTTGACAGTATTGCTGCTGGAAAATCCCTCGATGAAGCGCCTTCGAATCACTTTCCAATTCCATGATCACTGCACTTCTTTGCTAGCAATTAATGCTAGTACAATCCAAGCATTAAAGCTTCGAGCCACAGGACCAACTGCACAACTCCTGAACCGAGTGAAAGCTCTTAGTCAGAAATTGGAGAATATCAAAGAATTCCACTCCAATTACTCAGTACTAAAAGCACGCTGGAGTCCTTAGATTTTTGTCAATTCGGACCTGGACTGGGTAACAATGGGCTTTATAGCACCTTGAGGCTCAGTAATCTAAAAGCCATCGCAATCGACTGCGAACATTATCTGTGGGCAAATAATCTCGCTATCACTCAGGATTTTGTGATTGCCATGGTCAGCCAATGTCAGAAATTGGAGGAAGTTCGTTTCACTGGTAAGGGGAAATCGCATCTTACTCATACAATTGTAAATTATTCTAAATTTATTCGAAATTTGGATTTATCGGATTAGTGAGTGATTTTGGTGGAAAATGATAAGAGAGGTTTTTAGTAGTTCATAAAATTATCGAAAAGAAAAATATATTTATGTTTCCAACGGAACTGAAACATATAAACGTTCGTTCAATGTTTGACAAAATTTAAAAAGTTATGGAGGGATGGTTTACCATTCTACGATAATGTTCCGATTTAACCGTGTTCTAGGGTCGCGTTTCATTACTGACGCAGTCTTCCCGGTGTTAGCCAAATTGACCAAACTGAAGAGATTGCTAATTACCCGTTGTCCCGAGGTGCGAGGAGAGTTGGTCTATACGTGCAACAGGATCGAAATATTATCATTAGCTTTCTGTCGCAATGTGACGGATGATGGACTGATTAGGCTGCTACAAAACTCAGTTTCAGTCAGAGAATTGATTCTGCATGGAACTAGGATTACTCATAATTTGTTTTGTGCAGCCGACGCAGTTCTTAAAGCCAGCCATGGGCACCACTCGTTATCTCTATTTGTAACCAGGGGCCGTTCGCCCTTTTTTGGTTGTGTGACACTTTTTCCCTAATCGCTTAAACGTATCTAATCTCATGAACAAGTATCACACTTCGTTCTTACCCTCGGAATTCCTCGAAACTCTAAAACCATAAAACGGGACCGGAACTAGATTCCAGGATGACCTGAAGCTCATCCTACCTTAAATACTTTTTCTGGGCGCCAGCTGAATTTTGGGGGACGCGGATCCAACAAACCGCAACCATATCTGAACCGTAAAAATCGAAACAATCACCCCGGAATCAAATGAAACAAAACTCAAAAATGGGAGGAAAACCAAGGATAAGGGTACGGAAGGCTCGGGTTGCTCAGGATGCGGGTCGTGGAGAGAGGGGTGGATTCGGTGAAATACAAAGAAAACCAGCTACAAGAAAACATATCAAAAGAGAACTATCAACCATAGAACCCTAATGAGAGCTGAAAAGAGGGCGGAAGTGTTCAGTAAACGGTACAATAGCTTTTACTCTCAATCAATCTGTTTATTCCAGACTATTTACCGGAGAAGAGTACAACTATTCGATTAACATAGATCTTATTACAGACAACTCGGGATAATTGATTTTATAATCTTTTATAAACTCGGTGAGGTTCCCGGTAGCATTGGAGTCCTTTTTCTTAGCTCATGAATCTGAGAGAGAGCGTCTATTGCGGTAGCGTGTGAGTGTGAGAGAGAGAGGCGGTAACTACGCGGCATGGCGTTGGCTGAGGTTTTACCACGTAACTTGGGGGAAAATCCGGGTTTTATCCATGGTTATTCTTAACCAGATATATTTGGGGGGTTTTCCCGATATTTTCCAGGGTCCAGAGCATTATTAGGAGGGAATAAACCCGGGGACTTTATCCTGAGCGTCGTCTCCATGAGCGTATCCTCGAGGAGGTTGTCGAGAGCGTAATTTTGGGGGTATTATTCCCGTGAACAATTTTTCGAGAGTCTTTTTCCAACGAGAACATTTTCCGGTATTATTTTTCTTTCGAGAGCATTTATTTGCCGGAACAATCCTTATTCGAGACCTTTTTCTCGTGCGCATAGTCTCGGGGGCATTTTTCTTGATTATTCGGGGTTATTCTTTAATTTACCCGGGATAAATTTTCCACGAGGTGGGTAAAAATCAATTGAGTATTTTCTAACCCTAAGAATTATAATTTTTCTAATTAAAAAAAACTCCAGGGCCAACTGTGTACCGTAACTCGGGTATGACGAGAGCATGGGCGATCGAGAGCAATGGTGAGTCTTCATGGCGTCATATTACAACGTAGCGAGACGCCATGGGGGTTATTCGATGTTTTACCGGGTTTTATTCACTGGGGAGGGGCCACCGTAACACTAAAACACAGAGAATAAACACCAGTACTCACCATTATATTTTTTTTTCCTCCTCCTGGCAGCTTCTGCACACGGGAGATGTCCTTTTTCGTTCACCGTAACTCTTCTCGACGCGGAAGTGTATTCTCTCGTGGGTGAATCACGACTGACTACTCGGCACATGGCGCAGTCATGCGGGCAACTTGTTGCCGTCGGTAAGGCCGGGCCATACCGCGAGGGGCATGACAGTAGATCGACTCTATTGGTTTGTGGCGCTAGCGCGCGAATAATTTTAAATATTTAAATCCGAAGATTCTAGAGATCGGGAGATTTATCTTAAATGAAGCGGGATTCTTTTAACCAAACGGTAGCTACGTGGGAGGGTGGCTGTTTACCCTCGTCTACGACCGGGAATCAAGTAGTTTATCGCCGGAGTACACTCTCCGGTGAGGAATCAAGAAACATACGAACAAAAATCAATACTAATCCATAAGCCCGGGCGATCCATACGGATAAAGGGGCTAATTTCACCCGTATGGCCTTCCATCCGTACAGAACTGTATAGATCTTGACCCTCACACAACCAAGGGAGCGCAAGCATTTCAACTTGTCCTCTGTATTATCTCCATTAACATAACCAAAAAGGGGTTGTGGAGATACATGGGGTGGCACATTATGTTGGCCCTGATCCTCCATGACCTCGGTCCCTTTAACTATATCTCGTAGACCGTAGCATGTACCATAACCAAAATTTCATTGAACAGAACTATAACTTTAACGAAAATGGAGTGAAAAAGGGGTTTTACCCCGATAATCAATTGACAACTGAGTTTAATAAAAGTAACGAGAGCTGGGTAGAGTCGATTTGGGCAAACACAGAGCTTCTTCCAGGTTTTTCCGGAGCAAGGGGGGAATTTTTCGAGAGCTGGGGCATTACGGGCTTTACATCTGACGAATACCCGGGTTTTATCGAGAGCTGGGGCATTACGGGCTTTACATCTGACGAATACCCGTTTGGGACTCGGTTCTCTCTCTCTCTCTCTCTTGATCTCACTTACCCTCTGCTCTCAACTGATTATTGAAAATGGCGGATTCCCTGGGAATTCCGTCACACTAGGCACTTGAAATTTTTTGGGGGGGGTGGAGCAGGGTCCCACGGATACAAATTAAATGAATTTTTACTGACGGTGATGATTATCATTTTTTTTCAATTAATTAATCTTTAGTCGCAATCATTATCATTGGCCAATGACCCCTGCAGTGTACCTAAGTACTTGAAATTTTTAGGGGCGGTGGGAGAGAGTCTCACGGATACAAATTAAATGAGTTTTTACTGACGGTGATGTTTATCATTTTTTTTCAATTAACTAATCTCCACTGATAATCATTAGCATTGGCCAATGACCCCTGCGGTGTACCTAGGCACTTGAAATTATTAGGGAGTGTAAGGTAAGGTCCCACGGATACAAATCAAATGAATTTTTACTGACGGTGATGTTTATTATTAACTTCCCGGGCTAGGAATGTTATTGTAATCACCCCGAAAATCGAAAATCGATTTTTCATCATATCTCGACGTTTCAAGGTCTCCACAACAATCCCCGATAATTTTCAAGATAATGTATGTGTGTATGTGTGTGTGTGTGTGTGTGTGTGTGTGTGGTTGTCCGTGTGTGACCAAAAATTTTGGTTTACGATATCTCCCGAACGGATGATGCAATCAAAGCGTCCCCATCCAACTTAGAGCGGAAAGGATTTTCGAGGAAATTGGTCCAGCTGTTCTCCAGTTTTTCCAGGAAAACATAAGATGAAAAATTCCATTATTGGTTTTTTTTTTTTCTTCCAAATCTTTAAATATTTTTTTTTCTATTTTTTTTCTACTTTCGCTGACCTTCGCGCAGGAGCCGAATCAATTAACGCGGTTGGAGGGGGGAAAATGCTGAAGAATATTTTGAAAATGAAACAATTTTGCTAATTTTCTTTTTCTAATTCTAAATAAATTTTTTTTCGTTCCATTCCACGTATGAAAGAATGCAATAGAAAATCTTATCGAATTCGCTAAGGAATTCTATTGATATTCTATTGGATTTCTAATGAAAATTCTATTAATTTTTCGTCGATTTCTATTCGAGATCTTTTCCAATAGAAATATTCGATAAAACTTATTTCAATAGAAGAAAAATCAATAGAACTGGATATTTCTATACAATTTATTCTATTGTGATTTTTCTGTAGCATTTTTCGGCATAAATTTTCAAAGTTTTTCTACTTGGATTTTTGAGCACGACGAAAAGAAATACAATGAAAAAATCTAATAGAATTTTCAATAGAAGTTTGTAACGTGTCCTTCCCCAATAGACTTTAAATTAAACTCCAAAACCTCGATGGCCGCGAAAATCCAGACGAAACCACTGGGATTGTGTCACCTTCGGCCTCGTCCGTCTCGACTTCCCCAAAATTCCAATAACCTTAACCGGAGTGCCAGCTACTCTTTTGAGAAACTGAAGTTGGGCGCCAGATAATTTTTAATAACGCGGAATTATCAAAGCGCAACCGTAACGGAAAACTGTAAAAACGATAAAAACGTAGGACTAGGGGGAAAATCGAGAGGAGAGGTTGCGGAATTTACCAGACTAGCTCGTTTTAGAAAATTTGGAGAGCGGGCGTGGATTAATCGCTCGGTCTTAGGAAAAGAAGTCGCGCATCCCAAAGCCAAAATCTACCAATCAACTCGTATGAATCTCACTTAGACCCCTAGGTATTAACGGGGAGAGTGAAAATTAATATAACTTCGAATTTTAATTAAACAAGAGAACTCGTATTTATTTCTCACTCGAATTCAATTACTCATTCGTTCATTTGACGACAACTTTCAAGTTAAAGGATAGAGTGAGTGACGAGACAGAGAGAGTTTCATTGAATATTAAGAATTTACTCGATCAAAATGCGCGTTACTGATCATCCAGCGTCATTCGAACTTGAAGAGCCTGGGGATCCAGTATTTCGAACCAAAATGAAGTTTATATACGAAAGGGGGAAAGTTTAAGTTCGTTGGGCTGAATTGGAGAGAAATTCGCACTCTGAGGTGCCCAATTATTTTCTACAATTCCCATTTCGGGGTTAATTACCTCGAATTTCACCCCAAAAGAGGGTTCGAGGATGCGAAAGCGTCGGAAGCACTCGATCGGTGCTAAATTCCGTCGCAATATTCGTCAAAACCTGGTGCTGGGTGTCTCAGCGAAGGTGCAATATCGCCTCACAGCGTCACCCACCTGGGCAGGGTGCATGCGGGCAATTCTCACCTTATTTCGCATTTTTCCACTTCACTATAGCACTTTTACAGGTTAATAATTTATTTTGGGGCTTCATGAGGCTTGAGGGCACTCAATGGTGCGCCAATTCCATCCATAAAGCGAGAGTTTTTCCACTGGGGAGCACTATGGCTCAACTCTGGTGAGGGCACATGTGCTTCGAGTTTTCCACATAATTATTCGCCTAATTCACCGCGGGTAAACTTGCACTAATTTCTCTCTTGGAGGAGGTGCAATAATTCAAGGAACTTACCATTTTCTGTCTGCACAGAAATTGTACTTGGCTGGGTATTCAGGGTTATGTGGAATGGGGATGTCGTCGGCTGGATAGCACGAACAACTCTGACGCTTCACTCAGCCAGTCGGTTTTCACGGCTGAGGCGCGATCGGAACGCTACCTGAGGTGTCGTTGGAGAGTCAAAACCATGGATCGATGTGAATCGATGCTTGGCGCATCAATTCAAACGAGAGGAGAACGATGTTCGTATCCACTCGGGATTTAAATTGATTTTTTTTTAATTATTTATTTTTAATTTGAAATAATTCCAAAAGGAGGAATGCGTGAATTAACCATAAACGTAACGATAATTACTCATTTGGGCCGTGAGAAAGGCAGATGTTAGCCTGTTTTAAGCAGATACTTTCCACCTGAGTGGGTGTAATTAGAGCGGATGGCACTCTCCCGGGAGATATTGAAAGATTGCCGAAACGTAACGAAAGAAAACCTAAAAGTCCAGGGCGATCCATACAAATGAGTGGACTAAGCTCGTCTCCATGGCTTTCCAACTGGCAATCTCCAACATCTCCACTATTCGCAAAAGCCAGGGAGCGTGAGCATCTCAGCTCAACCTCTGTGCTCATCCACTTACACCCAACGGGAAACCGAGATCACTGGGAGGCACAGTATATCGGCCACGAACCTCAGTTGATCAATTCGGTCCCACTCAAGGATCTACTGAATTTTATTGATGAAGAACTCAAAATAGTTCAAAACGAAACCGGAACGAAAGAAAGATAAATTTTCCCGGACCCAAAGAAACTGAAAATGTTAATTTTTACTGAACTTTAGACTCTAGCCGTAGAGAGGATTTAACGTCTCGCGACTCTAGCAATTGACTTCATATTTGAATTTTATTAGATAAACTCCGTCCTCCGGGTTGATCCTGATCCTGATGTTCTCGAAGATCCTGTCGCTGCCGAGGTCTAGATTTTTGGCTGGACTGCCTCACCCTACTATGGGGAGCTAGTCCGGGGGAAGGGGAAAACGCGACTCTCTCGAAAAATACTCACTCTACTTACAATATTATTTTTATAAATATCCGTTGAATCTCAGCTTCAATTACAGGTGACGGAATTCCAGAAAATTTCGTCACAAGTTCAATAAAATCTTCTAGCGAATTCGATAGGATTTTCTATTGAATTTTTTCATACGTGTCAAAAAACGAAAAACGATGAATCGACAAATAACATTCAACATTTATTATTGAATAAAAATAATGACCGAATAAATAATGATTCTTCTCAATACCCGGGCAATCATCGGTAATGTAGGAAATTACATTAGTTGTATTGAGCACTGGAGAGTACGCAATCTTGCCGTCTAGCGTTCAAGTCGTTCTTGAGAGAGTGGGGGCCTTCTCACGAAAGAGCATCCACCATTATTCGATAATCAGCTGTGATCGATCCATCTTAGAGGAACGTTATCTGAGCTTTTTTGAGAATTTTCTTCCCAAACACTATTACAATTCTTGCCCTCAGCAGAATTGTAATAATAATTAAAAAAAGAGAGGAAATCAGTGTCAGCCAGAGGCGACAATCAATAAAAATAGTAGCAATTGTTTTTTATAGGCGATAGTCAATAAAAATAAGAGCAAGTGTCTGCCATAGGCGACAGTCAATAAAAATAAGAGCAATTGTATGCCATAGGCGACACAAAATTAAGATCTTAGTGACAATCCGAACATTGTCTGCTACGAGCGACATCAGAGTGAGCATAACAGAAAGAATCGTCGGCCATTGGCGACAAAAACTCTACGAGAAAAGAACAGAGGAATTTCACGGAGAAAATGAGGTCTAAACGACTATCCAGAAGAGAAATAAACAAAAAGAGAAAAACTATGCGCCGTAAAAATGCAAAAAACAGTATGATTCTCCCAACAAGTTTGAATGAGATAGCTTCTTGTCAAGAACATCATGATATGAGAAATCAAGTAATGATGAATAAAAGACAAAAACGTAGAGAACAAATGAAAACCAAACGTTCTGATCTATTTTATAAAAAATTTGAGAGAGAACAGAATCGTAACAGACAACAAAAATCACGAATGAATAATGAATTTACAAAGAGAGAAAATGAACGGAACAAGGAAAGATTACAACGCTTGCGACAAAATACAGATTTTAAGAAAAAAAAAATGAGAAAAGGAAAAGATACATAAAATGCAAAAGACAAAATGAAGAATTTAGAAAAAAATGGAATGATCAAAACAGGAAATACATGAATTGCAAGCGAGGAGAAAAAAAATTCCTACAGGATGAACGCATAAAAAATAAAAATAGAATGATGGTCATCCGAAAGCGTGAAAAGTATATGGTTAATGAACGTAGAAGGAATATTGAAAGGAATATCATTTTACGACAAAATATACAATATATAGAGAATGAAATTGCTAATAATATCAAAAGAAATCGCATTCTTCGACAGAATAAAGCTTATAAATCACGAGAGTTAGCACAAAATGTGATGAGGAATAAATTGTTGAGAAAGCATGCAAAGTACTACACAGGCGAAATATCTCATAACATTGATCGAAATAAGAAGTTGCGATCCAATAGCATGTATAGAAAATCGGAGAGAGAAGAGAACCAGAGACGAATAAGAATAATTCGTTGCCAGAAAGGGTATAAAAAGCGAGAGAGAATGTTAAATATCCAAAGAATGAAAGAAAAACGAAAAAATGAGCAATGTCGAATTCGAGAATTGAAGAAAAATGCAAAGGCGCAAAGAGAGAAAAGGACAATTGATGTATTGAAATTTCGCGAAAATCTCAATAGCCTCTTATTGAGGAATCATAAAACAGATTTGAAGGCAAAAAATAAACTGAAATTCATGCAATTTCGTGCAGAAACAGCCTCATTTATATGCTGTTATTGCGAAGGCCTGTTTTTCAGATGTTCCGTCGTAAAATTAAATGAGAAAAAAATTATTGATAAATGTGATGCTTCATTCTTGAAAAAAATCAATAATTTCCCCTCAGGTTTCATATGCAACACGTGCAAAAATGCTGCATATCTTGGTAAAGTCTATAGGCTAGCAACAAGCAATGGTCTCCAATTCATACAAGTCCCAAAATCTGTCCGAGAATTGTCTGATCTTGAGGAAAGATTCATTGTCGACATTCTCTCGTTCGTTGCGCGCTACTTTTAGGCACCTGTTTTGACACAATGTTGCTCACGCTGATTGCAGCCGCACTTGAGGCAAAATTATTTGAGTCAATCATCTGTTGATTAACAGGATATAGACCTTTTTTTTTCAATCGGTATTCCCTCATGTATTGGGCTGCACTTTTAGGAGTCTTCGCTGGCCTCCGTCCTCGTTTTGGCACAGGTGATTCCTCCACATGCAGTGTATCCTCTTCATGTCCCCGTTTGCCACTCGTTACACTTTCTGCGTTATGATTTTTCTTTTCACTTTCCATATTTTTCATTTCTTTTACTCACTGCAACACTCAAGCACGTGTCAGATGCGCATCAACTACCGTCTCCCCTCATTCACCCATAGATGCGTCGCCAACAGGCGAGAAACCGAAGGGTAACGAACAGTTACGGAGCTCCCCGAGCACTTGCGTGCAGCCAAGCAGTGGCAAACGGAACGATACTTCTCCTCCCCGCTAGGTCTCCCCCACTACTCTCCCGTCACTTCCCCTTTTTCCTTACGCTCCGTTACATTGTAATTTTCATTTACCCCCGACGGCAGCTACCGAGCCATAAGAAGTTTCACTTCAAAAACTCATTCGATTTGTACCCGTGAAACCCTCCCCCACCTCCCCTAAAAATTTCAAGTGCCTAGGTACACCGCAGGGGTCATTGGCCAATCATAATGAATGCGACTGAAGATTAATTAATTGAAAAAAAATAGTAATCATCACCGTCAGTAAAAACTCATTTGATTTGTATCCGTGGAACCCTGCTCCACCCCTCCTAAAAATTTCAAGTGCCTAGGTACACCGCAGGGGTCATTGGCCAATGCTAATGATTATCAGTGGAGATTAATTAATTGAAAAAAAATGATAAACATCACCGTCAGTAAAAACTCATTTGATTTGTATCCGTGGGACCCTCCTCCACCCCCCATAAAAATTTCAAGTGCCTAGGTACACCACAGGGGTCATTGGCGACTGATGACGATTGCGACTGAAGATTAATTAATTGAAAAAAAATAATAAACATCACCGTCAGTAAAAACTCATTTGATTTGTATCCGAGGGACCCTCCTCCATCCCCCCAAAAAAATTACAGTGCCTAGGTACACTACAGGGGTCTTTGGCGACTGATGACGATTGCGACTAAAGATTAATCCCTTTAATAAAAAATCCAATGTAACGTTTTTTGAAGCCAGCTATTTCCGGCTCACGTTTTGTTTAGTTATGTATGACATACATAACTTTCAAATATGATTTTCTTAATAAAGGGATATATTATATATATATTATATATTATATATATATTATATATTATGTATATATTATATATTATATGTATATTATATATTATGTATATAATGTATATATATTATGTATAATATACATTATATATATATACATATATATATATTATATATTAGTATATATATCATTTTTTATTTTTTTTTTAGTTCTTAATTCTTTCTTAATTCTTAAGAAAAAAAAGTACTGGTTTGTTTCTCAAACAACCGTATTTCACTTCACGATGTGACAGCTTTGGACTTTCATGGCAATAACGAAGATCCCTGCTTAACCGGAACTAAATACCCTCCTGAAGTGGATTTGACTTTGCATCAAATTAAATGTGCGTAATTGGTACTGATTCCCGTGTTAATTCATATAATCTTTCATTCTGTCAGAGGTAAATTTCCTATGTAAAAACATTTTTCACCTCATTTCATGTCCGGACGAGGTTAATGACAGCTTTGGACTTTCATGGTAATAACGAAGATCCCTGCTTAACCGGAGATAAATACTCTCCTAAAGTGGATTTGACTTTGCATCAAATTAAATGTGTGTAATTGGTACTAATTACCGTGTTAATTCATACAATCTTTCATTCTGTCAAAGGTAAATTTTCTATGTAAAAACATTTTTCGCCTCATTTCATGTCCGGACGAGGTTAATTCAAATATCAACAATCTGTTTGGAGTTATATATTTTTTTCAAATCAATCCGGACTTCTGTCCACTCACTACAACAGCCATCCTGAGTGTGAATCCATCGAAAGTATTTCTATATTAGCGGGTAAGCCCTATTTCGTAATCCTTTGTCAGAAGAGCAGACCTTCCTGGAGGTTTGTGATCTTAAATTTCTTAGAATTTCCGAACTCCTTTTCCTTTGCTTTTCCGCTCAAATATTCTCACAATTCTGAATATTCCTCCAGAAGTGACCCATCACTATGCCACGACGAAGGATTACAAACTCAGAAACCCTGAAAAACATTATTGAAGCACGCAGAAAGCGTAAAATTGAAAGACAACGTATCAGGCGTCACAAGAGAAGAAATCCCAAAAAAAGAACACAGACAATATCTCAACGTATCAGGCGTCACAAGAGAAGAAATCCCAAAAAAAGAACACAGACAATATCTCAACGTGTCAGAAAGCATAGGCGTATGAAGGAAAAAATAGAAATAGAAAAAGACAATAATCTCATTGAGCATTACCTTGGCCCCATGAACACACTCTGCTCATGTTGTGCAGCTAAACATTTTGAAGGGGAAGTCATTACAGGGAAAAGTTCCTTCAATGATTGCTGTAGTCATGGGGCTGTTATACCCGCATCATTCAAAACTTTTCCCAAAAAACTGCGGTCTCTATTTGATAGAAACCATGAATATTCCACCGAGTTCTTAAATGATATTCGAAGTTACAATACTTCGTTATCATTCGCGTCATTCAATGCCCATTTAACGAATTTCCGTGGAAAACGGCCAGGACCTTATTGCTTCAAAATTCGTGGGTATATTTACTACCAGATAAATACAGCTCTATACCCAGAACCCGATCAATCAGCATCTTTTGGACAATTATTCATCCTAGACCCATCAGCAGCGAATAAACAGAGAATGAATTATAACTCTGGTTTGGATCATACTCTCATAAAAATTCTCGATAAAATAATCCGTAAACACAACTCGTTTGCAAAGTCATATCATATGATGAAAGAAGAAATCAAGAGGCTGGAAAAAAAGACAAGAAAAACTGGGCAACCCATGCCGGAGGTGACAATGACTTTTATACCTAAAAGTGGTCTACATGCTCGACGTTATAATCCCCAACGTGCAAATGAAGTTGCTGCTATTTTCACCACCACTGCAGACGGCAACATACCCGATACATATGTGACAATTAGAAATCAAAACAAGTAGGCGGCAGTGACATGCGGCTATAGATTTGTAACTACAGATTTGCGGTTGTAAAGTTTGTTAATTTTACGTGCGCGTTTTTTTTCGCCATCAATCAATTGATGGAGCGCTTCCGAATGGTCCTTTCAATCCTTTTCGTGTATTATTATAGTAAATGTTTTGCATTTCATATCTAGAAAGTTGAATATCTCCGGAACCACCTGTCCGATTGAGCTGATTTTAAATACCAAACGTTACAACCATAAGGGATACCTTCATGCCAAATTTGAAGTTGATATCTCCATTTTTTCGAAAGTAGGCGTGTTTACAAGGATTTTCAATGAAAAACGGAAAAATAGCCATATCTCGAAAAGTTTCTACTAACGGGTATATATATTTTTATTGATTAAGATAGAGGACGTCGAGACAAAAATTTTGAAAAAAAAAAAAAAAAAAAATCGATTGGGCTGTTTTCGAGATATCGAATAAAATCGATTTTCATGCAAGGTTAAATATCTCCGGAACTAACCATCCGATTGAGCTGATTTTCAATACCAAACATCGCAATCATAAGAGATACCTTCATGCCGAATTTCAAGTTGATATCTCGTTTCTTTCAAAAGTTAGCGTGTTTACAAGGATTCTCAATGAAAAACGGAAAACTAGCCATATCTCGAAAAGTTTCTACCAACGGGTATACATATTTTGATTGATTGAGATAGAGGACATCGAGACCAAAGTTTTGAAAAAAAAATAAAATAAATCGATCCAGTCATTTTCGAGATATTAAAGGAAAACGAATTTTCGATATATAGCAATATCTCAAGAACTAATCGATCGATCGAGCTGAAATTTGGCACAGAACTAGCCCCATCTAATTCCAACTATCTCACAAAATTTCAGATTTTTCGGAACACTTTTACCCGTTTAATCGTTTAATTTACGAAAAAGTGACCACTGGTCAGCATGACCACATACAGACATTTTCGCCAAACTTCGTATTTTTACGTTTCAGACCATTCTGGAACGTTTCCAGGCAAAATTGGAAAATGTCAAAATGGAACGATTACAATGCTTCCATTCGGAAGCAATAAGAATGAATTAAAATATGTGAGCTCAATGGACCCAAGAGTTGAACCGTGGGTATATCCTCTCTTCTATCCACATGGAAAATATGGCTGGCATAAAGATCTATTCCGCTTACGCAGTCGAAAACGGATCTCACGATCAGCTTATGTGAAAAACCTCATTGCAGTCCGAGATTCATTCAACCCTTTTTTATGCGGTGGTCGATTATTTCAGCAGTGGATCGTAGACAATTATGTAAAAATAGAGAAAGATAGGATTGAATTTTGTCGAACCCATCAAAAAGAATTAAGATCCGAAACCTATCAAGGAGTTATTGACTTCATGCAAAGCCAAGCAGAAAATACGAAGGCTAAAATTGGAAAAATGATCATCTTACCCTCAACTTTCATTGGATCTCCCCGCAATATGGCTCAAAATTATCAAGATGCTATGGCCATAGTCAGAAAACATGGAAAACCAGATCTTTTTATAACCATGACTTGCAACCCTAACTGGCAAGAAATTAAAGAAAATTTGATGGTGGGTCAACAGCCCTGTGATCGTCCAGACATCGTTGCTCGTGTCTTTAGTCTTAAAGTGAATGCAATACTGAATATGATTACGAAAGGAAATATTTTCGGTCAAGTTCAAGCTTATGTTTATGTTATTGAATTTCAAAAACGGGGCTTACCGCATGTGCATATGTTAGTAACTCTGACAAGAAATTATAAAATAACATGTCCAGACATAGTGGACATGTTCATATCAGCAGAAATACCAGATCCTACAAGAAAACCGAAATTATTCCGGATAGTTATGCAAAATATGATTCATGGTCCATGCGGCGATTGGTGTTTGAAAGATGGTAAGTGCACAAAGAAATTCCCGAAGTCGTATAATCACGAAACTACTATGGATGAAGACGGATATCCTTCATACAGACGTCGAGACACAGGACTTTATCACGAACGTCCCAATGGATACATTGTCACGAGGCACTTTTACTGCACTGTCACCAGTGCCTGTGAAGTTAATATTGGGTGTAGGTTGTAGGACTTTGGGGTGGAGTCCCAAGGGGAGTCTTGTCGCTAGGCGACACAAATGGGATTGTGGGTATTTTGTGAGGAGGTACGGGATTTATCCCTCCCGTGCCTCAGAGAATGGGGGTAGTGGACTAGGGAATGGATAAAGAGAGGATACGGCTCGGTAATGGATGGGCGCGGATGTGGGAAGCTCGGGAGAAAGGGATGGGACTAATGTACTGAACGGCTATGGGAAGCCAAGGCCGACCCGTGTGGAACTGCTGCCCGGTTGTGTCCTCTCCACCAGTCCAGTCCGGAGGACGCGGGTGCAATGCCCCAGCGTACCACTTTGTTGTTGCTGGAGCCCGCGATAACCAATAATTTTAATGTAATATTTCAGTAAAGAAGGATAGGTTGAGCTCAGCAGAGAGAAAAGTACAAGAATTCAGAGATAGTGGCTCGGTTTATTATTTGAGAATTGAAAAGAAAGAAATGAAAAATACAAAATTAAATTGCCTCAGGTATTTGGGCTCTCTACCGTAGTTTCAATGCAAAACCATAATAATAAATGAAAATCAAATAAAACCAAAATAAACTTAATTTGAAGACCCGGCTGATCAGCTTACACTAGTCGATGGCGTCGTAATTCAGATTAAATGATAATAATATTTAATATTCCCCTTTTTCCCTGGTACTAATAACTCCAGAGGACATCCAGACAGGGACTCATCCCCTCAGCAACCCTCCCCATTCATAAATATCATTATTTTACATCGATCTCTCCGGGATGGCCGGGATGACTGACTCTATACACTTCAAGAGTATGTCCGGATGTCCGAATGAGAAAGACGGTGCGAGGAGTCTTCGCTCGAGAGAGAGGTGCCTCAAGCGGCTGCAGGTTCCCTACGCCTATTTTCCCCCACCGAAGGGGGAAGTGCAACGAGCAAGTGTCCACGTGGGACACCTGTGGGCTACAATTGCCTCTTTACGCGGATCTACTAATCGAATTTCTCTCTCTCTCTCTCCTGGAGGACTCTGAGTCCCTCTTTCCCACTCTCTTTTTCCCCTCTTTAACTCGGAAATAACGGGGTTTTTGGAAATGCGCAACTATTTAATCTCAGCCTGAATTACCCCAATTAATAACGATAATTATCCCCTTAAAACTAAATATATTGATTACTTTCCCGACTCCCACTCACACCGACTGTAAAATATCCAATAATTTCTATTCAATATCTCTCTAAACCAACTGCGCAATAAGATGGCGGCCCCGTGGCCACGCGACCAACGCGTGCTATGGGCACACGAATTACCCCGGAGTTTATCTATGAAAACTGCGAGTTTATTCGACAAAAAACGAGTTTAATTCCTCAGCAAGATCTGTACTCCCGGTAACGACCATCCGTAACCGCAATCACATCAGCAACAATGAATAAAAAAATCAATGCCAACTCACGTTGTCGCTGAATTCACCAGAGCCGGTAGCCGGTGACCACTTGTGGAATGTCCGGAGGTGTTTATTAGATATATTTCAATGTTTTTCAGGTATTGGTTCACTTTGCTCTTTTCCGAATATCGCTCAGAATTTCCTCTCACCAATAGCACAGCCCGTGTCACCAAAAATATTCAATTAACACAAAAATCTTATAAAAAACAACGACAATGAATATTTGTGCACGTGTATGCCTGAATAGATGAGAACGGAGTGTCGGCCATTATAAAAACGTCGTTACTCCGGCCACTTTGGCTGGTGAGATGGCGCCAGCTCCCGGTCAACCCGTGTCAGCTGACCTGCTGTTCTCTGTATCACCTCCATCTCATTGCGCCGCTTACGCGGGCTTTCAATCCTTTCCTCTTTCTTTCACTTCGTCTCTCCTTTTTGGACTCCAGAGAGGTTGTTCTAGAGTGTACTCTCTTCAGACCAAGGCCGTATTTACGGGGGTCTAGTTTATCCTCAGAGATCTAATTATCATTGGATATCAATTCGTAAGTAACGTGGCTGTTGGCTTATCCTCACGGGATATTCCTGCACCTGGATTTGACGTCCTCGCTGTCCTCTCCGGAACTTGGATTACGATTACGCGAGTCATTACCGGGTTATTATCTAAATTCATATAGCTAGTCCGCGTGTGTGGTGAGGGAAAATAGTACTTAACTCTACTCAGATCTCATTTTTCCACACGTCCACTCGATATCCGTGATTTATTCTCACAACATAGTTGATAACCGTTTTGTGGTTCCATACTCCCCAAGATTATTGTATAAATTTGATTGCCATTGCAATGTAGAAATAGTTTCGAGTATAAAAGCAGTTAAGTATCTCTTCAAATACATATACAAAGGCCATGATGCCGCAACAGCTACCATCAATGGAACAGCTGCAAATGTAACAGAAGTAATACATGATGAGATCAAAGAATATATCGAAGCCCGATATGTTGGTCCAGTAGAAGCCTGTTGGCGAATATTGAGCAAGAAATTACAGAAAAAAAGTCACTCTATTGTTCGCTTGCCGATTCATTTGCCAAATCAACAAAATGTGACGATAAATCCTGGAGCGGAAAAAATTACACTTGATGACATTGTAGGACAGAAAACTATGCTCATTGACTATTTTGCTCTCAATGCTCGAGATATGAATGCCCGGAAATATCTGTACGCGGATATTCCAACATATTACTCTTTTCAACAGACAACTGTTGACAATAAAACTGTCCGGCGATGGGTAAAACGTAAAGCAAGTTTTCAAACCATCGGAAGAATTTACTCAGTTAGCCCTGCTCAAGTAGAGTTATTTCATCTCAGGCTATTACTATCAGCCGTGAAAGGAGCTAAGAGTTTTGATGACTTACGAACAATTGATGGACAATTACAGCCATCTTTTTACAACTGCGTGTTTAGTAATGGGTTTAATTGCAGATGATCAAGAGTGGAGCAGAGCTATGCACGAAGCAGAAGTGTGGATGATGCCGCTACAGCTTCGTAGATTATTTGTTCGCATTTTACTTCATTGCCACCCACTAAATCCAGAAAAACTATGGCACGAATTTAAAGATGCAATGTCGGAAGACTTCATTCGATATATGACTGTACTAGATGCACAAAGTGTAGCATTAAATCAAATTCATCAATTTATTGAAGATGAAGGAAAAAATGTAACCGATTACCTCACCATTCCACAAATTCAAACTATTCCACGCGTTGAGAATGAAATAAATCGGAAGACGATCTTGCAAAGAGGCATGGAAAATTATGTAAAATTGAATGATGATCAAAAAGGAATAATTAATGCTATTTTGAACAGTGTAGATAATCCAACAGTTTATTCCGACAAATCCTTTTACATCGATGGACCTGGTGGTTCGGGAAAAACATTTTTGTACACTACATTGTGGCATTTATTAGTTGGTAATGAGAAAAAAGTCATAGCAATGGCTTATACAGGCATCGCCGCTACATTGTTACCATCTGGACGAACTGTACACAAAACATTTGGCTTAGCTGTGTCATTATATCCTGATTCGACCTCGAGTATAAAAAATGCAACAAAAGAAGCTAATCGATTAATGGAGACCGATGTGTACATATGGGATGAAGCTCCAATGGCACCACGTTATGCATTGGAAAATATGGATCGACTCCTGCGCGATCTGATGAACAATGACGCTCCATTCGGAGGCAAAATCGTTGTACTAGGTGGTGATTTTAGATAACTTCTTCCGGTAAATGTTGGCGGGACTCGTGGAGAAACTGTGAATTTGTCAATCAAAAATTCGTATCTTTGGCGATTTTTTCGAAAATATCAACTAACAAAAAATATGCGAACATGACCGGAAGAAAAAGAATTTACCCAATTTTTACTGCAAATTGGAGACGGAAGTCTCAACGATGATGATGACAATATTTGTCTTCCTGAGTACTGTATTAACGATGAAGATATAAATATTGCAATAGATGTTTATGAAACTTTAATACAATCGAGAGAATTCAAAAAAGCAGCCAAATGTGCTATACTGACAGCAAGAAACGTTGATGTTGATGAAATCAATCGACAAGTTGTGGAATTATTAGATATATTCAACGAGAGAATATACACCAGTGTGGATAGTGCTGAAAACTGCAATGTTGACGATGAAATTAACTTGGATTTGGTACCAGAATATTTAAATACTTTGTCTCCAGCATGTCTACCACCACATGAACTTCGCTTAAGACCATTCTGCATCATTATGCTAATCAGAAATCTTAGTTTAAATGAAGGTTTATGCAACGGGACACGATTATTAGTCCTAGAACTCGGAACCAACGTCCTACGATGCGAAATTTTAACAGGCGATAGAGCAGGACAACAAGCCTTCTTACACCGAATTACTCTCACATGCGAAAATATTTATCCTTTTACATTTTCACGCAGACAATTCCCAATAAAACTAGCCTTTGCTATGACAATTAACAAATCCCAAGGTCAAACATTTGATAAAATTGGAATAGACTTACAGAAGGATATATTCAGTCACGGACAATTATATGTAGCTCTGTCACGCGTACGTGCTTGGAAATCCTTGAAAATTTACCTTGGAAGTCAACGAAGCCGCGAGAAAGTAAAAAATTATGTGTTCAAAGAGTTGTATAATTGAAGCAGAATGAAATAAGGTAACAATGGAATTTTTATTCAATTAACTTAATGAGAAAAGACATGCGTAATATGAATTCATTCTACAGATAAAGAAAATGAATAAAAAATAGAGACCAAATTGCACATAGCTCAAAAGAGCTTCATCAAAGATATCATCTAACGTCAGTATCATTTACAAGTAAGCAAATATTCCAATTCATGTTAATCACAATTTCATATGACTCCATATTACATACAGAGCTTTTTTTGACTTAAAAATGCTTCGTATATATTTTTATTTGTAGAACAACAATCCTCAAGCTATTTATTTATTTAATAAAATAATAACTGAATACTCCTGGAAATAGTTCAATATCTCTTGAGTATACCTGAAATATATCTTGAATACATCAAGATATTTCTACATCAACGTTTCTGGAGTTAAAAAAAAAAGAACGACGACCAGTCTGAATTCAGCCCACAGAAATCTCAATTGCCTAATATTCCATTAAATGTCAATTACCTCTCAATACCCAGAATTTCGAAGTAATTGAAAAAATTAACGACATGTGTGACGAAAACTCAGATAACGATTCATCAACATCAAGGTAAGTATTTTACACACAATGAAGTGAAACAAATAACACCCATTTAAACTCAAAATATTTGGTTCAATTTTAATTATGTTATTTTCAGTAAAGAACAACAAAAGTCAAGATGACACCACTCATTGTGAGTCTGAGGACTTCCCCTACACATCTTCAGCAGACATGCACAAAATTCGCATAGGCAATATGCTCACGTACGTTATTAATTGATATAAACCATAATAATTCAGCAGCCTCTATTATTAATAACCTCATAATGAGATGATTCATGAATTTATGAAAATTTCAAATACTCGACCTTTGTGTTTCAGTGAAGTCATCGGTTTTGTGGAAAACGTGAAATCCCCCAAATATGTGAAGGACGACAAATTTGTAATGTCTTTCGTTTTGAACAATAATGACGGTGAATCAGTCAAAGTTGTAGCATGGAACGGTGAATGCAGAAGAATAGAGGGGATTATTCAGGGAAATGTGGTAAGTGCAATCAATATATCGTTCAGAAACAGAGTTTTCAAACTAGCAGACAATAGAAATGGCTAAATAGCCAATTTTAATTTGTCAATAATTTTTTTAATCATTCTCGATGGCTGAGATAGTCTTCTGGGGGGTCCAGGACTATTTATACCCAAAGTCAAAGTTTCCTCACCCTGAGAAACAGAGTTTTCAAACTAGCAGACAATAAAAATGGCTAAATAGCCAATTTTAATTTGTCAATAATTTCTTTAATCATTCTCGATGGCTGAGATATTCTTCTGGGAGACCTAGAAATGTCTGAACCCAAGGTCAAGGTTTCCTCACCCTCAGAACCAGAGTTTTCAAACTAGCAGACAATAGAACTGGCTAAATAGCCAATTTTAATTTGTCAATAATTTCTTTAATCATTCTTGATGGCTGAGATAGTCTTCTGGGAGGCCGAGGAATGTCTATACCACAGGTCAAAGTTTCCTCACCCTCAGAACCAGAGTTTTCAAACTAGCAGACAATAGAAATGGCTAAATAGCCAATTTTAATTTGTCAATAATTTCTTTAATCATTCTTGATGGCTGAGATAGTCTTCTGGGGGGCCCAGGACTATTTAAACCCAAGGTCAAGATTTCCTCACCCTCAGAACCAGAGTTTTCAAACTAGCAGACAATAGAACTGGCTAAATAGCCAATTTTAATTTGTCAATAATTTTTTTAATCATTCTCGATGGCTGAGATAGTCTTTTGGGAGGCTGTAAAATTGGCTGTATTTTAAAAATTCGTGAAAATCGTCAACCGAATTAGCTAATTAATATTTCCTCTGCATTATTCTTTATCGATTCACCAAATGTTCTAAATAATATAAATCGTAAAAGCATTTTTCTGTCTTTTTTCCAACGTTTTATGAATCCATGAATTCCATTGTAACTAATAGGTACTTCACGTCAACGGTGCTCTTGCCAAAGCAACTGTCCCACGTTTCAATGATGGAAGCCTCCAATTAGAATTACTTATCCAGTCAAATACACAAGTCACTCAACTCGGAAATCATAAAATCATACCCACTAATGTCGAGACTTTCACCCTCTCAAATATTGGAGGCGCCAAACGAAAAACCATTAGTAAAAATCTTTTATATTATGTTAGGGGGATTTCCAACATTTTTTTCATAAAATAATTGGAATAATTCTTTACAGGAACCACAGGCTACATAAAATTCAATTTTGCAGTCATAAAGAATTATTCGGACAAATCAAAAAATACATGCTATGGAGCGATTGCAGAAAATAAAACAAAATTGACAGTATAAGTGCTCCAGATAAAGAAGTTTTCTAACCCTTTCAACACAGGAGAACATGTTGAACTCATCGGAAAATTACAAACAAATGGTAAAGTTTAAATCGTCAGCAAAAAAAAAAGTGTCCTACTATGTCAAAAGTGAGGGAGAGTGTTGGAAGGCAAAATACCCGACTCGAGAAATTGGAGGTTTCAAAAATTGCCGTGTAGCCTTCGAATCGTATATCCACGGTAAAATTGCCGTATATCCACAGTAAAAACTCCGGTATATTCACGGTAAAAATTACCGTGGACCGTATGAATAGACACTTCCTAGAATAAAATATCACCACCATTTCAACGCTTTGCCTCAATCAAAATTCAATCATAATTGAATTTTTCAGGTACTCCAACATTCATTGTGAATCAGATATCAGACATAAAAAAAATTGATGGAAAAACAATGTCAAGTAAACAATTGAGACTGGCCAATAACGAAATTGATCTTAACTTAGCTGCAACAATTACCAATAACCAGAATAAAAAACGAAAAACAAATGATGATGCCACAACAAATCCATCTACATCCGGACTTCAAACACAACGATCAAATCAATAAAAAAGTGAAAACGACTCAAGTTCTTCAAGTGACGAAGATTGAATAAAATAAATTACTGCGAAACAAATTCTAAAACCAAAATTCAATGTACCGATTCACTCGCAATAAAATAAAATGAGTCATACATTTCTTGATAATTTCAATATTCATGAATATATTTTTTATACGAAAAGAATTAATGAAACACGCGCGGAGCGTGCGGATTAATCTAGTCCTCTATAAAAAAATTAGTGAAACGTTTTCTGTCACCGATCTATTTCGCCAAGTCATGTCATGTTCATGAAATACCAATACTTATCCTTATCGTATTGTTGTCTTTGGCGAAATAAGATAACACATTACACAAATAACAAATGGTTGGGACGGTTTATTTAATTATCCAATTGCATGGTAATACAGTGAGTCCGTCTTTTATCAAGTCTTTTTAGAGAAGAATCAATATCCAAGTTATTCCAAAGGACGATCGTAACCAACGGGCTCATTCGACATCCTTCAGACAGGATCTTGTTTTTAAAGGGTTCGAAGGGGGAATACGTAACACTACTCCCCTTCGTGAAAAGATTGCCGCCCCGGCAATCATACTAGGAACTATTTGAGATATTACAATTCAGGTTGAAGTTTTAAATTTGTAACACATTGTGAGGAGTTGTAAGATCTCACATAGGGAGGGTCCTAGTCTGTTCTTCAACAAAAACCTCCCAGAAAACATGATGGAAGAACAGTCGCGATTTACACTCATTTGTTTGATTTTATACAATCACAAATTGCCAAAAGTGTTTGTTACATTTTTCAAATAATGTGTTTTCATGCAATTTATTCATTAATGGTGTGCGAGTGTCAGTGTATGATTTGAGTTCTAACTTTTCATTCTTTGAATAATTAATAATAAAAAAAATTATTCACTTAACAATTTCCACGTCGATCTCGTCTGCACCTGGAAACAACTCAACACAAGAACTCCTCAAATTAGAAAAATATCCAAGCAAAAATTTCATTCAACCAAAAGCAATAGGCCATTATTTGTTTAAACAACCAGATTACAAGAAACCAACCCCTTTGTTAGCAAAAATTCAAACGTTTCTACCATGGCCGTGAGTTTTTCGAAAGCTTTCGAAATTGTTATATACAAACCCCATATTACTACAACACACACGCTCATTCGTTCAGTCGTGTAACAAGTCTTAATTAAGGCTGAAAAAATTGGTTAATTCAATTAATCACAGATAAATAAAGATCCAAATTAACCAGTAAACAAGAGATATAAATACTCAATCAGTCTGCTACAACAGACATAAATAATCAGGCCAGTCTGCTACAACAGACATAAATAATCAGGCCAGTCTGCTACAACAGACATAAATAATCAGGTCAGTCTGCTACAACAGACATAAAAAAAATCAGGCCAGTCTGCTACAACAGACATAAATAATCAGGTCAGTCTGCTACAACAGACATAAAAAAATCAGGCCAGTCTGCTACAACAGACATAAATAATCAGGCCAGTCTGCTACAACAGACATAAATAATCAGGTCAATCTGGGGGAAAATTTATTCCTGATCATCATGTTCCATTGGCCATAGACGATTAACATGAACTACTCTAATTTTTCCTTTTGGAAATTTCTGAATTCGGTAAACAACATCATTAAGTTTGGATTTAATCACGTATGTTTTTTCCCAATTTCGTTGAATTTTCGGACATTGACCTTGAATTCTTTTAGGGGCAAAAAGCCAAACTTTCTGGCCAGGAGTAAAGTAAACCATGTGAGCCTTCAAATCAAATTTAGACTTCATCTTGTTACTTTTAAGTGCCCAACTGTTTCTAACTTGTTCATGAGTATTTACTAATTGTTCCTGTAATTGGTCAACATAGTCAGGAAGATTAACACGATTGTTTGAGTTATTGAATGGTGGAGTACCATGAAGCAAATCGAGGGGAAGTCTTAACTCTCTGCCAAACATTAACCTTGCAGGAGTGAATTGTGTTGTTTGATGTTTGGACGAACGATATGCGAGTAGAAATAATGGTAACCACTTGTCCCAGGATTTTTGATTATCATTGATAAATTTAGCGATGTAGTTGAGGATAGTTCTATTTAAACGTTCGACCATGCCATTAGACTGTGGATGTAATGGTGTTGTACGAGTTTTATGAATCCCTAAGAGTTTCATAAGTGATTTGAAAATTGTGGACTCAAAATTTCTTCCTTGATCAGAGTGGATCTCCAGAGGTATTCCAAAACGTGAAATGACATGAATTATCAGGGCTTCAGCAATGGTAGATGCTTGATGATTAGGTAGAGGGATTGCTTCAGGCCAGCGTGAAAAATAATCGGTGACTATGAGAACGAAACGATTGCCACTTGATGTATTTGGTAATGGACCTAGGATATCAACTGCGATTCTTTCGAAAGGAAAACCGACATTGTAAAGTTGTAGTTCTCCTCGGACTTGTTGTGAAGGACCATCTCGGCTAAAGCAAACAGAACATCTGCGGCACCAATTCTCAACGTCAGATTTACAAGAAGCCCAATAGAAACGTTTTCGAATATTATCCAACATTTTGTTTACCTTAAAATGACCTCCGAGAGGAGAAGAATGAGCGGTTTGAAGAATCTCATTGATGGATAAGCGAGGGACTACAATTTGGAAAACAACTTTTGAATTGTCTTTAGATTCCCATCTACGGTAAAGAGTATTCCCTACCAGCTCTAGAGAATCCCAATATAGCAAATAAAGTTTGACATCTGCACTAAGGTGAAAGATTTCTTGCCACTCAGGGCGCTGATTCCGTTTTTTTGATAAAATCAACATTTGAAGAGTTGAATCTTGGGCCTGTAAAGATGGCCAATTGTAGTCATTATCAGCAATACAAATAGTCCGGAAGACGCGTTTGTCCTCCTCTTCATCTCGTAAATTGAGTTTTTCGCATTTTTGCTTCCGAATGGAAGCTTTGTAATCGACCAATTTTTCGATTTTCCAATTTTGCCTGAAAATGATGTAGAATGGTCTGAAACGTAAAAATACGAAGTTTGGAGCCAATGTCTGTCTGTGCGCATGTCCACTCGGTGGTCACTTCGTTGTTTTTTGAGTAATTAATTGACTAAATCACGTCCAAAAAATCTGAAATTTTGTCAAATAGTTGGTATTAGTTAGGGCTAGTTCTATACCAAATTTCATCAAAATCGGTCCAGTAGTTTTAGAGAAATAGTGATTTGTTTGTAAATCGTTTTTCGTCAATATCTCGAAAATGACTTGACCGATTAACTTTTTTTTTTTTTAAAAAATCTCCGTCTCGACGTCTTCTATCGAATTGAATTGGAATATATATACCCGTTGGTGCAAAGTTTTCGAGATATGGCCATTTTTCTGTTTTTCGCTGATAATCCTTGTCATGACCCTAGTTTCTGTAAAAATTGAGATATCAACTTGAAATTTGGTACGAAGGTATATCTTATGGTTGCAATATGTGGTATAAAAAATCAGCTCGATTGGTCAGTTAGTTCCGGAGATATTCAACTGTGTATGTAAATTGATTTTATTCAATATCTCAAAAACGACTTGACCGATCAATTTTTTTTTTTTTTTTAAATCTTCGTCTTGATGCCTTCTATCTTAATCAATCAAAATATGTATACCCGTTGGTAGAAAGTTTTCGAGATATTACCCTTTTTCTGTTTTTCACTCATAATCCTTGTAATCACGCTAGCTTCCGTAAAAATCGAGATATCAACTTGAAATTTGGTATGAAGGTATATCTTATGGTTGCAATGTTTGGTATTGAAAATCAGCTGGATCGGTCAGTTAGGTCCGGAGATATTCAACTCTGTATGTAAATTGATTTTATTCAATATCTCAAAAACGGCGTGACCGATCAACTTTTTTTTTTTTTCAAAATCTTTGTCTTGATGCCTTCTATCTTAATCAATCAAAATATGTATACCCGTTAGTAGAAAGTTTTCGAGATATTACCCTTTTTCTGTTTTTCACTCATAATCCTTGTAATCACGCTAGCTTCCGTAAAAATCGAGATATCAACTTGAAATTTGGTATAAAGGTATATCTTATGGTTGCAATGTTTGGTATTTAAAATCAGCCCGATCGGTCAGTTAGGTCCGGAGATATTCAATTTTGGATGTAAATCTATTTTATTCAATATCTCAAAAACAACTTGACCGATCAATTTTTAAAAAAAAATCTTCTAAATCTAGTTGATCTAGTGTATCTAAATCTAGTTTATTCCCTCCGTTAATACCAGTTACGATAGTAATAGTCATTCCATAATTTTACTTATTATTATTATTAATCTTCGGATTCAATCTCTATTGCTTCATTCAATCCGATTGGATTATTATTTTTTTCTATTATGTTCGTCTCGATGTCTTCTATCTTAATCACCCCTTATATGCCAACGTATTTATGCTTAGTTTTCGAGATATGGCTATTTTTCTGTTTTTCAAAGAAAATACTTGTAATCTCTCTCACTTGCGCAAAACTGGAGGTATCAACTTGAAATTTGGCATGGATGTGTCTCTTATAGATGCAATGATTCCTATTAAAAATCAGCTTAATCGGACAATTGGTTCCGGAGATATTCAAGTTTATATAAAAACCTGCATTATTCAATATCTCGAAAACGACTGAACCGATTGGATTATTTTTTTTTCAAAATATTTGTCTCGACGTCTTCTATCTTAATTAATCAAAATATGTATACCCGTTCATAGAAAGTTTTCGAGATATGGCCATTTTTCTGTTTTTCAGAGAAAATCCTTGTAATCTCTCTAACTTGCGCAAAAATTATGATATTAACTTGAAATTTGTCATGAAGGTGTCTCTTATGGATGCAATGTTTCTTATTAAAAATCAGCTTAATCGGACAATTGGTTCCGGAGATATTCAACTTTGTATATCGATCTTTCTACTAATATCTCGACACCGACTCAACCGGTTTTCTTTTCTATCAAAATCTTCGTCTTGATATCTTTTATATATCTAGTCTGAATCATTTACTTATCTAGTTCATACAAAGTTTTCGAGATATTGGATGAAACACATTTACAATAATGATACGCGAAAAGGATTGGAAGAACCATTCGGAAGCGCTCTATCAATTGATTGATGGCGAAAAAAAACGCACACGTAAAATTAACAAACTCCACAACCGCAAATCTGCAGTTGCAAATCTCCAGCAGCATATCGCAGCTGCCTACTTGTTTACAGGAGCAAGGACGTCTCGATAAACCATCAGCATTGCCATGTAAATGGCCAGGTCTGTGAATAATTTCGAAGTCGTACGCAAATAAAATCTCTATCCAACGAGCTACTTGGTCCTGTGGATTTTTGAATGAAAGCAGCCATTTTAAGGATGCGTGGTCTGTTCTAATTAAGAATTTTCTGCCCAAGAGATAATGACTAAAGTGTTCAACTGATGAAACAACTGCTAATAGTTCCCTACGAGTGACGCAATAGTTTCTCTCAGATTTGTTCAGACATTTGCTGAAATACGCAATTACTTTTTCTTCACCGTTTTGAATTTGAGAAAGTGTGGCGCCAATGGCAACCAATGATGCGTCGGTATCTAGAATAAAATCACTATTGGGAATTGGAATAGATCGGACAGGAGGAGAAGTTAAGATGGATTTTAATTTATCGAAGCTAGCTTGGCATTCAGGACTCCATTTGAAAGGGATTTTATTCTCAGTTAGAGCGTGCAATGGCTTAGCAATTGTTGCAAACCCTTTCACGTATTTTCTGTAGTAGGAACAAAAACCTACAAAACTTCTGAGTTGACGTTTAGTCTTAGGAGTTGGCCATTCTGTAATAGATGAAATCTTGTCTGGAGAGCATTTAATTTCATTTTTAGAAATCACATGACCTAAAAAAAAGACTTCATGTTTGAAGAAAATACACTTTTTAGTGTTTACTTTTAGGTTAGCTTCTGTCAAGCGAGAGAAGACTAATTTCAGATTGCGTAAATGTTCATCAAAATTGCTACCGAAGATAATGATGTCATCCAAAAACACACGACAAATTTTTCCAATTAATCCTCGTAAAACTTCGTTCATTATTCTTACGAAAGTTGCAGGGGCATTACAAAGTCCGAAAGGGAGGATTTTGAATTGCCATAGTTCATCTCCGATTGCGAAAGCTGTTTTTTCTCTATCTTTAGAATCTAATTCGACTTGCCAATAACCACTTTTCAAGTCGATTGTTGAGAACCAAAGAGATTCAGAGGCAGCTTCAAAAATTTCTTCGTCGCGAGGAAGAGGCATGGAATCTTTTTTTGTAAGGTCATTTAGTAAGCGATAATCTACGCAGAATCTGAAGGAATCATCTTTTTTCCGTACTAAGACAACTGGGGATGCCCATGGGCCGTAACTGGGTTCAATAATTCCTTGTTTAATCATGTCCTCGAGTAAGTCAGAAACTTTATTACGATAATGAAATGGGACCCTCCGAGGATTCTGTTTGATAGGATTATGGTTCCCAGTGTTAATGACATGTTTAATTCCTGGATATCTGCCTAAATCATTAGAATTGCAAGCAAAGCGTTCTTGAAAGTTCAAAAGGAAATTCTTGAATTGTTCTTGTTCTTGTTGATTTAATAATTCACATGAGTTTTCAAATAGTGGAAGTAAAAAGTCGGGGATTCTTGATAAAAATTCAGAGTGTTCTGATGAAATTGTTTGCCTAACAAAAATCACTTTTCTTGGATTATCGATATGAAATTTCCTGTTAACAATTGATTGGAAATCTTGTAAAAGACCAGATCTATCAAGAAAATCTAATCCGAGAATACAATTTTCTCTAATAGTCGCAAACACCGCGTTGAGAGCAATAGAGAAATTTCCAATGGAAATAGTGACTTCTTTGATAGCTTGATAAGGGAATTGTTCACCCGAAACCGTCATGATAGTGATATTTCTGGCTGAGTCTTTTAGTCTAGTGAGATCGTTGTTCAATAGTTTAGGATTAATCAACGTAATATCACTAGCTGTGTCAATCGTCATAGAGCATGAATGATCATTAATTCTCCCCTTTAGTTCTAAATTAAGAATTGGATTTTGAATTCCATTTTTCACCTGAAAGCATTGAGAAATTTTCACATTTGATTGAGTCAATTCGTCCCCCAACAAATTGACTCTTTTTAGTTTTCCGAATGCATGTGGGAGCTGGAAGACTGGTTCTGGTTTGAGTGTTTGTTATTATTTGGAAATTTTGATTTGAAATTTCGATTGCCATTGTTTAAATTGCGATAGGGGTGATAGTTATTACGATTTTGGTTGAATTGCTGTGAGGAATTATTGTGAGAAGTGTTTGGCCCACTCTGATTGATATTATTGTTAAAATTTGTGCATTGTTTGGCATAATGGCCAAAACGTTGACATTTGTAACATTGGAGTTTCGTCTCCGTATTATGAAATTCCTTTTGTTTATCATGATTAATGGAGAAATCGCGATAATTACTCCGGAATTGAGAATTTGTCGACTGGAATTGACGTTTGTTAATTACGGAGTAGGAAATTGAATTTAGTTCAGTTGCCCGTTCAACTGCTCGTTGAAAATTTTCAATGTTCTCAGATTTTAATGTAAATTCCATTTGTGGATTATTAATTCTGTCGATAAATGCTCGACAAGCCGCACGATCGCGTTCTCCTTCAGAGGAGCTTGAATAAGCCAAACGGCTGAGTCGATCAATCTCTTCTGAGTATTTGACGTAATTTTCACCCTTTTTCTGTTTACGGGATTGTAATTCATTATAGTACATTCTGGAAAGGTGTTTTTCATCAAATTTGTCAGTCAATACTTCTGTGATTTTTTTATAATTTGTCTTATCCTCATTTGTTAGTTTACTCAAAATTAACCGGGCTTTACCGCGAAGAAGAGCTAATAATTGAGAGGCTTTAGTCTCTTCAGTCCAGCAATTATGACTCGCGGCAATTTCAAATTGTATTTGGTAATGAGACCAAAGTTCAGAACCGTCGTAAGTATCCGGTTTGATATGAAAGTTCTTGTTGTAATTAAATGGATTGGATGTATTAGTGTTAGTGTTAGTAGAAAAAGTAAAATTATTTTGAGAGTTATCTGATAGGTTCCTCGGTGGTGGGTATGGAGGAACGTGAATTCACGGTGGGCACTGCGATGGGTTTGGAGGTACAGATGTAGGTTGAGGATAATCTGGATGCACTGGGAGAGGTTGTGGGATGTTTGAAGGTACCGGTGGAGGCTGTAGAACGTCTAGTGGTACTGGTGGAGGCTGTAGGACGTTTGGAGGTACTGGTGGAGGTTGTAGGACGTTTGGAGGTCCTGGTGGAGGCTGTAGAACGTCTAGTGGTACTGGTGGAGGCTGTAGGACGTTTGGAGGTACTGGTGGAGGTTGTAGGACGTTTGTAGGTACTGGTGGAGGCTGTAAATTTCGAAATAAATTAAAAATTTCCTCTCGAGTGACACGACGATGATCCTCTAAATCCTGGCGAAGCGCTTGTCTGATGTTGGTGAGGATGTTTGTCTGGGTCTCCTCCTGATATTGCAGAAATTCATCCCTCAAACCATTTCTCAAAGTCCCAAATTCAGCTGCCACATCTGATTCTCTCATTTCGATTCCACTGGGTGCTGAATAAGGACGGAATCCATCCCTGAGAGGGCCAAAGCGTGGTGGTGCGTTCTGATCAGAGTCTCTTCTATCCGCCATTTTTTCCTTTTTTTTTTTTTTTTTTTTTTAACAAATAAATATTCACTGTCTATTTTTATTTTTATTATTCCATCACGATGTCACTTTTTCTCACTGGTAGAAATCGAAATAATCCATTCAATATTTAAGAAAATGATGAAAGGTTTGTCACTTTCCGCTGTCGAGATTGCTGGAACGTTGGACAGCTGATTACTATTTCGTTTTTTTTTTT
Organism: Coelinius sp. EB29; assembly: GCA_035578325.1. NCBI lineage: Eukaryota > Metazoa > Arthropoda > Insecta > Hymenoptera > Braconidae > Coelinius > Coelinius sp. EB29. The sequence continues at coordinate 7,529,608 of JAOZGT010000008.1, forward strand.
TAGTTTATCTTGCGTGAAGGTTTTAAAAGCACTTCTGACACCAATGTTGTCTTTGGCGAAATAAGATAACACATTACACAAATAACAAATGGTTGGGACGGTTTATTTAATTATCCAATTGCATGGTAATACAGTGAGTCCGTCTTTTATCAAGTCTTTTTAGAGAAGAATCAATATCCAAGTTATTCCAAAGGACGATCGTAACCAACGGGCTCATTCGACATCCTTCAGACAGGATCTTGTTTTTAAAGGGTTCGAAGGGGGAATACGTAACAGTATTATAGTTTAGTTAAGCTTATCTTATGATAGGAATTTAATTGAATCTAATTGAACTTTTTGAATATATATATATATCTATATGTATATAATGTATACCATACTATATATATCTTATATGTTATATTATATCTTATATATTATACATTATACATCATATATATATTATATATATTATATATATTATATTGTATATTTTATTTCATCTAAAAATCTCTTGTTATGAAATTCAAATGATATTCAATACATTAAATTCCTTTTTAAACGAATAGTTGAACAGAAAAGAATAACTAATGGTAAATCCTCGTCATTCAAGGGGAAGTAGATAATTCAACTTTTTATTTATTCATATTCATATCCACTTATAAAAAAAGCGTGTAACGTTTTTTGTCACCTTTTCTAGGCCGCATAGCTTAGCTAACACTTATATATACATGTCCATGTATATATAGGAAGTATATAATATATACTATGTTTATGTATATAATATCTACGATATACATATATATCTATATATATATATAGTATATATTATATATATAAAGAAATGTAATTTCTCGAGGCCGTTTTATGGTGGAATATCTTGAGAGTTGGAGGATTAAGGGCAAGAGTGTCGGGGGGGATTTAATAGACCGGGACACATGAGTATGTTTATAAATACTTCATGTAATGTAAATGAGGAAAAATGTGCATTTTTCAATTTCATCGTTATCTCCTTAATGATAAATTTAAAGAAATTCATCAATTTTGGTGACTTTCGGGTAATTGAGTGGGAAAAGGGACATCGGGGTACGTTCAGTTGTTCGATTATCGTTCTATTGTCTTCTATTGATTTTTTTTGACAGCTGAATGATCAATATATATCAAAATTGAAGGGTAATTTTATAAACATTTTGAAGGAGGAAAAATATTTCAGCGAAAAGAAAATTTAAGTGTTGAGTGAAAGGAAAATTCAAGTGTAATACTATGAGTGGAAACGATTCAGATAGTGGTATGTATGCCTGTTTGTAATGTGGAAATTTCAATAATTATTATTGTTTAATTAATTTTGATGTAGGGAATGGTGCAGGAGATGAGGAGGTTGAGTTTACACCGACGGAAGACATCATGAGCATCAAGCCGAAGGATTTATTGGTGTAAGTTGAGAAATTGATTAGGACTACTTGGTTTTTTCAGGTTTTCAGGTATTTGTGAGGGTTTTTTTTTTTTTTTAATTTAGGTCATTTGCAGCTTTTTCTAGGTGGTTTTTCGATTTTTTAGAGATCAAGACTTTTCGGAGGTGATTGATGCTATCGAGGGTGTTCAATTTCTTTGATTGGGTCGTTTTCGTGATTTTTTTGGTTTTTTGATTTTTTGGGGGTGTATAATGGTGCTGACAGTTTGATTTAATTATTTTGTTATTTTGGTCATTTTTAGGGGTTTCTCTTGGGTTTTCAGATATTTTTGACAGGTTCGTGGGCTTCTTTGGAGGTGATTGATAGTGTTGAGGGGTTATTTCTTTGATTGGGTAATTTTTTAGGGTTTTCTCTCAGGTTTTTTGATCTTTTTGGGGATGAATAATGGAGCTGAGGGTTTTATTTCTTTAATTGGGTCATTTTTTCGGTTTTTTCTCAGGTTTTTGAATCTTTTTAGAGATGATTAATGGTGCTGAGGATTTTATTTCTTTGATTGGGTAATTTTTTGGGGTTTTCTCTCAGGTTTTTTGATCATTTTGGGGGTGAATAATGGTGCTGAGGGTTTTATTTCTTTGCTTGGATAATTTTTTCGGTTTTTTCTCAGGTTTTTAGATCTCTTTGGAGGTGAATATGGGGCTGAAGATTTCATTCTATTATTTTGGTCATTTTTAGGGGTTTCTCTTGGGTTGATGGTGTTGAGGGTTCATTTCTTTGATTGGGTAATTTTTTGGGGTTTCCTCTCAGGTTTTTTGATCTTTTCGGAGGTGATTAATGGTGCTGAGGATTTCATTTCATTATTTTGATCATTTTTAGGGGTTTCTCTTGGGTTTTCAGGTATTTTTGACAGTTTTGGAGGTGATTAATAGTGCTGAGGATTTCATTTCATTATTTTGATAATCTTCAGGGTTTTCTCTTGGGTTTTCAGGTATTTTTGACAGTGCTCAGTGTGTTATTTTACTATTTGGTTGATTTGTAGGATTTTCTCGTACGTTCTAGGGCCTTTTTGGAGGTGATGATTGATGGTGTCGAGGGTTTTATTTTTTTGATTGGGTAATTTTTTGGGGTTTTCTCTCAGGTTTTTTGATTTTTTTGGGGGTGAATAATGGTGCTGAGGGTTTTATTTTTTTGATTGGGTAATTTTTTGGGGTTTTCTCTCAGTTTTTTCGGTCTTTTTGAGGGTGAATAATGGTGCTGAGGGTTTTATTTCTTTGCTTGGGTAATTTTTTCGGTTTTTACTCAGGTTTTTGGATCTTTTTGGGAGTGATTGATGGTGCCAAGGATTGCATTCCATTATTTTGGTCATTTTTAGGGTTTTTTCATGGGTTTTCAGGTATTTTTGACAGCGCTCGGTGTGTTATTTTATTATCTCGGTGATTTGTAGGGTTTTCTCGTAGGTTCTTGGGCCTCTTTGGAGGTGATTGAGAGTGTTGAGGGTTCATTTCTTTGATTGGGTAATTTTTTGCGGTTTTCTCTCAGGTTTTTTGACCTTCTTGGGGGTGAATAATGGTGCTGAAGGTTTTATTTCTTTGCTTGGGTAATTTCCTCGGTTTTTTCTCAGGTTTTTGGATCGTTTCGGAGGTGATTGATGGTGCTGAGGATTTCATTCCATTATTTTTATGGTTTTCTCTCGCATTTTTGGATCTTTTCGGAGCTGATTAATGGTACTGAGGATTCTTGTTTTTTTAATTGGATAATTTTTTTTGGGTTTTTCGTCAGGTTTTTTGATCTTCTTCGAGGTAAATAATGGTGCTGAGGGTTTTTTTTTTTTTCATTATTTTGGTCATTTTTAGGGTTTTCTCTTGGGCTTTCAGGTATTTTTGACAGTGCTTTGTGTGTTATTCTATTATTTGGGTGATTTGTGGTGTTTTCTCGTAGGTTCTTGGGCCTTCTTGGAGGTGATTGATGGTTTCGAGAGTTATTTCTTTGATTGTGTAAAGGAATAAAATTTATTATAGATCGATAAAGAAGGAATTTTCATATCCCATATGATTCAATCAGACGGCACCTCATGGGTGAGAGGAGTCGCTATGAGAGCCTGTACTCGCTCTCTTGCCCGGTGACCGTCGTGCTGAACGCACATGTTTCTCTCTAGTCTCCAGTGAAATTCATTTTTCATTTATTCATTTCTGTTATTTATGTCTTTTGTGGGTACCCAAATATTTATTCAATTTAAATTACTTGGTCACTGGAGCAAAGCATCGCCTTTCGAACTCATAAAAAGAAAATCGAGATAAGTACTTTTTATTTATTTGAATTATTTCTTGTTTGACACAAAAAAATCTAGCCATTCCCATACTCTATCTCGTCTGGTCAATAAAATTAGTGAATACGCGGTAAACATCTTATTTTCAATATCTCATTCATTCTAAATGACAAAAATTAGTTAAGTAATATTCTAATGACCTTGAAAAGAATAATAGTTTAAGTTAATACCGATCAATTTATTTTACGAACGTCTTTTTGAGCAATTTATTTAATATATGAACTGATGATACTAATTAATAAGAAATATATCTTGAAACGTTGAAGATAAATGGCCATAAAAAAAACAAATGAATTATTTTTGAAACGATAAATGATTATTTTTCTAATTTAAAGTGTAAGCATTATTGAGATTATATTGAGACGATTGACTAAAATCCTGGAGGATATTTTTGTATTAGCGATAAACATATACTGAATTATTTGAACGAAAATTACCTGACCTGAGAAATAATCAATTTTGGAAATAAAAGAAAATGAGAAAAGATGTCGGTTCGTGAATTCATGTCCCTGGTGAATATATTCTCTTGTATGTTTCTCATATATTTCATTTTGCAACTTTTGGATAAAATACAATTTAACTTTAATATAATATTCAAGATTCACGTGATGACTTTTCAATGAAATGTTGGGTATTCTCTATGGAGAATTTCTGACCATTGTTTTTATTGTACTAATTTGCAAATCGATAATAATTAATATTGAAATTGACGAACATTCAATTTATAAAGGAATTATTCTGATGCTACTGATGGTAATTATGATCAAATTTTTACAAATTCTATTTCATATTTCTGGATTTATTTTGGTATAAAAACAGTTTCTCGAATAAAAGTTCTCGAGAATATTCTAGAAATAAAAATATCATTACAATTGGGTAATTTTTTGGGATTTTTTCTCAAGTTTTTTCATCTTTTTGGGGACGAATAATGGAGCTGAGGGTTTTATTTCTTTAATTGGTTGATTTTTTGGTTTGCTTTTCAGGTTTTTAGATCCTTTTGGAGGTCCTGAGGATTTCATTCCATCATTTCGATAATCTTTAGGGTTTTCTCTTGAGTTTTTGACAGTGCTCAGTGTGTCATTTTACTATTCGGTTGATTTGTAGGATTTTCTCGTACGTTCTTGTGCCTTTTTAGATGTGATGATTGATGGTGTCGAGGATTTTATTCATTTGATGATTGGATAATTTCAGGATTTTTTCCAGGTTTTTGGGTCTTTTTGGGGTTGAGTAATGGTGCTGAGGATTTTATTTCTCAGATTGGTCAATTTTTTGGGGTTTTCTTTCAGGTTTTTCGGTCTTTTTGGTGCTGAAGGTTTTATTTCTTTGCTTGGGTAATTTTTTTGGTTTTTACTCAGGTTTTTGGATGTTTTTGGAAGTGATTAATAGTACTAAGCATTTCTTTCTATTATTTTGGTCATTTTTCAGTCTATTGTCGGGTTTCCAGGTATTTTTAACAGTGCTCATTGTGTTATTCTATTATTTGGATGATTTGTAGGGTTTTCTCGTAGGTTCTTGGGCCTTTTTGGAAGTGATTGATGGTGTCGAGCGTTCTATTTCTTTAATTGGGTAATTTTTTGGTGTTTTTTCTCAGGTTTTTCGATCCTTTTGGAGGTGAATAATGGTGCTGAGGATTTTATTTCTTTGATTGGGTAATTTTTTGGGGTTTTCTTTCAGGTTTTTCGGTCTTTTTGGGGGTGAATAATAGTGCTGAGGGTTTTATTTCTTCGCTTGGGCAATTTTTCCAGTTTTTACTCAGGTTTTTGGATCTTTTTGGAGGTGATTGATGGTGCTGAGGATTTCATTTCATTATTTTGATAATTTTCAGGGTTTTCTCTTGGGTTTTCAGGTATTTTTGACAGTTTTGGAGGTGATTAATGGTGCTGAGGATTTCATTTCATAATTTTGATAATCTTTAGGGTTTTCTCTTGGGCTTTCAGGTATTTTTGACAGTGCTCAGTGTGTTATTTCACTATTTGGTTAATTTGTGGGATTTTCTCGTAGGTTCTTGGGCCTTTTTGGAGGTGATGATTGATGGTGTCGAGGGTTTTATTTTTTTGATTGCATAATTTATCGGGATTTTTTTCAGGTTTTTGGATCTTTTTGGAGGTGATTAATGATGCTGAGGGTTTCATTCCATTATTTTGGTCAAACCAAAACTACCAACCAAAAAGTTCAAAGTTTATAGATAATTTTTCTGTGGCTTTATATACTGCACTGTATATGATGTTAGGAATCGTGCAGAGATATTGGGGTTTCTTTTGAGTATTGACGTTTTCTTTGGGGTTGAAGACGTTCAAAAAATTTTTATTAACTTTTCCTATTTCCCAAAGATTCTGAAATTTTGTTTAAAGTTTCTAGACAATTTTCTCAGGTTCTATCGATCGTCTTAGAGTGAGGAAAATTTTAATTTTGATTTCAATTTTTTGAAATATAAGTGAAGAGGTCAAATTGGGATATCCTCATTACCTTACAAATATTCAAGATGGAATTCCACGAACGTGAGTGATTTTCGCAAATCATACAAAGGTTCATCAATTAATTGAATCCGATAATACTAATTTTTCACCTTCTCAAAATAGCTTCACAGCGAGAATCTTTAGAAGCATTGGATTCACAATCATTAACAGATGGGAAACAGTATTCTGGTTTCTTATCCATAACGGATATTCTGATGATGGAGACGAATCTGAAAGATCAGTATATTCGAAAGTGATACTCCACCAATCTACAAATTTGTTGCAATTACCCAATTCATTTCAATTACCTAGATCTTACTTTAATAGAAATACTGTGAGTTCAGTGATGTTGTGAAAGTTGTTATGACGCATATAACCCATTACTTAATGCCTTAAATATTATGTGCAGCTCATTTACTTAAAAAACGTAACACCCAGTGATCAAAATACAGTGAAATTTAGGAGTTATGCGATTGGCATGTATGATCATCTTAACATCTCTGAATTTGAATGGCATATATATTTACGAGATCAAATAGATTTCTTCGGCGGAATTGAGGAAATTTCTCGAGTAGTCATTGAATCTGAATGATGAGCACAACACAATTTAGCATGTGGGTCCAATTTTTTTATGTAATAATAATTTTATCATGTAAGTTGAATTTTATCCCTCAGGTCTCAATTCATCACTCAGATTTTCTTCAGTTTCACGGTTTTTGGGGGTGATTAATAGTCCTCATATGGCTCTATGAGGGTCATACTTTCACGATGATGGAAATAAGGTTTTAATGGTGTTTCATCATACAAAACGAGTTTTGAAGTAGAATTTTATCAATGGGTCATTTTCCTTGAATTAAAGACTTTTTTTACTCAAAAGATATTCTGTGGGGATTTTAATTATTATATTCTTTATTTGTTTCGCATTTTGTTATAGGGAGTTGGTGGGTTATGTGAAAGACACAGAAGGATTGATACCTCGCAGTACAGGAAATGTTTTGTCATTCATTGTTAGTAATAAAGATAAAACAACAATGAAAATTGTATCATGGGGAAAAGTTGCTGAAAATCTAGATCCAAAAATACGACAAAATACTGTAAATTATCTTTCGTTTTCAAAAGTATTATCAAGTTCCAATAAGTAAATATATTTAGTATTTCAATTATTTTAGATCGTTCAGATTAATGGGGCTACTGCAAAGGAATCTAATCCCATGTATAATAACTCCAGTAGGCGGAATATACAACTCAATATTCATTCGAATACTGAAGTAACAATATTAGGAATTTTTGATCCTCCAGAAGAGCCCATACCAAGAATTTCAGTGTCTGATCCAGGAATGATACCAGATAGTGACTGTCGTAAGTTTCACAATCTACTACGTTATTTTCTTCGTTTCAAAAACAATTTTTATAAACTGTTTCCCTAATCGTTACGTGATTTTCTCAAATTCAAATATTTTAAAACTAGGAGTTACTGGTTTCATGAAGACCAATTTTGCAGTCATGAATAACTTCAATAATCTCATTAATAACTCCTGTTTTGGTGCAATAGCTGAGGGTAAAACGAAATTACCAATAAAAATTCGACAATTCCCAAAACCATTCACGAGTCCTTATAAAATTGGAGATCATATAGAATTGTTTGGAAAGTTCCAATTAGAAAGTAATAAATTAAAATGCCTATCATTATCATTATTAGTGTCTGATAACGATTGAAAAAGAAAAATAATTTCTGATTTGCTTGGTTTCTGGAATAGATGACTATATCTTTATTGTTGCAAATTTTGACAAAATTACCAAAATTGACAATGAAACTATGCCTCAGAAGCAATTGTCCCTGGCTAACCGACTAATTCCGGTCCCATCGTCGTCAACTGCTCATCGTAAAAATCTTAAACGGAAATTGGATAACAGCGAAGAACCTTGTACATCAGGATATTCAAATTCTCGTAGAAAGAAACAATCAAAATCCGAATCTGAAGAAGAAGATGAGTGATTTTGTTCATTTATTCTAAATTTATCAATAGAATGAACTACTAAAATTTAATCACCAAGAATATCTAATTTTTCTTCATTTTGTTTCAATTAAAATGAATCTCCCACTCAAATGCATTTTCAAACAAACTTTTTAATTTACTTTTAAATCTTTTAAAGGTTTTCATCGTGTAAAATATTTCAAATATATTGATTAACCAGTATGGAGGAGTAAATGGGACATTCCACACTATTTCTATCATGAAATCAGAAAGATTCGGAAACTAGGAGTCACAAAGTGGGCCCTCTTCATGGGGACGGCTACATATCGTAGGGGGGATTCGTGAATATATACGATGTTAGATTGAAACAAATTCAAAATCTTTTTTTCTTCATGATAAAAATTGTGTCGAATGTGCCAAATATTATGGCTGTACTCCACAAAAATAGGCGGGGAACCTAATGGATCAGTTTGAGGCATTTGGGATGAGGAGAAAGAAAAGCCCAGATTGATCCACTAGAAAATGGGGCCTGTTTTAATCTTGATCATTGATATGAGTCTATTGAAACCACTCATTGGTATCAATATTCAATTTTTTTCTTTCTAGATCCAACGAAAATCTAAAAAAATTCATTCAATAACCTCTATTGGTTCAGATTAATCTATTAAACAGACACGACACAAATATCATTCAATTTCATTTGAAGAAGATTTTACATCACAACTGAGTTAAGATTGACCCTCAATCGAATCGACAGCTTGGTAAATATTTCATTTTTATTTTTTTATAAAACAGACTGATGAAATTTTTTTTGGGAAAATTATAGAAAAACATTTTTTGAAGTATTCCAAAAAAGTAAAAAGATAAAAAAAGGAAAACACTCAGTTTTATTCACTAAGAAATCGATTCGTTAGTCATCAAGATTAATGTCTAGCTAATCTATCAATATATATTAAAACTTTTCATCTAATAATAGTATGAATAAGAGTATGATTCTTCAGGAACTTCAAAAAATATAGTATACTATTACCGCATTGTATACCGTTTTCTTGATTCTAGACTTGTTTAATATGGCTCGTCGAAAAAGATGTCAATCTAAAAATTGCAATAAAGCTAATAAAATACATAAAAGAAAACAAAATACAAATAATCAGAGGCGACGACGTTTGAAAAACAAACAACTCAAAAAGAAAGCAAAAACAATAATACAACGTGTAAAAAATTATCGTCGGCGATTGAAACACAGATATTATACTGAAACTCCAACTGAGAACTATCTGGGAGAAATGGATGTCCGTTGTCGGCATTGTGATGCCAAACATTTCTCTGGAGAAATACTTTTAAGGAGACCAGATCTGTCATTTAATGATTGTTGTAGTCATGGTGGTGTTTCGAAGTGTTCTTTTAATAACTTCCCAACAATACTTCAATCACTGTTCACTAGAACTCATGAATATTCAAGTGAATTTTTAAATAATATTCGAGCGTATAATACATCCTTTTCCTTCGCATCATTTAATGCAAATTTGATGAATTTTCGTGGAAGACGTGCTGGACCATATTGCTTCAAAATAAAAGGACACATCTATTATCAGATTAATACAGCTTTATATCCAGAACGACATGAAAACGCAAGTTATGGGCAATTGTTTATATTGGACCCATCAGAAGCCAATCAAATTAGACTTGAAACATTTTCTGGATTGAGTGAAGAACTACTCACGATTTTAGACAAAATAATTCGCAGGAAAAATAAATATGCCAAGTCTTATAAAATGATGAAAGATCAAATACGTCGCTTGCAACAAAGATCAACAACAATACCAGAAGTAGTAATGACATTTATACCTAAATCAGGACTTGATGCTCGTCGTTATAATCCACAACGATCAAATGAAGTAGCTGCTATTTTTACTACAACTGCTGATGGAGATATTCCAGATACGTATGTAACAATTCGCAATATATCCACGAGTGATTTGGAATACGTAAGTTGGATGGATCAAAGAGTTGAACCGTGGATCTATCCGTTTTTCTATCCTGATGGAACTGATGGTTGGCATGATAAAATGCGACGTTTAGATTCTACAAAACGAATTACTCGATCAGCATATTTGAAAAAATTTGATTGCTATTCGAGATGGATTTAATCCATTCCTTTATGGTGGTCGCTTATTTCAACAATGGATTGTGGATAATTACGTGAAAATAGAAAAAGATAGAATCACATATTGCCGAACACATCAAAAAGAATTGAGATCAGAAAGTTATCAGGGTGTGATTGATTATATGACAAATAGAGCCGAAGAAAGTAATGCGAAAATTGGACGAATGATAATACTCCCATCAACTTTCATTGGTTCTCCTCGGAATATGGCTCAAAATTATCAAGATGCTATGTCTATAGTTAGAAAATACGGCAAACCAGACTTATTTATTACTATGACATGTAATCCAAATTGGAAGGAAATACGTGAAAATCTGAAATCTGGCCAGTCACCACAAGATAGACCGGACATTGTTGCTCGTGTTTTTAACCTGAAAAAAGATGTCTTATTGGACACAATCATAGAAAACAAAATATTTGGAAAAGTTGAAGCTTGGGTATACGTCATAGAATTTCAAAAAAGAGGATTACCACATATACATCTTTTAGTGACATTGTGTCGAAATTATAAAGTCACATGTCCTGAAATTGTTGATGATATGATTTGTGCTGAAATCCCTGATCCAAAAGAAGAGCCGATATTACATGATATTGTGATGCATAATATGATACATGGTCCTTGTGGAGATTGGTGTTTGATAGACAAAAAATGTTCGAAACATTTTCCAAAACCCTTCCAATCAACAACCATTATGGATGACGATGGTTATCCATGTTATCAACGGCAAGATACAGGAAAATATTATAATCGACCGCATGGATACGTTGTAGATAATCGCTTCGTTGTACCATATTCTCCTATACTTCTACGGAAATTTAATTGTCATTGCAATGTGGAGATAGTTTCCAGCATCAAATCGGTAAAATACCTTTTTAAATACATCTATAAAGGCCATGATGCCGCTACGATAACCATGCATGGAGAAGCAAAAAATGTAGAAGAAATTATCCATGACGAAATTAATGAACATATCGAAGCTCGTTATGTAGGCCCTGTAGAAGCTTGTTGGAGAATATTGAGCAAAAAATTACACGAAAAAAGTCATCCTGTTGTTCGTATGCCTGTACATTTGCCCAATCAACAAAGCATTACGATTCAGTCAGGTGATGAAGAATTCACCCTTAATCACATCTTAGAACAAAAAAATATGTTACTTGATTACTTTGAATTAAACAAACGTGATGAAAATGCACGCCACTACCTCTACACTGAAATACCATATAATTATGTATTTCATAAAGAAAAAATCAATAATGTTTATAGATCTAAATGGAAGAAAAGAAAAGCTGCATTCAAAACTATCGGCAGAATGTATTCAGTGAATCCTTCACAGAAAGAATTATTCCACTTACGATTATTATTACTAACTGTTAAAGGAGCAAAAAGTTATGAAGAATTACGCACTGTAAATGGAAAGCTTGCATCGTCATTCACTGAAGCTTGTCTCAAACGAGGTTTGATTGCGGATGATTCCGAATGGCAAAGAGCTATGCATGAAGCTGAAATTTGGATGATGCCATTACAAATGAGGAAATTATTTACGCGCATTTTGATCCATTGTAATCCGTTATATCCAGAAACTTTGTGGGATGAATTTAAAACAGCTATGTCAGAAGATCTATCTCGTAACATGGACCTAATTTCCGCAGAACGGGAGGCTCTGCGACAAATCTATAAATTTTTAGAAGATGAAGGAAAAAATCAAATTGATTTCCCATCAATGCCACCTCCTCCAGAAATAAATACGAATCAAATAATAGTTGAAGAAGATTACCAGAGAATCATGCAGATAGGATTAACACAATATGAAAATCTGAATTACCAACAAAAATATATAATTGATCTTATTCTACAGAGCATCAACAATCCGACATCAACATCAGAAAAAACATTTTATATTGATGGACCAGGTGGTTCAGGTAAAACATTTCTATATATCACATTATGGCATTTGCTTACTGGGCAAATGAGAAAAGTGAGCACTATGGCTTACACAGGTATAGCCGCTACATTACTACCAAATGGCAAGACAGTACACAAAACATTAGGACTACCGGTTCCCTTATACGCTGACTCTACTTCGAGTATCAAAATTAGAACGAAAGAAGCAAATATTTTAGAAGAAACAAGTGTTTTCATTTGGGATGAGGCACCAATGGCACCGCGCTATGCATTGGAAATAATGGATAAAATTTTACAAGACATTATGAATAATAAATTACCCTTTGGAGGAAAAATCGTGATATTGGGAGGTGATTTCAGACAATTGCTCCCAGTAAATATCCGTGGTACTCGCAATGAAACAGTAAATTTATCAATCAAATATAGTTTATTGTGGCCACTCTTTAAAATATGCAAATTAACAATAAACATGCGTACCCTAAATGAAAAAAAAGAATTTTCAGAATTCTTACTGCAAGTGGGATCTGGAGATTTAAATGATGAAGATAATCTAAATTTGCCCTCCATTTGTACAAATAATGATGACATAGACATAGCAAAAGATATCTACGAAGATATAATCAGAAAAAAGCAATTCAAAGAAGCTTCAAAATATGCAATATTAGCAGCAAGGAATTCAGATGTAAATGAACTCAATAAACAAATCGTTGATTTATTGGATCTATCCACCGAACATATTTATACCAGTGTTGATAGCGCAGAAAATTGTAATGAAAATGATCGAATTACTCAAGACTTAGTACCAGGATATTTAAATTCACTGTCTCCAAATAGTCTTCCTCCATATGAATTACGATTACGACAATTCTCGATCATTATGTTAATAAGGAATTTAAGTATCAATGAAGGATTGGTCAATGGTACAAGATTATTGCTATTAGAAGCTGGAACTAATCTATTACGATGTGAACTTCTAACTGGAGATAAAACAGGAGATATAATATTCTTGAATCGCATTACCTTGATGTGTGAAAATATCTACCGATTTTCTTTCACACGAAGGCAATTTCCCATCAAATTAGCCTTTGCCATCACAATTAACAAATCACAGGGTCAAACTTTCGAAAAAATTGGTATTGATCTACGAAAAGATGTTTTTAATCATGGCCAATTATATGTAGCGCTATCACGAGTACGCACATGGCAATCATTAAAAATTTACCTTGGAAGTCAGCGACATAATACGATAGTGAAAAATTTTGTTTATAAAGAATTATTCAACTAAAATATACTGAAATCTGCACCATAATAATAACAGTACAAAAAAAAGAAGGATTTAATTGTTGGAAGCAAAAATTTCGATGAAAAAAAATATTATCTTGGAAAAATAACTAGAGAAATTGGAAATCAAACATAAAATCCCAATCAACAATTCATAACCCATCCCAATTCATAACCCGATATGTTGTCATACAGAAAATATTAGAATCATATGAGGCCACATATAAAGGTGACCCCCAAAAACAAAAATTAGTTACATTCATGTATTATTTTCTATATATGCATGTTTGAACAAAATTCAATTTTTACTTTACAGCTTGATTAAAGCAGAAATAAATTACTATAAACCCAAATCGATAGTAGAAGACATAAAATGGAAATGCAAATAGAATATCCCTGCACAATTAGAAATATTCGCGAAGGAATTCCACAAAAGTAATACTTTACAAATATGTAATATTATCAACGTGAAAAATAAGTCATTAATGAAAATTACACCATAAGTTTGACAGGAACTGTTGCAGATTTACGAATACTCAGAATGGTGAATAGAAGACCAGTACATGGAATCATTCTATTTAATGGACATTCTGATCACAGAAAAAATTATTTCAAAATTAAAATTTATGATGTGGAACTAATCGCTCATTTATGGCGTAATCGAACTCAAGTTGGTTAAATGGAATAAAACAATGCAACTTGTCGGATTATAATTACGTGATTAAATTATTCAACAGTTCATACACATAAAAAATGCTGTGCCGTTAATGCCAACGCGGTATGAGCATTGGATGGACAATAATTTTATTGGTAATTCTCCAATAACATTCGAGTGGCATGTGTATGAAGGGACACAAATCAATTTTCTTGGACCACACCCGACCATAAGATGCGTAGTAGAATCAGAGGACGAGTAAATCAACAAGGTAATCTCCCACATAATATCTCTACCACGTTTATAAATATTTTATTTTTTAATTTACTTATATCTCACCCTTTCATAATTTTTTTTATAGTGAAATTCAAGGAAAAACAAGGGGAGATATGTGGATTTGATGCTGAAAAAAACTAAATATGAGTCAAAACAATAATTACGTAAAACAATAATTACATTATTCGACTTTGATTCTACCACATTTTTCATTTTTTTCAGGACCTTCTCTTGATGCATGACCAAATTGATGATCAGATTGGCTGGATGGTCTATGAAGATCCATGTGTATATTTCGAGTCAATACCTATTCTCTTTTGTTATTTTCCGTCTGGGTTTTTGAAGAGAATACGGGTTAGGAACCCCAGATAACTAAAATCTTAGTTGTCTTCATTAACTAATATTTTAGTTGTTCTTAACAAGTTTGCCGATATATTAAAAAGCACTTTGTATCGAGGAATAAAAATAATGATATCGTTGTGTTCCATAAATTTTATGAAGTATTAAACTAATGAGTGATTTCAGGAAAAAATCTCAAAAAAATATTTTTTGTCGGAAATTTTGAAAAGGTGAAAAAAATTGATGTTGATACGTCACATACGGTGAGGGCTGAGGCGCGCGTAGCGCGCCACATACGCTAGTTGAATAAAAATAATGTATATATATAAACAAAGAATCAAAGGTAGTACTTCACTGATAAAGGCGTTGGTTGGAGCCTTTCTCCATATCATAAAAGTGATAGCGTAGAAGTCTACGGCAAAAGTGAAACTTTTTCAAAAACAACAGGATTAGGCAATGTATGTTAGTTAAAAAAAAAAACAATATATGTTGGAAAAGTTAAATATCATACACACACCCTTAGCATAAGCTTCGGAATCGAAGCCTGCAATTCATACGCGCGCGAAGCGCGCGTACCTATCTAGTTAGTTGAAAAAATATTATAAACATCACCGTCAGTAAAAACTCATTTGATTTGTGTCCGTGGGACCATCCTCCGGCTCCCCAAAAAATTTCAAGTGCCTAGGTACACCGCAGGGGTCTTTGGCGACTGATGACGATAACGACTAAAGTAAAATTAATTGAAAAAAAATGATAAACATCACCGTCAGTAAAAATTTATTTGATTTGTATCCGTGGGACCTTACCTTACACTCCCTAATAATTTCAAGTGCCTAGGTACACCGCAGGGGTCATTGGCCAATGCTAATGATTATCAGTGGAGATTAATTAATTGAAAAAAAATGATAAACAACACCGTCAGTAAAAACTCATTTAATTTGTATCCGTGAGACTTTCCCCCACCGCCCCTAAAAATTTCAAGTGCTTAGGTACACTGCAGGGGTCATTGGCGACTGATGATGATTGCGACTGAAGATTAATTAATTGAAAAAAAATAATAAACATCACCGTCAGTAAAAATTCATTTGATTTGTCTCCGTGGGACCTTACCCCACACTCCCTAATAATTTCAAGTGCCTAGGTACACCGCAGGGGTCATTGGCCAATGCTAATGACTATCAGTGGAGATTAATTAATTGAAAAAAAATGATAAACATCACCGTCAGTAAAAACTCATTTGATTTGTATCCGTGAGACCCTTCCCCACCTCCTCTAAAAATTTCAAGTGCTTAGGTACATCGCAGGGGTCATTGGCCAATCATAATGATTGCGACTGAAGATTAATTAATTGAAAAAAAATGATAAACATCACTGTCAGTAAAAACTCATTCGATTTGTATCCGTGGGACCTTACCTTACACTCCCTAATAATTTCAAGTGCCTAGGTACACCGCAGGGGTCATCGGCCAATGCTAATGACTATCAGTGGAGATTAATTAATTGAAAAAAAATGATAAACATCACCGTCAGTAAAAACTCATTCGATTTGTATCCGTGGGACCTTACCTTACACTCCCTAATAATTTCAAGTGCCTAGGTACACCGCAGGGGTCATCGGCCAATGCTAATGACTATCAGTGGAGATTAATTAATTGAAAAAAAATGATAAACATAACCGTCAGTAAAAACTCATTTGATTTGTATCCGTGAGACCCTTCCCCACCTCCCCTAAAAATTTCAAGTGCTTAGGTACACCGCAGGGGTCATTGGCCAATCATAATGATTGCGACTGAAGATAAATTAATTGAAAAAAAATGATAAACATCACCGTCAGTAAAAACTCATTCGATTTGTATCCGTGGGACCTTACCTTACACTCCCTAATAATTTCAAGTGCCTAGGTACACCGCAGGGGTCATTGGCCAATGCTAATGATTATCAGTGGAGATTAATTAATTGAAAAAAAATGATAAACAACACCGTCAGTAAAAACTCATTTAATTTGTATACGTGAGACTCTCCCCAACCGCCCCTAAAAATTTCAAGTGCTTAGGTACACTGCAGGGGTCATTGGCGACTGATGATGATTGCGACTGAAGATTAATTAATTGAAAAAAAATAAAAAACATCACCGTCAGTAAAAATTCATTTGATTTGTATCCGTGGGACCTTACCTTACACTCCCTAATAATTTCAAGTGCCTAGGTACACCGCAGGGGTCATTGGCCAATCATAATGATTGCGACTGAAGATTAATTAATTGAAAAAAAATAGTAATCATCACCGTCAGTAAAAACTCATTTGATTTGTATCCGTGGAACCTTACCCCACACTCCCTAATAATTTCAAGTGCCTAGGTACACCGCAGGGGTCATTGGCCAATGCTAATGACTATCAGTGGAGATTAATTAATTGAAAAAAAATGATAAATATCACCGTCAGTAAAAACTCATTTGATTTGTATCCGTGAGACCCTTCCCCACCTCCCCTAAAAATTTCAAGTGCTTAGGTACACCGCAGGGGTCATTGGCCAATCATAATGATTGCGACTGAAGATTAATTAATTGAAAAAAAATGATAAACATCACCGTCAGTAAAAACTCATTCGATTTGTACCCGTGAGACCCTCCCCCACCTCCCTTAAAAATTTCGGTCTCAGTGTACAAGATGGACCACAAATCGAATTTTAACTTTATTGCCTAAAAAAGTGAATTTATCTTAATATTTTTAATTAAATATCATCAATGACTTATTTGTTAACATGGTTTAAGAATTATTTTGAGTCGTTACGTGATAATTTAAACTTTTTGAGTGTATGTGTGAAGGTAGCTTGAGGAAGGTGGTGCGCGCGCAACATCGTTGGTGTATGGACTGGACAGGCATTATTGAGAAAAATTGTGAATATTGTGACCTCGTGCGCTTAACAGAAACAGGGGAAAAACCAAAAAATCAGGTATTTATGGATTTAATTAACCAAGAAACGATGTCTATCCACGAGTTCCTTTATATCACACATAAAAAGGAATGGATAATTGATTATTTGATTGAGAAAGGAGTATTGAAGAGCACAGCCTTGTGTCCCACGTGCCACAGTGAAATGAGGTTAAATACAGACAAATTTAACTTCAGATGTAGGCATAATTTTGTAGAAAATGGTAACACGGGAAAAAAAGTGAGATGTAACACGAAGATCAGTGTTTACTCTGATACAATATTCAGTTACTCAAAAGTGGATATAAGGGATTTTTGTAGATTTATCTGTTATAAACTCACAATAAACCCCACTCAACTATTCATCTGTGAACAACTTGGATTATCCAACAAAACAGTGGTTAAATTAAATAGAATATTCAGGTCCTGTTGCCGAGTCATTGGAGAGGATGAGGATGTACAGATCGGTGGTCCAGGGAAAATTGTTGAGGTTGATGAAACCAAGATTGGACATGGTGATAATGGATATTGGGTGTTTGGGGGGATTGAGAGGGGGTCGAAGAAATTTTTTGCTGAAGTGGTTGAGAGTCGAGAGGCCTCAACGTTATTAAAAATCTTAAAAAAGCACACAAAGAAAAATTCCATGGTTTACACAGACGGATGGAGGGCATATAGACAAATCTCCAGAGAGGGATTTGATCATGACATTGTGAATCACAAATTTCACTTTGTTGACCCTGATAGTGGTGTGCATACGCAAAATATTGAACGACTTTGGCTCTCTATGAAGGAATATATCCCCAGACAAGGAGGATTGAAAGAACAATTTAATAACTATATTGGTGAATTTAAATTTATACGTAATAACGACATAAAGTCTATCATCCCAGTATTTTTTGAAAAGATGGGGAAAAAAAGTGGCCATGAACTATTTAAGTATGTTGATGATGAAAGATAAAGGTTTAAAATGAATTTAATAACTAATAGGTAATAATTGATTCAGTGTGTCTCGTGTCTCATATTGTACAGAAGCTTTAACTACACCAAACTTCATGTTTTATGTTAATTTATTTTTTGCCCAATGAAGGTGGGAGGAGGACAGTATATTTTGAGTTGGTGTAAGTTGTAATTCGATTAAAAAAACTGCCAGGAAAATTAAAAAATCGACTTTTGAGGTTTAGTTCGTCTTTGTGGGCCATTGGCACTAATCATGCACTGGCCCACAAACATTTTTGGGACCTCAACTCCACCACGTCCACGTCGTGGTCCTGGTAGTATGACTGAGAGTGGAGACACGTGTTAGAGTCAATAAAAATATTAAATAACACCAAAAAAGTCGATTTGTAAGTTATGGGTCCGACATGTACACTGAGACCAAAATTTCAAGTGCCTAGGTACACCGCAGGGGTCATTGGCCAATCATAATGAATGCGACTGAAGATTAATTAATTGAAAAAAAATGAAAAACATCACCGTCAGTAAAAACTCATTTGATTTGTATCTGTAAGACTCTCCCCCACCTCCCCTAAAAATTTCAAGTGCTTAGGTACACTGCAGGGGTCATTGGCCAATGATAATGATTGCGACTGAAGATTAATTAATTGAAAAAAAAATGATAAACATCACCGTCACTAAAAACTCATTTGATTTGTATCCGTGAGACACTCCTCCACCCCCCCAAAAAAATTCCAGTGCCTAGGTACACTACAGGGGTCTATGGCGACTGATGACGATTGCGACTAAAGATTAAATAATTGAAAAAAAAAAGATAAACATCACGGTCAGTAAAAACTCATTCAATTTGTATCCGTGAGACCCTCTTACACCTCCCATAAAATTTTCAAGTGCCTAGGTACACCGCAGGGGTCATTGGCCAATGATAATGATTGCGACTGAAGATTAATTAATTGAAAAAAAAGTGCGTGGAGTCCCTCCGCGCGGAAGAAGTGAAACTTCATGATGGCAAATTGGAAACATAAAAGGATTGAAATCAATGTTATTGTAACACAATACTTTTGGCAAACACAAATTTTTATTATTTTTCGACAAAAAAATTTTTTCAATTTAAATCTCACTTTCAGCGGGCGCTGTATCCATGTTAATAACATTTACAAGTGGGTTATGATAGCTAAAATAAGATATGAAATGTTTAATTTCTATTTTATCAATTTTTCTGGCGAAAACTGCATCAATAGTGGTCCCCCCTTTTGGATTGTTCCTACCATTATTCATTTCTAAAGAGAATTTATTTTTGAGGAATTGTAGTAATGGCTCAGCTTCTGGCAGTGAAAAATTATAAACAGGTTACTAGTTACCGTATTTGATAACTCTTTTTCCATCTCTGCTCGCTTTCATGCTCTGTAATCACGATAATATTGAGCTGTTTTCCCTCTTGATCCTCTGGAACCAGTGGAAGTACTGGGGAGCGCTACCTCATCTCTCCCTATAAAATTGATTTAAAATTATTGTTATTATTGTGGAGCATGAAAATGTTTTCTGCGAAATTGTAAATTTAAACACGTAACAAACAATCCCCGAATCAACAGTAACGTACCTTCACATAACCTCGACTCCACTGCGTCCCCTGTAGCCTCCTTTTCACTCATTTTAATTATATTCAAATCACAAAATCACCACACACTATTATTACACTCCAAAATATTTCGTATGAAATATCAAATTAAGATTTAAAATTAACAAACTAATTCTAAAACTGAATTTATTACAGAAATCAACACAATTAAAACACTCGCATTGAAAACCATGTGATGCTTCACTCACTGAGGCATCAACACTTACTGCGTAGCTGGTATAGCACGCGCATGCGCCTGAATGCTATGCCTGTGGGACCCTTTCTCTCTGTCTTTCTCTCTCTCTCTCTTTCTCCTTCCATTACCAGTGGCGTTAAACGCTTAACGCAACCGTGCCGTTGCTCACTAGTGGATGCGTCATACACCCCCACCACTGTAGCGTTAAATGTTTAACGCAACCTTTCTCGAACTCCCATTAGAAGTTTCACTTCAAAAAATAATAATTATCACCGTCAGTAAAAATTCATTTGATTTGTATCCGTGGGACCTTACCCCACCCTTCCTAAAAATTTCGAGTGCCTAGGTACACCGCAGGGGTCATTGCCCAATACTAATGACTATCAGTGGAGATTAATTAATTGAAAAAAAATGGTAAACATCACCGTCAGTAAAAACGCATTCGATTTGCATCCGTGAGACCCTCCCCCACTTCCCCTAAAAATTTCAAGTGCCTAGGTACACCGCAGGGTTCATTGGCCAATCATAATGATTGCGACTGAAGATTAATTAATTGAAAAAAAATGATAAACATCACCGTCAGTAAAAACTCATTTGATTTGTATCCGTGAGACCCTTCCCCACCTCCCCTAAAAATTTCAAGTGCTTAGGTACACTGCAGGGGTCATTGGCGACTGATGATGATTGCGACTGAAGATTAATTAATTGAAAAAAAATAATAAACATCACCGTCAGTAAAAATTCATTTGATTTGTCTCCGTGGGACCTTACCTTACACTCCCTAATAATTTCGAGTGCCTAAGTACACCGCAGGGGTCATTGGCCAATGCTAATGATTATCAGTGGAGATTAATTAATTGAAAAAAAATGATAAACAACACCGTCAGTAAAAACTCATTTAATTTGTATCCGTGAGACTTTCCCCCACCGCCCCTAAAAATTTCAAGTGCTTAGGTACACTGCAGGGGTCATTGGCGACTGATGATGATTGCGACTGAAGATTAATTAATTGAATAAAAATAATAAACATCACCGTCAGTAAAAATTCATTTGATTTGTCTCAGTGGGACCTTACCCCACCCTTCCTAAAAATTTCGAGTGCCTAGGTACACCGCAGGGGTCATTGCCCAATGCTAATGACTATCAGTGGAGATTAATTAATTGAAAAAAAATGGTAAACATCACCGTCAGTAAAAACGCATTCGATTTGCATCCGTGAGACACTCCCCCACTTCCCCTAAAAATTTCAAGTGCCTAGGTACACCGCAGAGTTCATTGGCCAATCATAATGATTGCGACTGAATATTAATTAATTGAAAAAAAATGATAAACATCACCGTCAGTAAAAACTCATTCGATTTGTACCCGTGAAACCCTTCCCCACCTCCCCTAAAAATTTCAAGTGCCAAGGTACACCGCAGGGTTCATTGGCCAATGATAATGATTATCAGTGGAGATTAATCAATTGAGAAAAAAATGATAAACATCACCGTCAGTAAAAACTCATTTGATTTGTATCTGTGAGACCCTCTTCCACCCCCCGAAAAAATTTCAAGTGCCTAGGTACACCGCAGGGGTTTTTGGCGACTGATGATGATTGCGACTGAAGATTAATTAATTGAAAAAAAATAATAAACATCACCGTCAGGAAAAAATCATTTGATTTGTATCTGTGAGACCCTCCCCCACCTCCCCTAAAAATTTCAAGTGCTTAGGTACAGCGCAGGGGTCATTGGCCAATGATAATGATTGCGACTGAAGATTAATTAATTGAAAAAAAATGATAATCATCACCGTCAGTAAAAATTCATTTGATTTGTATCCGTGGGACACTCCTCCACCCCCCCTAAAAATTTCAAGTGCCTAGGTACACCGCAGGGGTCATTGGCGACTGATGACGATTGCGACTAAAGATTAATTAATTGAAAAAAAATAATAAACATAACTGGCAAAAATACTCATTCGATTTGTATCCGTGAGACCCTCCCCCGCCTCCCCTAAAAATTTCAAGTGCCCAGGTACACCGCAGGGTTCATTGGCCAATGATAATGATTATCAGTGGAGATTAATCAATTGAGAAAAAAAAATAATCATCACCGTCAGTGAAAATTCATTTGATTTGTATCCGTGGGACATTATCCCACACTCCCTAATAATTTCAAGTGCCTAGGTACACCGCAGGGGTCATTGGCCAATGCTAATGACTATCAGTGGATATTAATTAATTGAAAAAAAATGATAAACATCACCGTCAGTAAAAATTCATTTGATTTGTATCCGTGGGACCTTACCCCACACTCCCTAATAATTTCAAGTGCCTAGGTACACCGCAGGGGTCATTGGCCAATGCTAATGATTATCAGTGAAGATTAATTAATTGAAAAAAAACTCATTACATTTGTATCCGTGGGACCCTTCTCCACCCCTCCAAAAAATTTCAAGTGCCTAGGTACACCGCAGGGGTCTTTGGCGACTGATGATGATTGCGACTGAAGATTAATTAATTGAAAAAAAATAATAAACATCACCGTCAGTAAAAATTCATTTGATTTGTATCCGTGGGACCTTACCCCACACTCCCTAATAATTTCAAGTGCCTAGGTACACCGCAGGGGTCATTGGCCAATGCTAATAACTTTCAGTGGAGATTAATTAATTGAAAAAAAATGATAATCATCACCGTCAGTAAAAGTTCATTTGATTTGTATCCGTGGGACACTCCTCCAGCCCCCCAAAAAATTTCAAGTGCCTAGGTACACCGCAGGGGTCATTGGACAATGCTAATGACTATCAGTGGAGATTAATTAATTGAAAAAAAATGGTAAACATCACCGTCAGTAAAAACGCATTCGATTTGCATCCGTGAGACCCTCTCCCACTTCCCCTAAAAATTTCAAGTGCCTAGGTACACCGCAGGGTTCATTGGCCAATCATAATGATTGCGACTGAAGATTAATTAACTGAAAAAAAATGATAAACATCACCGTCAGTAAAAACTCATTCGATTTGTACCCGTGAAACCCTCCCACATCTCCCCTAAAAATTTCAAGTGCTTAGGTACACTGCAGGCGTCATTAGCCAATGATAATGATTGCGACTGAAGATTAATTAATTGAAAAAAAATAATAAACATCACCGTCAGTAAAAAATCATTTGATTTGTATCCGTGGGACCTTACCCCACACTCCCTAATAACTTCAAGTGCCTAGGTACACGGCAGAGGTCATTGGCCAATGCTAATGATTATCAGTGGAGATTAATTAATTGAAAAAAAAATGTTAAACATCACCGTCATTTGATTTGTATCCGTGAGACCCTCCCCCACCCCCCCAAAAAAATTCCAGTGCCTAGGTACACTACAGGGGTCTTTGGCGACTGATGACGATTGCGACTAAAGATTAATTAATTGAAAAAAAAAAGATAAACATCACGGTCAGTAAAAACACATTCAATTTGTATCCGTGAGACCCTCTTACACCTCCCATAAAATTTTCAAGTGCCTAGGTACACCGCAGGGGTCATTGGCCAATGATAATGATTGCGACTGAAGATTAATTAATTGAAAAAAAATAATAATTATCACCGTCAGTAAAAATTCATTTGATTTGTATCCGTGGGACCTTACCCCACCCTTCCTAAAAATTTCGAGTGCCTAGGTACACCGCAGGGGTCATTGGCCAATGATGATGATTGCGACTGAAGATTAATTAATTGAAAAAAAATGATGATCATCACCGTCAGTAAAAGTTCATTTGATTTGTATCCGTGGGACACTCCTCCACCCCCCCAAAAAATTTCAAGTGCCTAGGTACACCGCAGGGGTCATTGGCCAATGCTAATGACTATCAATGGAGATTAATTAATTGAAAAAAAATGGTAAACATCACCGTCAGTAAAAACGCATTCGATTTGCATCCGTGAGACCCTCCCCCACTTCTCCTAAAAATTTCAAGTGCCTAGGTACACCGCAGGGGTCATTGGCCAATGCTAATGATTATCAGTGGAGATTAATTAATTGAAAAAAAATGATAATCATCACCGTCAGTAAAAGTTCATTTGATTTGTATCCGTGGGACACTCCTCCACCCCCCCAAAAAATTTCAAGTGCCTAGGTACACCGCAGGGGTCATTGGACAATGCTAATGACTATCAGTGGAGATTAATTAATTGAAAAAAAATGGTAAACATCACCGTCAGTAAAAACGCATTCGATTTGCATCCGTGAGACCCTCCCCCACTTCCCCTAAAAATTTCAAGTGCCTAGGTACACCGCAGGGTTCATTGGCCAATCATAATGATTGCGACTGAAGATTAATTAACTGAAAAAAAATGATAAACATCACCGTCAGTAAAAACTCATTCGATTTGTACCCGTGAAACCCTCCCACATCTCCCCTAAAAATTTCAAGTGCTTAGGTACACTGCAGGCGTCATTAGCCAATGATAATGATTGCGACTGAAGATTAATTAATTGAAAAAAAATAATAAACATCACCGTCAGTAAAAAATCATTTGATTTGTATCCGTGGGACCTTACCCCACACTCCCTAATAACTTCAAGTGCCTAGGTACACGGCAGAGGTCATTGGCCAATGCTAATGATTATCAGTGGAGATTAATTAATTGAAAAAAAATGTTAAACATCACCGTCATTTGATTTGTATCCGTGAGACCCTCCCCCACCCCCCCAAAAAAATTCCAGTGCCTAGGTACACTACAGGGGTCTTTGGCGACTGATGACGATTGCGACTAAAGATTAATTAATTGAAAAAAAAAAGATAAACATCACGGTCAGTAAAAACACATTCAATTTGTATCCGTGAGACCCTCTTACACCTCCCATAAAATTTTCAAGTGCCTAGGTACACCGCAGGGGTCATTGGCCAATGATAATGATTGCGACTGAAGATTAATTAATTGAAAAAAAATAATAATTATCACCGTCAGTAAAAATTCATTTGATTTGTATCCGTGGGACCTTACCCCACCCTTCCTAAAAATTTCGAGTGCCTAGGTACACCGCAGGGGTCATTGCCCAATACTAATGATTATCAGTGGAGATTAATTAATTGAAAAAATATTATAAACATCACCGTCAGTAAAAACTCATTCGATTTGTGTCCGTGGGACCCTCCTCTGGCTCCCCAAAAAATTTCAAGTGCCTAGGTACACCGCAGGGGTCATTGGCCAATGATGATGGTTGCGACTGAAGATTAATTAATTGAAAAAAAATGATGATCATCACCGTCAGTAAAAGTTCATTTGATTTGTATCCGTGGGACACTCCTCCACCCCCCCAAAAAATTTCAAGTGCCTAGGTACACCGCAGGGGTCATTGGCCAATGCTAATGACTATCAATGGAGATTAATTAATTGAAAAAAAATGGTAAACATCACCGTCAGTAAAAACGCATTCGATTTGCATCCGTGAGACCCTCCCCCACTTCTCCTAAAAATTTCAAGTGCCTAGGTACACCGCAGGGTTCATTGGCCAATCATAATGATTGCGACTGAAGATTAATTAATTGAAAAAAAATGATAAACATCACCGTCAGTAAAAACTCATTTGATTTGTATCCGTGAGACCCTTCCCCACCTCCCCTAAAAATTTCAAGTGCTTAGGTACACCGCAGGGGTCATTGGCCAATCATAATGATTGCGACTGAAGATTAATTAATTGAAAAAAAATGATAAACATCACCGTCAGTAAAAACTCATTCGATTTGTATCCGTGGGACCTTACCCCACCCTTCCTAAAAATTTTGAGTGCCTAGGTACACCGCAGGGGTCTGTGACGAAATTTTCTGGAATTCCGTCACCTGTAATTGAAGCTGAGATTCAACGGATATTTATAAAAATAATATTGTAAGTAGAGTGAGTATTTTTCGAGAGAGTCGCGTTTTCCCCTTCCCCTGGACTAGCTCCCCATAGTAGGGTGAGGCAGTCCAGCCAAAAATCTAGACCTCGGCAGCGACAGGATCGTCGAGAACGTCAGGATCAGGATCAACCCGGAGGACGGAGTTTATCCAATAAAATTCAAATGTGAAGTCAATTGCTAGAGTCGCGAGACGTTAAATCCTCTCTACGGTTAGAGTCTAAAGTTCAGTAAAAATTAACATTTTCAGTTTCTTTGGGGTCCGGGAAAATTTATCTTTCTTTCGTTCCGGTTTCGTTTTGAACTATTTTGAGTTCTTCATCAATAAAATTCAGTAGATCCTTGAGTGGGACCGAATTGATCAACTGAGGTTCGTGGCCGATATACTGTGCCTCCCAGTGATCTCGGTTTCCCGTTGGGTGTAAGTGGATGAGCACAGAGGTTGAGCTGAGATGCTCACGCTCCCTGGCTTTTGCGAATAGTGGAGATGTTGGAGATTGCCAGTTGGAAAGCCATGGAGACGAGCTTAGTCCACTCGTTTGTATGGATCGCCCTGGACTTTTACGTTTTCTTTCGTTACGTTTCGGCAATCTTCCAATATCTCCCGGGAGAGTGCCATCCGCTCTAATTACACCCACTCAGGTGGAAAGTATCTGCTTAAAACAGGCTAACATCTGCCTTTCTCACGGCCCAAATGAGTAATTATCGTTACGTTTATGGTTAATTCACGTATTCCTCCTTTTGGAGTCATTTCAAATTAAAAATAAATAATTAAAAAAAATCAATTCAAATCCCGAATGGATACGAACATCGTTCTCCTCTCGTTTGAATTGATGCGCCAAGCATCGATTCACATCGATCCATGGTTTTGACTCTCCAACGACACCTCAGGTAGCGTTCCGATCGCGCCTCAGCCGTGAAAACCGACTGGCTGAGTGAAGCGTGAGAGTTGTTCGTGCTATCCAGCCGACGACACCATCTTTCCACATAACCCTGTAAACCCAGCCAAGGACAATTTCTGTGCAGACAGAAAAATGGTAAGTTCCTTGAATTATTGCACCTCCTGTAAGGGAGAAATTAGTGAACGTTCACCCAAGGTGAATTAGGGGAATAATTATGTGGAAAACTCGAAGCACATGTGCCCTCACCAGAGTTGAGCCATAGTGCTCCCCAGTGGGAAAACTCTCGCTTTATGGATGGAATTGGCACACCATTGAGTGCCCTCAAGCCTCCTGAAGCCCCAAAATAAATTATTAACCTGTAAAAGTGCTATAGTGAAGTGGAAAAATGCGAAAATAAGATGAAAATTGCCCGCATGCACCCTGCCCAGGTGGGTGACGCTGTGAGGCGATATTGCACCTTCGCTGAGACACCCAGCACCAGTTTTTGACGAATATTGCGACGGAATTTAGCACCGATCGAGTGCTTCCGACGCTTTCGCATCCTCGAACCCACTTTTGAGGTGAAGTTCGAGGTGATTCATCCCGAAATGGCAATTGTTGAGAATAATTGGGCACCTCAGAGTGCGAATTTCTCTCCAATTCAGCCCAACGAACTTAAATCTTTCCCCTTTCGTATATAAAATTCATTTTGATTCGAAATACTGGATTCCCAGGCTCTTCCAGTTCGAATGACGCTGGATGATCAGTCACGCGCATTTTGATTGAGTAGATTCTTAATATTCAATGAAATCCTCCCTCTCTCGTCACTCACTCTATATTTTAACTTGAAAGTTGTCGTCAAATGAACGATTGAGTAATTGAATTCGAGTGAGGAATAAATACGAGTTCTCTTGTTTAATTAAGATTCGAAGTTATATTAATTTTTACTCTCCCCGTTAATACCTAGGGATCTAAGTAAGATTCATACGAGTTGATTGGTGGATTTTGGCTTTGGGATGCGCGACTTCTTTTCCTAAGACCGAGCGATTAATCCACGCCCGCTCTCCGAATTTTCTAAAACGAGCTAGACTGGTAAATTCCGCAACCTCTCCTCTCGATCTTCCCCCTAGTCCTACGTTTTTATCGTTTTTACAGTTTTCCGTTACGGTTGCGGTTCGATAATTCCGCGTTATTAAAAATTATCTGGCGCCCAACTTCAGTTTCTCAAAAGAGTAGCTGGCACTCCGGTTAAGGTTATTGGAATTTTGAGGAAGTCGAGACGGACGAGGCCGAAGGTGACACAATCCCAGTGGTTTCGTCTGGATTTTCGCGGCCATCGAGGTTTTGGAGTTTAATTTAAAGTCTATTGGGGAAGGACACGTCACAGGTCATTGCCCAATACTAATGATTATCAGTGGAGATTAATTAATTGAAAAAAAATAATAAACATCACCGTCAGTAGAAATTCATTTGATTTGTATCCGTGGGACACTCCTCCACCCCCCCAAAAAATTTCAAGTGCCTAGGTACACCGCAGGGGTCATTGGACAATGCTAATGATTATCAGTGGAGATTAATTAATTGAAAAAAAATAGTAATCATCACCGTCAGTAAAAACTCATTTGATTTGTATCCGTGGAACCCTGCTCCCCCCCCCCCCCCCTAAAAATTTCAAGTGCCTAGGTACACCGCAGGGGTCATTGGCCAATGCTAATGACTATCAGTGGAGATTAATTAATTGAAAAAAAATGATAAACATCACCGTCAGTAAAAATTCATTTGATTTGTATCCGTGGGACCTTACCCCACACTCCCTAATAATTTCAAGTGCCTAGGTATACCGCGGGGGTCTTTGGCGACTGATGATGATTGCGACGGAAGATTAATTAATTGAAAAAAAATAATAAACATCACCGTCAGTAAAAACTCATTTGATTTGTATCCGTGAAACCCTCCCCTCCGCAGGGAAGTGTCGCGTAGGCAATAATATCCTGCCACGACACTTACGGGTCTGACGAACCCGCGGTTCCCGAGTCAATAGAGGGCACTGGTGGCGCCCTGCCTACGTTAGTAATCCCACCCTATGGTGGGGTGAAAACGTACCACCAAACGAGGGCTATCATATAGGGGGGGTTTCTGCGCCCCTAGAGGGGGGTAAGAGGGGCTGGGGCGTGAAAACGTTTGGTAGGGGGCGGAATAGGTTCGGGAGGGTTTGTAGACGTTTGGTAAAAGGGTTGGGACGTTTGGTAGTCCGTAGCTAGGGAAAGGGAAGCTAATTGGTAGGAGACGATTGGGAAGGGATCAGGAGGATTTGGGAAGGTTTGGGAAGGGTTCAGGGGGGTTTGGTAGTCGGTCTGGGGGGGAATAGAGGGAGGATAAATGTTTGGTAGGCATAGTCCTCACGCCTACGACACTCCTGTATACAAGTCAGAGTCGACGAGGTAACTATGATGGATTTTATGTTTTTGGGGTCGCTGATCACGAATCCATCGGTTACTTTTTGAAAAAATGGTCGGTTCAATTGTTATTAACAATTTTAATTGTTTATAAGGCTGTATCTCGAGAACCACGGTAGATACGTAAAAAATTTCAAATTAAAAAATATTGCTACAATTATTCGAAACAATTTTTGTCTCCTATAAAATTTCGATAAATCCATTATTTACATTGATATACGCGATTGAACAGTTGCGCGCCTGAGAAAGCGTGCGGTGTGCGCCACGCGGTGCGCGAGGTGAGAGTACCCCTCGTTGTCTGGTGTCAAATTAACGTCTAAGGTTTGCTAGAAGTACAGTTGGAATGAAATGAGACAATTAAATATAACATTATACTCCAAATATTCATAAATTAATTTTTTTTATTCAGAAGATTTTTACACGTGCTTGCGATTACACATTTACAAAACCTGACACATGGCAAACCAGCAGCCAAACATCGACAAGATTTTCTCGTGCACGTGGTACAACGGCAATTGGGGACTAATTTGTCAATTGGGGGATACAGGTTTACAATTTTCCTAGGGATTAGATATTCTTCTTCGCAATATCCGAATTCTTTAGGATCAAGCCTGCTTTCATTCGTCAAAAGATTTTTCTTAAATGAAGTTATAAACATAGCTCTCAGAATATGTAATCGAATAGAGGCACTTGTCGGAGGTAAATCTTTCAAAGAAATTGTAATGCCACTTTGGTATTGCCAATATCGCAATTGGTCAAAAGTCTCACAAGGGCTGCCCTTCCTCAAAACTTGTATGAGATATTTTTCTGCATCACCGATGGCAGTTTCAATCATTTCTTCAGACATACCTGAATCGTAAAAGAATGAATAGTCATAAAAAGTGAAGCATTAAAATTTCAAAGAACTATTGAAGTAATCCAAAAAGTTACCCGTGGCGAAGTTCTGTAAATAATTTTGAGGATGGCATCGAAGAGCACTCTTTTTAGTGCCAATCTTACTCATGCAGCTGGATCCAGTTAGGAAATGCATAGCGGGAAGAACTTTGCAGAGATCCTTACCATGTAGAGAAGACATAAGGTGGAGAGGTAGAATTCTGATTTTAGATCTAACAGAAATTTTCAACCATAGCTCCTGTGCAAATAGTAATGATGCTTCAGTGAACATGTAGGATTTCTTATTCAGTGATGAAAATGAAAGTAGAGAAAACCTTACCCTTAAACCCCGTGCTTGATAATCTTCCCAAAAATGAAGAATCATGACCACTAAGTCGGGATCATTACACTTGATAGTTATGATAGAGTGTCGGTCTATTGTTGTGTGGTGGATATGTCTAATAATTTTGTCGTCTATATTCTCTAGTTGTCGATCATGCATAATGTCATCGAACGTGCAAGGCGAAACCGATTGACAATCATTTCTTGTAGTCGCACTACAAATGATTTCGATACTTGGCCATAATTGTTCAGCTTTCTTCAAGATGTAATCACGCAAGTAATCTTGCAACAGAACTTTATTCTCTGTTGATGCCCAGAATTTTTTCTCTTGAACCGGGATTGGAACATCATTGGAAATCTTATGGACTCGAATTGATTGCTCATCAGATCTGAATCGATAACACAATAATGATTCATTTATTTTACATACTAATTCAAATGATTGTGATCATCATGTACTCTTACCTTGATTGGCGTTCCCAGGCATGTATAGATGATTCCAAATAATCTTCAAAAATAAAATCAATGCGTCTGGTATTTTTTGTTATCTCAGAAGATGCAGCAGAGCAAAAACAAATAGCGAGATCCTCAAATTTTTTCAAAAACTTCCATTTCATTTTTTCACAGATGGTCATAACGTCAATGACTATGCATGAACTCCTGTCATGCATACCCTGCTCGTCTTGTCCAGGACTAGTTTGTAATTCATCAACAATAGCAAATTGATAACTGTCTTTCTTAATGGAGCCATCAATTTCCAGTAAACAATTTTCGCTGAGCAACTCATAACTGAACAGTTGTTCCAGATTAAAACCTCTTTCTCGAGCTAGCTCCACTATCTGACTTGCTTCGTTCCCATAGGTTTTGGCAACTTTGTCTCGAGTATTTGGTTTTTTTTTAGAAGGTGTGAATGTTGGGAGACTCACTTTTTGTATTGGATCACCTAGACGTTTTGACTTTAGAACAAATCTGTCTGAACAAAAAGTATAAAATCTCTCACAACCTGTCTTGAACAAATTCAACAATTGTGTTGCCTCATCAGGATCCATCAATGTCTCCGTATCAATGTTTCGGAGTGGCTGAGCCCCCGACGAAAACGGATTGACATGAGCGAGTAAAAATTGGGTCAATTCTTGGACGTCCATCTCTGATTGTTTGATACGACTCGGAGATAGCTCATGGTGGACATGGAACTCATCACTGAGTCTAACCCCGGTCACCTCTCGAAAATAACTATTAATCGCTGTGATCTCGTGATAAGTAAGATTCCATCCTGAGAAAAATGTCTTTTTCTTTGTACAACCAATGATACCAGCACTGCTCTTTGATGATCGATTGATTGTTTGTTCTAATGCCTGGTCAGTGGCCACGGCGGTGAAACAAGTCTGTGTATGTCTTATGCTGAATCGTCCCTCCATAAACGCTTCATAGATTTCTGGATGTGACTCCTGCAGACCCAAGATGTCATTGAGATATACACCGCTCCAGCGTGCGTAATTCAAACGATCCAGAGCGTGAAAAATAGGCTGAATCTTCTCAACAGTTTGAACGTGCAAAGTCCAGTCCCCTGTTCGATCTGCGCGAATTAAATCACGTATTAATTGCATTAATATCAGAAAACCGTTCCAGTATCGGAATAGGGGTGACTCGGAGCATTTTCTCGTGATGAAAATCCTCAAATCAGCTGATAACTTCTCTGCTGAGTGGCAAAAATCAGTGTAGATTTTATCAGTTTCTTCAACGGATTTTTCATTCAACACTTCTTCTAACATTTTGCAATTGATCATAACGTCTTCATAATTATCCATATCATTTTCTTCGAAAAATTCTCGTATGAGCAATCTTTCCAAAGCTTTTGCAAGTTTCATCAACCCTTGGAAAGATCTTGAATAATGTGTAGCATTTAATACTTGTTCAACAGTCCCAACGCCAAATAATTGCGTTTCTATGAACGCATTGTCCGCGCCGCTTCCACGCAAATACTTGCCAGCACATGCTAGTAAAACCTTAGTCATATGGAAACTTCCTAAGGCTAGAAAAATGCCTTCAAATTCTTCAGGATGAGTGGATTGTATGTGCCGAGCAATGCGATACACGCCCTCATCACAAAAAACTGCTAAGGTCTGTTGTTTCAATTGCTTGAGAACCTCTTTGAAATTGCATAAGGCTGTATACACTGTAGAATAATCAGTAACTGGGTGTGGTAAAATTGGATTAAACGCAGAAATTTGTGTTGGTCGGTGGTCCTTTAGGACAAGAGAATTGAATCCTGACCAAGGCGGTATTGACTGAGGCTGCTGAGAGTTCAGAATGTCTTCTGTCCGCTCTGTTAAATGCATTCTACATAAATTCCACACAAGATCACGACCATGAAAATTATCATACACATCAGGACTTACAGTGCATTTGTGGACGTTCACTGGATGACTTGGGGACAGAGAAATGGGACCGAGGGGTTTTGTAAAATCTTTCAATTTTTGACACTCTAGTTCTGTATCAAATGTTCGAGAACGAAATGGAACCTGGGTAGCAGAAATGTTTGGCTTACTTCTCATCACTTTCGACTTATCTTGAAATAATACAGAAACTGTATCATGACTTCCATTCAACCCCGATTCAGCTGCCTCATCGTGGTCGAAATTATCAAAGGCGGCAGTTGTATACTTTTCTGGATCGATGTGAGAAGGTATTGGCATTCCATCTGCGCTATTCTCTACTGCAAACGCAGCCAAACGAGACCGATAACGTTGGACTTCATCATATGAAATACATATACCCAGTTTATTCAAAGATTTAATTAGTGTGGCACTTTTACAAGTATTGTGTACTGACAGAGCTACCAAAGAATGGAGTGGCGTTTTCTTTCTTCCACCATGTCTAAGAAAATACATAATTTGTAGCAAACTTTTAATCCTTATAATTTCCTTCCCACTTATTCTGCTATTCTCACCAATGTCTTCACTCAACATGTCATCACCATCTTCATTTTCATCGTCTTCGTCATCATCGTCACTTGAAGTGGTTTTTCGATTGAAGTCTTTCTCGTTGAAATTGAAGAGTTTTGAGAAAAATTTCATAATTGCAGGTGGAATAATCATACTATCCCATGATTGTCTCAAATCAGTCGCATCGCCAAACTTATCACTCAAACCAAAATCCAGTCCATCCAAAGCGTCTTTAATTATTTTCGCACTTTCCACCAGAACATCAGTTGAACGAATCAATTCTATTAAATCTCCAGCTGTTATAGATGCATCAAAGAACAGAATTGGTTGATTTGCAGCTTTGGGAGTATGGAATTGAATCGACTCGCTAAAATTGGAAGTGAGGTAATTTTTTATGTCAACGTTTCGTACCGTCGCTTTAGGGGCCAACAATAAATTAGCTTGATCACATGCTTCAGTTAAGGTGAATGCTTTTCCACACTTTATTTCAGGCATCAAACTGTTAATTACCGTTCTTATGCATTCCATCTTCATCTGGGCTATTTCATGACAATCAATGGGGTGACTGGTCTGTTCAGCTGAAAAAAAGATCAAATCTGGAGTTTCTCCGGTGTTATTGTTACTCACTTCACGTTTATACTTCATTTCATATTTACGCAAACAACACTCGTGAAAAAAACATTCGGCGTCAATCATGTTGTTGACATTCTGAAAATACGCAATTTTATCCCATAAATCATCTTCAAAAAATGATGCTGCCCTGAAAATATTTTAAGCTCTTTTCAAACCACTCAATACACGCGTTTTTGTCCCTCCCTTGGATCCCACATATCATGCAATCACCACAATTATCCTTAGCCACTGTAGATCTGGTCCTCGGACGGTTCAAATTAACTTCTTCTGTCAGTGGATTTTGAAGCAATTTTCCTATCTCGTTGCTGTTTCCATTTTCCACATCTCTCCTGATTGCTCGCTCAATTTTCACTTCCAATACATAGCTCTTATAACAATCATTCGTGTTGTGGTAGAAAAACGTCTCGCCTTCACCTAATCCTTGCAATCGAGTTAACACATCATCCTTCCGTTTTTTCGCAGCATCACAAATACGTTCTCGGCCCACCGGCCCACCCACTAACTTCCCCTCTGCTTTCTGACAAATTATACATAAATTACTAGTGAACTTATTGGATATTCGTAAAGAAATTCGCTGAGTAGCCATTATAAATTGATTTGATTATAAATTCATCTACCGGTATCTCACTCGCGATGATGCAACGTTAAACTCTCACAGAACATTACCGTGCGATTACCACGAGGGAACTGAGAGACGAGGCGATCGGATTTGGAAGAAATTCAGTTTATTTTTATTTTACGTGAGTGAATTCGCTGAAATTCTGCCTTACGTTAGTTCTGCGAAAAAAAAATATTCGAAAAATGAATACTCAAGAGGAAAATACGTAAATAGAGCTGAGGCGTACGGGCTACCTTGCCCGGGCATAAGCGGTGCACTCGTCGACGTCGGCTCTCAGGCGCGCAACTGTTCAATCGCGTATATCAATGTAAATAATGGATTTATCGAAATTTTATAAGAGACAAAAATTGTTCCAAATAATTGTAGCAATATTTTTTAATTTGAATTTTTTCACGTATCTACCGTGGTTCTCGAGATACAGCCTTATAAACAATTAAAATTGTTAATAACAATTGAACCGACCATTTTTTCAAAAAGTAACCGATGGATTCGTGATCAGCGACCCCAAAAACTTAAAATCCATCGTAGTTACCTCGTCGACTCTGACTTGTATACAGGAGTGTCGTAGGCGTAAGGACTAGCAGCTGGGGGGTTTGGGAACTAGGATAGAGGGATAGGTGACCGACTTGGAAACAATTGGGGAGACTACCAAGCGGCAGAGGGATAAAGCAGCAATGGGTGAGAAGGAAAAGGGGGGTAGGGGGGTGGCTGATGGTTCCGCGCAAGCGGATGGCTCACGCCCATTCACGCGCTAGTAGCACTCTTCCCTGAAGGACTTGTCCCCCGGATGGGAGGGGCAAAACCGCGACATCAGCCAGGATAGGCCGACCGCGCGGCCCAACAGGGAGGGAAGGGTGATGGTGCCTCGCGAGTCAGGGGGATGAGCTTGCGGTTCTCGCAAGCCATTGTTGCATGCCGTCCTAGCCTAGGCTACCGGGTAGGGATCGGGGTATGACACCAACGGGGGTGGGATGGGGCGTGTTCGCGGGGTGGGGCGGCGAGGGAGGCAATGGGGTGGGTGAGCTTCCTCTCCTTGGGGTCCCGGGCCCCCCCTATTCCTCTTCTAGGGGAATCGAGGGGGTGGGAAACCTGTGGCTCCACTCGGGCCCTTCCGAGCTACCCAGCTCGGCAGGAACCGGGTGGCCTTTTCCCCACTAATCCCCTCTTCTTTCCAGGAATTCTAACTTTTCCGGGGTTTTTACTCCACTTTCAGCAAAACCGGCGGGTTACGCGTTTTGAAAATGGGTAGGCATAAGGAAATTTCTAAATCCGGAGGTAAAAAGCCCCCAATCGGATCTCCGGGGGGGCTAACTTGTGCGTTTGCCCATTGGCATACTGGTCGTCGCCTTATGGCGGGGGACCCAACGGGGGAGCAGCTTCCCGTGCTGGACACAGGGGTGTCTGGTGCGTTGGCGGTGCCCTCGGGGGTTCATCATCTTCACCCGTCGCAAGCCAGGGCACCGCACCACCTCCTATCGCCTCTATCTTCAGGGGCAGGCGGTCTTCGTGCTGCCAGAGTCAACCTGGTCCGCCTCGACATGGGTTCCCAGCCATCTTCAGCAGCTGGTCGCAGTTCTACGACAGGAAACGGTGAGTCCAATTTTAATATCCGCGAATGTAGAGTTAATTTAGTTCCGGTAGATTTCGACCGCGCCCTTACCCCCAACACTCCGGGCTCACCGTCGGCCCCTTCTTCAAATTCCCTACCCCCAAACTCGATACGCGTTATGCAGTTGAACGCGGACCGCTCGGGCATAGTCGCCGGAGAAATTCGTCAACTCATCGCGGAAATGAAGTTAGATGTGCTCCTCCTCCAGGAACCACACGCGATTTGTAGAAATGGGAGCTGGTCCCTCTCAGAGATAGGAACGTTTCAGGTTGCTGCCACCCGCACGGAGCGCCCTTGGGCAGCCGTCGTGGTGACTAACCCTAATTTCCATGTAGTTTACGTAGGTCACCTTAGTACGACGCACACCGTCTGCGCCGAGATCAACACGCCCAATTTCAGTTTCTACGTTATATCCCAGTATTATCAATACGGGGATGATCGGGAACCCTATGCCCTCGAACTCGACAAAATTCTTCATAGCCTACGCGGCAAGCGTGTGCTCATCGGCATGGATGCCAATATGCGATCGCAATTATGGGACCCCTCAGCCATGCCCAATGAGGATGCTGAACTTATCGAGGGTCTGATTAGCTCTTTTGACCTGTCGGTCTTGAATGACCCAGAACAGGGCCCCACTTTCTTTGCAGGGGATAAGACGTCCGTGTCTAACCCTACTCTTGTCCAACCCAAAACGTCGTTTATCGACGTAACCCTTGCTACACCCATCATGGATCCGTATATTCATGCATGGAATCTGCGGGAGGACTGGACGGTCTCCGCACATCGGGTGGTGGTGATCGATCTCCGGACACCTGTGGCACCGACGGGGAGCGGCGCGGCGGAGGCGGCGATTCCTCCTATGAGGTTCAACGTTCGTCGAGCCGACTGGGAGGGTTTTGCCGCCGCCCTGAAGCGCGAGTCCTCGTCGTGGTCGCGGGATCCGGCGTTCGAAACCACCAATGCTGTAGAAAGCATGGCAAAGACACTCGAGGAGGCTATCATCAGGGCCTGCGAGGAGTCCATGCCAAGGAAGAAACGTTTTCGCAAATCAAATCCATGGTGGAACCCCGAACTAGGCCGTAAACGGAAGCAAACCTTCAAGGTGAGACGAGCCTACCAGAAAATGCGCGACCCCGCGGAGCGAGTCGAGAAGGATCAGCTCTATAGGGAACTCTTAAAGGACTATAAATACGCGATCAATAAAAGTAAAACCGATAGTGCTAGGCAATTCATTACTAAATCGGGGAAAGAAAATCCATGGGGATGGCCGTATAAATATGCCGCGGATAAACTTAGAGCAGGGACGGTGCTGAGTACCCTCCGGAAAGGGGACACGACAACGACGGGCATGAGGGATACCGCGCGTCTCCTTCTCGACACACACGTCCCGGATGACGACACCAACATAGACACACCCCAACAACGCGTCATCAGGGAAGAGGTTCGAGACCTCGACCCGCAAACTCCCGATGCTGCACACTTTACAGCCGAAGATATCGGGATCGCCCTCAACACCATGGTAAACGGAAAGGCGCCCGGATGCGACCTCGTCGAAGTCCGAGTACTGAAGGAGGCATTTAAAGCTATTCCAGAGATATTCGTCACTCTGTTCAATGCTTGCCTCGACCGGGGCGTGTTCCCAGCACCCTGGAAGGTGGGCTCATTGGTCACCCTTCTAAAGGGCCCGGGCAAGGACGTCACGGATCCAAAGTCGTATAGGCCCATCTGCCTCCTCTCGGTGGTGGGAAAACTCTTCGAAAAACTCCTCAAATCCCGCATAACTGCAACGTCCCTCGCGCCGGGCAGAGTCTCCGAACAACAGTTTGGGTTCATGCCCGGAAAATCCACGGAAGACGCAATCGTTAAAATGCGCCGCATGGTGTCTGTTTCTGAGGAGAAGTACACTATCGGACTCTTTTTCGATATCTCAGGGGCCTTCGATAACGTTTGGTGGCCCCTCGTTCTTAAAGCCCTCGCTGATCGAGACTGTCCAAAGAACGTCTTCAGAGTTATGAGGAGTTATTTTGACGACCGGAGGGTCAAGATCATGTGGGGCGATCAAGAAGTCGCGAAGCAGGCAACCAGGGGCTGCCCGCAAGGGTCAGTTCTCGGACCTGCGTGTTGGAATCTCATGTTCGATGGCCTCCTCCAAGGCGTCGAAGAGAAATTTGGAAAGATAGAAGTCGCCTACGCAGACGATCTCATTGTCATCATCAAAGGCAAATCCCGCGAAGATCTCGAGCGCAAAGGCCAAGAGGTCACGGACTTTATAGTTTCATGGTGTGATTCGGCAAAACTCCAATTATCCAAAAGTAAAACCGAAGCCATCATGCTGAGGACTAATTGGATAAGGAGGGCCCCAATTGGTCGTAGGAAATACGACGCTCCCCGTAGGAGGAAATTATATGAGAAAAAGCCGCAGCTCGAGAGCCACCCTCCTACTATCAAGATAGATGGCTCAAAAATTAAATTCCGAGACAGCGTTAGGTATCTAGGGGTGCACTTTGACAAGAATCTATCTGTCAAGGCACACATACGGCATATTAGGGAAAAGACGGGGAAGCTTTTTGGGCGACTTAAGAGACTCGCGAAAGTTAATTGGGGAATCAGGTTCGGGGCTCTGCGGACGGTCTATCGTGGCGTGTTTGAATCGGTTGCGACGTACGCCGCATTGTGCTGGCTGGATCTCTGTGACGCGGGCGATCTCCGCGCGCTTCGAGCGATCCAGCGAAGTGCCCTGATCACGGTCACTCACGCATACCGGACCGCTTCTCACGAGTCCCTTTGCGTAATAGCCGGTGTTTTGCCGATAGGTCTGCTCCTGGAAGAAAGAGCAGCTAGGTATAAAATACGCGTGGGGAGGGAAGCGAGTATAGGGAATATCACGGTACAGCCACGGCGTAGAAGGGAGGGAGTCGGTCAGTGGGGGGGAGAAAGGGTCGCGCAGGTGGCGGAAGAGGCTGTGGCTGAGGAAAGGGATGATGTCGATGAGCCGGATCCCGTCGCGCTCATTAGGGATGAGGCCAAGAGGCTGTGGAAGGTGCAATTCGAGACCGCGGTCACCGGTCGCACCACGTTTGCGTTCTTCAATGATGTTCATAAAAGACTGGAAGCGAAATATGTTCCAGCCAACTACTACACCACGCAGGCTCTTACCGGGCATGGCCAATTCCGGGCTTATCTTCAGTCACGGGGACATGCCGACGGGCGAGACTGTGAGTGTGGAGCGGAGGAAGATAGTGTCAGGCACCTCCTTTTGGAGTGCCCCGTGTATGCGCCCCAGCGGGAGTGCATTGATAGGTTCATCGGGAACCATGGATGGCCTGCGGCGGTACACGCTCTCGTGTCGTCGAAGGAGGCGTCTATTGCGTTCTCTGAATTTTGTACCGAGTGTCTCTGGATTAAGTCCGAGCACCGGAATGCAGTCGAAGCCGCAGCAGCGGAATCCGAGGACTAGAACCTGGACTCGCAGTCGGGGTTCCTCAACTCATCTGAGGACCCTGCAAACTGGGAACTCTTCCTCTTTAGTGGGGTGGCAAATCACTACCTGTCGGAGGTGGTGATTATGGGACTGGGGTCCCGTAATCTTCTCGGGGCAACCCTAGCTCTCGCCACTTGGGAATATTATTATCTACTAATCAATAATTTCTTTCAGGGAACTCAGCAGGGTCAAATGTGGACCGCCTTCCCGTGGTTCCCCGTGCTAGTACTGAGCCCTCTTACCGGTCATCTATTTGATCCGGCTAGGGGACTCGGGAAGCTGAAGGTCCACTTACGTGGCGATCTCATTCGTCACGGCTGGATTTTTCTGAGCTGTTCTCCCTTCGTAGTGGTTTCCGCTGGGTGCGTATGGCCTTAGTGCTAGGTAGCATGGAAGACATTAATCCGTGGGACCCTGCTCCCCTCCCCTAAAAATTTTAAGTGCCTAGGTACATCGCAGGGGTCATTGGCAACTGATGATGATTGCGACTGAAGATTAATTAATTGAAAAAAAATAATAAACATCACCATCAGTAAAAATTCAATTGATTTGTATCCGTGGGACCTTATCCCACACTCCCTAATAATTTCAAGTGCCTAGGTACACCGCAGGGGTCATTGGCCAATGCTAATAACTATCAGTGGAGATTAATTAATTGAAAAAAAATGATAAACTTCACTTCAGTAAAAATTCATTTGATTTGTATCCGTGGGACCTTACCCCACACTCCCTAATAATTTCAAGTGCCTAGGTACACCGCAGGGGTCATTGGCCAATGCTAATGATTATCAGTGGAGATTAATTAATTGAAAAAAAATAATAAACATCACCGTCAGTAAAAACTCATTTGCTTTGTATCCGTGAGACTCTCCCCCACCTCCCCTAAAAATTTCAAGTGCCTAGGTACGCCGCAGGGGTCATTGGCCAATGATAATGATTGCGACTGAAGATTAATTAATTGAAAAAAAATAATAAACATCACCGTCAGTAAAAATTCATTTGATTTGTATCCTCGGGACCTTACCCCACACTCCCTAATAATTTCAAGTACCTAGGTACACCGCAGGGGTCATTGGCCAATGCTAATGACTATCAGTGGTGATTAATTAATTGAAATAAAATGATAAACGTCACCGTCAGTAAAAACTCATTTGATTTGTATCTGTGAGACCCTCTCCCACCTCCTCTAAAAATTTCAAGTGCCTAGGTACACCACAGTGGTCATTGGCCAATGATAATGATTGCGACTGAAGATTAATTAATTGAAAAAAAATAATAAACGTCACCGTCAGTAAAAACTCATTTGATTTGTATTCATGGGACCCTCCCCCGCCTCCCCTGAAAATTTCAAGTGCCCAGGTACACCCCAGGGGTCATTGGCCAATGATAATGACTATCAGTGGTGATTAATTAATTGAAATAAAATGATAAACGTCACCGTCAGTAAAAACTCATTTGATTTGTATCTGTGAGACCCTCTCCCACCTCCTCTAAAAATTTCAAGTGCCTAGGTACACCACAGTGGTCATTGGCCAATGATAATGATTGCGACTGAAGATTAATTAATTGAAAAAAAATAATAAACGTCACCGTCAGTAAAAACTCATTTGATTTGTATTCATGGGACCCTCCCCCGCCTCCCCTGAAAATTTCAAGTGCCCAGGTACACCCCAGGGGTCATTGGCCAATGATAATGACTATCAGTGGTGATTAATTAATTGAAAAAAAATGATAAACATCACCGTCAGTAAAAACTCATTTGATTTGTGTCTGTGGGACCCTCCTCCACCCTTCCTAAAATTTTCAAGTGCCTAGGTACACCGAAGGGGTCTTTGGCGATTAATGACGATTGCGACTAAAGATTAATCTTGAAAAAAAAACGAAAACGAAGTTTTCTTTTAAAAAAACGCCAAGTAACCATTTTAACATAAAAAAAACAAATGAAGTAAAAAGCGCCGAGTCAGATATTTTTACGAGAAAAAAATAAGTAGAGGCAGGACCAAGGTACTTGGCGCGGTTGACAAGATGAAGATGACGAGGCTTTCAGTAAGTACTGTAAACATTAAGTTGATCGAATGATGTTCAGCAATGATTTTGACAATAGAAAAAAACCGCGCCAACTACCTTGGTCCTGCCTCTACTAATTTTTTTCTCGTAAGCATATCTGACTTGGCGCCTTTCACTTCATTTGTTTTTTTTTTTCTAATGCCCAGAAGATAATCAAATACGCATCAAAATGGTTACTTGGCGTTTTTTTAAAAGAAAACTTAGTTTTCGTTTTTTTTTTCAAGATTTCAGTAGTTTTTTCAAAATGAGTCCATAAAGAGAATTCTTTCTTCCGTACTGCTCTTTGGCAAAGGGCGAATTATTACGAAAAAATGTTGCCTGGGCCGTTGTTATGAGGTTAGAAGATTTTTTACTCGTGGGGAGTTGGTGGGCTGCGCTGGAGAGGAAAATATTTTTTTTTGTGTCATACGATTTTTGTGAATTTTCGAGAAGTCTGCGTTGTTTATTTTTGTATTTCCGTATAAATACTCATCGGAAAAATGAATCAATAGATTATGAGTTTTTGCAATAGTTTTATCATTTTAATTCTTTTAATTTAAAAAAATTATAATAAAATTGTAATTTTGTATTCATTATTTTGCGATTATTTCGAGAACTAGTGGATTTACATGAAAATGTTAAGAGACTTTTTTTGTTTAAAATTTTATTGTCTACTAAAAAGGTTTTTTGACATTTTTCTTGAAATTGAATTTTTGCTGAGATATTCGTAAAATAATAAATGAAAAACCCAACAAAAAATCTATAAAATGAATTCATTTTTATTACATTGACAATAATACAAAATACAAAATTGAAAAATAGTTAGTCATCACTCATCTTCACTCCTCTCTCCCCGACTATTCTCGAAACTCTTAGAACATATCAATTTTTGCTAAAAATCCATAAACCTATCAATAATTAATTGGTAATGTGAGTATATAACAACCCCACAGTAAATAAAGTTTAGTTATTAATTTTTGGGTAATTTAGGGTAATTGGTGACGGGAAAAAAGGACATCAATTGTCGGTCTTGATTCCTGGTAGACATTGAGTCATAATGATACTCGAAGAATTGTACGGTCTCTGTCAGTGTGATCAATATATTATTGTTTTCCTGAGGGACAAGGGGGTAATAAAATCTTCAGCACAATGCCCAAGCTGTGACAGTTTGATGTACACAGATTATAATTTGAAATTATTTAGATGCCAGAAAAGCAGATATATAATTGACGCGCACCGTAAACGGAGGAAAATTAAGTGCAACAGTTCTCTGAGTGTTTATGACGGATCGTGGTTATCGGGGTTCAAGATTAAGGTAAAAAGGTTATTTATTATCATATTTTTATATATCCATAACGACACTAACACTCTCGAATACCTGTCTCAAGAGAGCAATACTAGTGTGACGACAGTCCGCCGGGTTATTGCCAGTATTGGCGAAGTGTTGGACCAGTGGGTTGCCAACATTGATAGTGAAAAGATAGGAGGGAGGGGGGTAATTGTTGAGGTTGACGAGTTGTGTTGGGGGGGGGGGGGGAAGAAACTGAGACTAGGTCATGCGGTCAGTTCTAAGCAATGGGTGCTAGGCTTACGGGAAAGGTTAACAGGGCGATTAGTCGAAGGATTAGTCGTCGTCGTGTTGCCGAACCGGAGGGCCGAAACACTTATCTTTGAAATTGAAAAACATGTGAAGCGCTACTCGGTCATCCACACGGACTGTGGGGGTGGGTATCTCGCGTTGAGGCTGCGTGAATACCACCATGCACGCGTCAATCATCGATACTACCACATCAACAGAGTCAACCGTACACACATTCAAGGTGTTGAGAGAGCGTGGAGGGAACTATGACGACTGGTGCCGAAATATGGTGAAGGAGGAGGAGGAGTTGGATGCAGATTGAGTAAGTTTTCATTCACTTATACTCCGAGACCTGATCGGGTTCTAAAGTTTCTTCAAATACTCGAGAATTACTACACTCCCGAATAGCTACATTAACAATGTTGAATCTAGTCGATTAGTTAATCGTGAAAAATTGTTCTCTCGGGTGAATTGAATTATAGGATGTAAATTTATTTGAATTATTACTGGTAGAATTGAAAAATACGGTTAAAGTTCTCGAAAATTAGGATTAATATTTTGAATGACGGATCACTCGAGACAAACATGGTAACAATGGTTGCGCGCTGCACGTTTAGAGTGGGGGGGTTACAGTCACTTTGGACACCCGGTTCATGCTGGGATTTAAGGGTTGATCGGCTCTCTCTTTAGGGAAGTTATTTGAAGTATCTAACTTCTGCGAAGTTTAAATTGGGAATTTTTATGATGTTTTATGAGTACTCATCGCCATTTTATTAGTGTTTGATACACTTTCATATTCATTATCGTTTAAAATTTATTATAAGTCCCATGGAGGGGGACAGAAAAGATTGCAGTTCCTATTCTTCAATTCTGCATTCTCAGGATGTTGGACGAGTTATTGTTGTTGTTAGGTCGTTTCTTCGGGACCTAGCATCGCCACTTCCTCGTAGTGGTCCTGGGTAACGCTAAGAGTGATGCAATTCTGATCGTATTAACGCGTAATTCGTATTAGAGGCTCCAAGGTTATTGTTGCGATTTGGGATATTCCCTACACTGTCTTGGTGCTGGTTTTGTCTGTTCCACACCGTCTGAACTCGTTAATACGTTGAGAAAATTTAAAAAAGAAATAAGTTCATTGGAGTT
This sequence comes from Coelinius sp. EB29, assembly GCA_035578325.1. Lineage (NCBI taxonomy): Eukaryota > Metazoa > Arthropoda > Insecta > Hymenoptera > Braconidae > Coelinius > Coelinius sp. EB29. The sequence continues at coordinate 7,574,556 of JAOZGT010000008.1, forward strand.
GTTATTTTGTTATATTACTAATTAATTCATCATCATCGAATCAAACTTAAACTAATTAATAACTAAACTACTGCGTATCAATGACTTTCTCAATATGTCCCTTCAACGTCTGCAGTTGCCTGAGAGTCTCAGCATCCAACTGAGGTATATTAGAAATCTCTCCTGAGTGTGAATTCGATCTTCTATCACTCGATGCACTCGATTTTTGGACTCTCTGAGTCTGGAAGTCTGAGTCCATTTTATGAAGAAGAGCTTTTGCGTGATGTTGATTATAAGTCTTTCATCAGCATGTCACTCTCCTCATGAGTGGAGAGGGGTGAGTTGCATTTACGAGGCTGCTTTATACGTAGCATGTTGATGGTGTTGGTGGTGATGATAATGAAGATGTTGATGAGTTCTGGAAGATTTTTAAAGCAGTTAGATGGATTCCTTCAGTTTGAGGGGAAATTATCTGGAGAAGGAGGGGGCTTAGGGGGACATGGAAGAGGACCTTTTTTGTAAGAAATTTTGTAGGCTACAAAAAAGGTCTTTTGAGATTTGCGGATTATGTCACTCATTTAGGAGATAAATTGATAATTAAGTGAGATTAATTTAGGAATTGATTCTTTTGGAGTTCTCTTTGGTTAATTATTGAATAATCTGGGAAACGTGAGGTTCTAGGAGAATTTATCAGGAGACATTTTTTGTGGGAAATTTTGTCAGCCTCAAAAAAAGTCTTTTGATATTTTCTCCTCAAATGAATAATTCCAGAGTTGAATGCATTATTGAGGAAGATTTCACGGTTGAGGTTAATTATTTTATGATTTGGATCAGTAATTAGTGATTTTTGAGTGGATTTACCTTCGAGTCGGCGTGAGAATGTGTCAATGGCTGGCGTTTGGTATCATCCTTCAAGCATTCGACATCTTTGAGGGCCAGATATTTTTTTTATCCAATTATTTAATAAATATAGTCGAGGATTATTCAATTGAGGCCCAGATATCTTCCTTCTCCAATTATTTAATTGTTAAAATACACTCGAGGATTATTCAACGAGTGTTTACCTGTTTATTTTAAATAATAACCAATTATTCCTGAACAATTATTAAAATAAACCACTAATTAATGATTTTTAACTTCCCGATCCTAGAGGGAAGTTATTGTAATGGGTCCGAAAATCGAAAATGGAAATTTCACCTGATCTCCACGTTTTATGACCCCTAGAAACATTTCATGACATTTTGGGAGAGATGTTTGTCTGTGTGTGTGTGTGTGTGTGTGTGTGTGTGTGTGTGTGTGTGTGTGTGTGTGTGTGTGTGTGTGTGTGTGTGTGTGTGTGTGTGTGTGTGTGTGCGTGTGTAAACAAAATTTTGGCTCGCGTTTTCTCTTAAACTAATGGTCTGATTTGAGTTTTTTTTTTTCAATCGATGTGTTTTTATGTAGCTTAGACCTGATTAAATTATGAACATGATCGTCTCAGCGGTTTTTGAGTTATTTCAGTAAAACTTGTGAAAAAATCGTAAAAAATGACGTTTTTTTACGAAATCGACGATTTCTGCACGAAAAACAATGGAATTCAAGTGTTTTTTATTACGATCGATGCGTCTTTAAGTAACTCAAAATTGAGTGGAATTTGGAAAAAATTGTCTCAGCGGTTATTGAGTTATTTATAAAATGCAATCTTTTGAATGTCAACAAATTATCAATTTTTTATAATTGATCTACAAATATACAATTTTTTTTGTTCGATAGATTCAATCACATAATCCCCCCCCCCTTCCTCTTCCCCATCGACCCAATCGGTCAAATATAGCAATTTTTCAAAAATCATCACATTATTTTTTTTCCTAATTTGAAATTTCGTGAATTCTAAATATTGAAAACATTGGAAATTACAGAAATTGAGTTTTGCAAATGAATGTTTTCCTTCTCTTTCATGATTCTGATTGGGTATTAGGCAAAATTATTTCAGCAGTTGTTTATTTACTTGTATGAATTTCTCAGATTTTATGGTTTTTCGCGTTGAATCTAAACTGAAGAGAGTATTGGTCGGGAAGTTATCGGTTCGACCCGCAAAGGGTCACACCATCACTACTCGTCTCTCTTAATTTTCGTCACTTTTGTAACGATTATTTGATAAACTGAGGATTTTAAGAGAAAATGTCAAGAGACTTTTATGTAAGAAATTTCATAATCTACAGGAAAGGTCTCGTGAAATTTTCGCTTCAGATGATCCATTACAGAGATAATTCGATTATTAATACAGTAGTTACCTTTTTGGATGGTATTTCAGCCTGTGAATGGCACGTAGAAATTCCAGTGATTTGTAAATCAATTCCTCTGGCTTACGTGTATCAATTCAAAGCACATATCCATCCTCTTAACCCATAGCAACTTCATGGGAACTTACTGAATTCTAGGCAACTGCTGTTGTATTATAACACTGTCACCGTTTGATTGACAAGTTGACAAGTAAATTACAACAATAAGGGAAAATAACCTCAATATCACTCGCCACTCAGCGCATGCGCAGCGCTGTATTTTCAACGCGAACATTTGGCTAATTCCACGCCACTACTAACTTGCAAACTTGATTCTGAGACGAAATAATCTCAATTGATTATTTTTGAGAAATCCGCGTTGTTTATTTTTGTATCTCCGTAAATACTCATCGGAAAAATATGATAATAATATTAATCGCAAGACGATAGGCGATTTATATAATGAAAGTGACGTTAGTTTCCGCGTAATCAGTGCCATTCTCATTTTATGGAGATATTATTATGCGGAGGTAGCGGAGGGGGTAGTTGTCTCGTGTATAGATACGCAGTAGCTGTCGGCCAGTTTTATTTGAGTTGAGTCGAGCGGGAAATTTCAAAATGGTTACTTGGCCGATACGCTACGGCGTATCTCGATTAATTGAAAAAAAATAATAAACATCACCGTCAGTAAAAACTCATTTGATTTGTATCTGTGGGACCCTCCTCCACCCTCCCTAAACATTTCAAGTGCCTAGGTACACCGCAGGTGTCTTTGGCGACTGATGATGATTGCGACTGAAGATTAATTAATTGAAAAAAAATAATAAACATCACCGTCAGTAAAAACTTATTTGATTTGTATCTGTGGGACCCTCCTCCACCCTCCCTAAAAATTTCAAGTGCCTAGGTACACCGCAGGGGTCTTTGGCAACTGATAATGATTGCGACTGAAGATTAATTAATTGAAAAAAAATAATAATCATCACCGTCAGTAAAAATTCATTTGAGTTGTATCCGTGGGACCTTACCCTACCCTCCCTAAAAGTTTCAAGTGCCTAGGTACACCGCAGGGGTCATTGGCCAATGCTAATGATTATCAGTGGAGATGATGATTGCGACTGAAGATTAATTAAGTGAAACAAAATAATAAACATCACCGTCAGTAAAAATTCATTTGAGTTGTATCCGTGGGACCTTACCCTACCCTCCCTAAAAGTTTCAAGTGCCTAGGTACACCGCAGGGGTCATTGGCCAATGATAATGATTGCGACTGAAGATAAATTAATTGAAAAAAAATGATAAACATCACCGTCAGTAAAACCGCATTCGATTTGTATCCGTGAGACCCTCCCCCCCCCCCCCCCTAAAAATTTCAAGTGCCTAGGTACACCGCAGGGGTCATTGGCCAATGATAATGATTGTGACTGAAGATTGATTAATTGAAAAAAAATAATAATCATCACCGTCATCAAAAACTCATTTTGTTTGTATCCGTGGCACCTTACCCCACCCTCCCTAAAAATTTCAAGTGCCTAGGTACACCGCAGGGGTCTTTGGCGACTGATGACGATTGCGACTAAAGATTAATTAATTGAAAAAAAATAATAAACATCACCGTCAGTAAATCTCATTTGATTTGTATCCGTGGGACCTTACCCCACCCTTCCTAAAAATTTCGAGTGCCTAGGTACACCGCAGGGGTCATTGCCCAATGCTAATAATCAGTGGAGATTAATTAATTGAAAGAAAATGATAAACATCACCGTCAGTGAAAACTTATTCGATTTGTATCCGTGAGAACCTCCCCCACCTCCCCTAAAAATTTCAAGTGCCTAGGTACACTCGTCTCCTAAAGTTCGTGAACAAGTTGAAGTTGGTTGATAGTGCAAAAGTGAAAGCGAGGTTCGCATCTTGTGAATGTCGCGTCTCGTGATTCATGGACATTCTTTATTACCGACGAGGCACAGTATCGTCTGTGTCATGAGAATGAGAAGTGGAGGATGAGGAAAAGGAAAAGAAGAAGAAGAAGAAGAGGATGAAGTGACAGGTGTTTTATAACCTAATTTAAATTAAATGTTTTATTTTTTATTTTAAATTTTTTTTTAAATAAAAGGATCATTCGTTAGAGTTAAATAATAATCAGGTAAGTAATAATGAGAACTGTTTGATACAGATATCGATTTATCTCGATGATAATTAATTTTAGAGAAAAATGTCAAGAGCCTTTTTTTGTAGTTTATAAAATTCTCTATAAAAAAGGTCTTTGACATTTTTCTCTTAAGTCAATGATTATCGAGATAAATTGATATTTATCAAGACATTCATTGCCTATTCACAAAAAATTAATTCATCAATTCATTATACCTAATTCCCCATTTATTTCGATAACAACTGATTTTAGAGAAAAATGTCAAAAGACCTTGTTTGAAACGCAACTAAGATTTCTATCAATTTAATTAGTCAGTTCGAGTAAATTCGGGAACAATCGAGGCCCTTCGGGTCAACAGTCAGTCCAGGAGTAAATCACCTCACTTTTAAACCAGGCAGTCGCCAACTAGCCTTCGGGCTAGTAAGAAGTCTCAATTTAGCACTCAACATGTAATCAAGTAATTCTCTAAGCCTTCGGGAAATCAATCAGTTAGTAATTCAACAATTAAATCAATCACTAAGTAAAATCACCGAGTAAATCATCAACAAGTAAATCAGCACTAAGTAATTCACTAAGTAAACCAACGATCTAATTATCAGAGTGAAATTCTCCAATTATAATAATCATCGAGTTAATTATCGAGTAAATCACTTAGTAAATCATCAATATTCTGTTAAATTCAGTTTTTAGTAATTCATCGAGTCAGTGTTCTCAAGTTATTCACCTAGTAATTCAACAGTACTTTTCAATAATGTATAGGATCATCGACGAGTAAATTATCCAATGAGTCATCAACTAGCTAGCTCTCAATTCAAATAGTGTTTGCCTAGCAACAGTTTAAGGACATTTATCAGTTCCATTCAAGAGTTTATTATCAGAGAAATTATTAGTCAAATCACCGATATTATTTAGTAGCAAATTATCTCAGTATTTATCGCAGTTTAGTCAGTCAGTTAGTCAACAATTATACAAGTCAATTCAGTGAAGTTACTCAACTGTTATCAGAGACAATTATCACCCTGTAACTAGCGTAAATCATTTAACGTGCGGTTCGATTCCGTCAATAAACCTTTGAAAGTGATTTTAATCAACTGTGTTATCAATGTAGTTTTCCACAAATAACCACTTCCATCACACCACCCATATCCACGGCAAAATTAAGTTCCTCACCAAACAGACCTTTTTAATAGAGAATTTTATAAACTACAAAAAAAGTCTTTTAACATTTGTCTCTAAAATCGATAATCATCGAGATAATCAAGGTAAATCATTTATTATTATTTTTTTTTGCAGCTAACTTCAAATTTGGATTCAAAATGAGTCAATCAGAGGACTTTGTCATAATTGTGGGGCCCTTTGTATGCGTGGTCGGGTCACTAAAACCACTGCCAGACGCCGTTCATCTCATTAAAAACTTATTGTAAAGATAAATTCATTGGAGTTAAATAATAATCAGGTGAGTATTAATGAGAACTTTTTGATACAAATATCGATTTACCTCGATGGTAATCAATTTTAGAGAAAAATGTCAAAAGACCTTTTTTGTAGCTTATAAAATTCTCTATAAAAAAGATTTTCTGACATTTTTCTCTAAAGTCAGTTGTTATCAAAATAAATGCGAAATTAGGCATAATTAATTGATGAATTATTTATGTGTAAACAAATTCTGAATATCTTGATAAATATTGATTTATCTCCAAGATAATCAATTTTAGAGATAAATGTCAATAAACCTTTTTTGTAGCTTATAAAATTCTCTATAAAAAAGGTTTTTGATATTTTTCTCTAAAGTCAATAATTATCGAAATAAATCGATATTTATTAAGATATTCAGTGCCTATTCACACAAAATTAATTCATCAATTCATTATACCTAATTCCCCATTCATTTCGATAACAACTGATTCTAGAGAAAAATGTCAAAAGACCTTTTTAATAGAGAATTTTATCAGCTATAAAACAGGTCATTTGACATTTTCTCCTAACATCGATTGTTATTAAGATAAACGAGGAATTACGAAAAATTAATTAATGAATAGATTTTGTGCTAATAGATTCTCCATATCTCCATAAATATCGATTTATCTGGATAATAATCGATTTTACAGAAAAATGTCAAAAGACCTTTTTTGTACATAATTAATTTTTTTACAATAAATGTCTTTCGGCACTTTCCTCTAAAATCAATAATCATCGAGAAAACAATATAAATAATTTATCATGGAATTTTTTTCAGGTAACAAGTTCAAATTTCGACTTCAAATGACGTCAAGATCTTGAGACAATGAAGGTAATTTACACAGAGGATTTTGTCATAATTGCGGCCACTGCAAAACGTTATTCATTACATTAATAAATTATTTTAAAAGAAAATTGTTGTTCTCATTAATTCGAAATATTAAAAACAAATTATTACCAGCTTCATCAATGAATTTTACCATTTATTTAAACGAAAAAGTGTCAGAGACTCCACAAGTTATTTACTGACATTGAATCCCAGTATATTCAACAATTATTCGCCAATTAAATGTCATAGTGCTGAAGGGTATTGTTAAAGGTTCAATATACACGCGAAGGGTCCTGTGGGAGCCTCTTCCATCAGCTCTAGAACGTCGTCTTCAATTTTAAGTGGCTGATAAGTGTGAAATAAGATGGGATCATAGGGCTGGATATCATACAAAGTCTGATTGATTTTCATGGTAGTTTCCATGAAGGTTTCGTAAACATCAAGTATTTTCTCTTGCATGTGAACGATTTGATCCATCATCTTCCCATAAAATTTCCATGCTTCCAACATGATCTCTAACATTTTGCGATATTCAGTAAATTTTCCTCGAGGTATTACTTCTGGAAAAGTCGATGAATAACAGTATTATTATTAATATTGGGGAATTGAGATTTGATCAGTATTTCATAAATCCGTTATCATAAAGTTGATTGAAAATTAAACATTGTTTTGATTGTTAACTTTTCATTCATGTTTCGGTTAGTCAATGGATTAATCAATGACTGCCATGACTACGAGGATGTTATTGTTTAGTTTGTATTTTCACGTGTAGTTATAGCCGTCTTTTTCTTTACATTTTCACTATTTTCCAGCTTTTCTCACGAGTTTTGTGCAGCCCGCAGGCCATTTATGTAATGTAGCACTAGAAAGAATCGGAAAGACAATATTTTTTGTTAGTCGGAAATTGAGGTGAACCATTTTCCAGTAGAAATGATCAATTCTGACATTTTTCCTAATTTGAACATTTTCCAAGGTTTTTCACGAGTTCTGAGTAGCCCGGCAGCAGTTATTGGGATATACAGGCAGAAAGAATGAAGAAGACAAAATTTTGGATGAGCCGGTATCGGGGGTAAGCTGTCCTCATGTCAAAATGGAAAAAAAAAATTGTGCAAATAGATTCTCTATATCTTGATAAATATCGATTTATCTCGATGATAATCGATTTTAGAGAAAAATGTCAAGAGATTTTGTGACAGTTGTCAAGGTCACAGTCGGTAGAGTCATTTATTTATTGAAAAGTAATAGAAGTCAAATCTCGGGGGGAGCTCACACTCCCTCTCCTTGGAAAAGAAACTATTGGGATGGCGCAGAAGACCCCAGAAACATCAATACTAATTCCATACAATTATTCATGGGAATGAGGCTCGGTAAATCAAGAGGAGACTGAGAAAAATCTCTCGGAGTCAAAAGAAGAGAGCCTGGACCAGAACCATCCAATACCTGAAGAAAGGAAGGAAGGAAGGAAGGATGTCCAAACTATCCGTACATCAGGGAAAATTAATCCCGAAGAATTATTCGAATTAAATGAGAATATTATATTTTGTACACGAAGCTCAAGATCCAGGGTCGTTCATCAGTGAGTTGGGTTAGTGTGTGTCCATGTAGGGGGGATTTACCCCGCCCATTTTTCGTACGAATTTTGATTGAAACTGAGGGAAGAAGTGTCGATACGATAATTCCTCAGTTCACCCCGAGACACAGTTCTGGTTGGATTCAATTTTTCGAGTAACAGATTTAACAGATTGTCGAGAGTAATAGATTTTGTCGGAGGCTAACAGATATTGTAGAGTAATAGATCTTTGAAGATTAATAGAATTATTGAGAGAATTTATAGAGATTGTGGGAGAATTATTTAAAGATTAGAAGGATATTAAAGTCAGATAATTAATTATCACGAGTGGTGCAAACTCTCAAGTAGAAGGAAGCCACCTGGATGACCCAATCGAGACCCTGGACCTTCACGACGAGCTGAGTGAGTTACGTAAAATCATTCTTCTCACTTCTCTTTGTCTTTTGCCTCAAGTCCAGTAAGGGGAATTTTCCCCTCCTCTTTTTGTTTTTTCTAAAGATTTATTTTGAGTTCAATGTGAATTATTATTATTATTTGAATTGTTTTTGGTTGAGATTAATTGCAATCTTTAATTATTATTGCAGAGGCCATTGTCCTCATTAACTTTGAGTTTATCATTATATCGAATCGTGAAATTGAATTTTCTTTTGTATAATTATTATTTGGAATAATATCTTGAATACACTATATTCTTTGGAGCATAAAATCAGTATTTTGTGTTTCATTTGGTCGAACCCAGGAAGGCAAAGAGGGAGTAACGTCCTCCCTTCCCCTTGTAAAATAGAGTACGGGTAATTTTTGGGTTTTTTCAGTCACAGTCACAGTAATTCTTTTGTCTATTTTCTCTGTATGAAGTAAAATAGTCTGGCGCTCAAGGTAAAGGGCGTAGGTAATTATCTGTAAAGTTTCAAAGAATTAATTTCGTGAAAATCGTCACAACCTTTTTTGTAGTTTATAAAATTCTCTATTAAAAAGGTCTTTTGACATTTTTCTCTAAAATCAGTTGTTATCGCAATAGATGGGGAATTAGGTATAATGAATTGATGAATTAATTTTGTGTGAATAGGCACTGAATATCTTGATAAATATCAATTTATCTCAATAATTTTTAACTTTAGAGAAATATGTCATAGGACATTTTTTATAGAGAATTGTATGAGCTACAAAAAAGGTCTGTTTGAAATGAAGCTTAATTTTTGCCGTGGATGTGGGTGGTGTAATAGGTGTTTCTTATAAATTAAGTGAATTGAGAAACTCCAAATTCTTTAAAACTGTTTCTGGTTTATTCTGTGGTTTGCACCACTCGTTCACTTGAAATATTACACTTATTTACAAGTTGATGCGTTCAAAATGACTCGAAATAATAATAATTGAAAGAAAAGTTAATAGTGGACTGTATAGACGTTGAATTGCACTGAATTACTCAAAAGAAACTATTAATTGGAAAATAACTGAACTAATGACCTTGACTGACTAAACTGATAATTTTATAATGTTCTTCAAATATAGAATTAACTGTATTTAATTTGCTGATCTTCTTTAAACTGATAAACAATTGAGATTCTCTGAGTTAATTGATTATGCTTTATAAATCGATACTATTGCTATTACTCTGACTGCTTCAAATGCTAATAGAATACTTCTTGCTCTCACGATAGCTAGAGAACGACTAATAAGGTATCTTAACGCTTCAATAGCTGATTAACGACTATACTTATTCCTTCAAAGGTTGAATAACGACTCTTATCGGGGGGGTTGAGCGTCTTCTAGATGTTCTGACCGTTGACCCGAGGGGTCTCGAATTTACCCGAGGATTTTCGATGATTTATTCAATTTTATTCTCTCAAAATTCCCTTAAATTTATCTACGTTTCAAACAAGGTCTTTTGACATTTTCTCCTAACATCGATTGCTATTGAGATAAACGAGGAATTACGAAAAATTAATTAATGAATACATTATGTGCAAGTAGACTCTCCATATCTCCATAAATATTGATTTATCTCCATGATAATCATTTTTAGAGGGAAATGTCAAAAAATATTTTTTGTAGCTTATAAAATTCTCTATAAAAAAGGTCTTTGATATTTTTCTCTAAAGTCAATGATTATCGAAATAAATCGATATTTATCAAGATATTCAGTGCCTATTCACACAAAATTAATTCATCAATTCATTATACCTAATTCCGCATTTATTTCGATAACAACTGATGTTAGAAATCTTCCCCAAAATTGAGGTTTCTATGGTCCGTACCAACGGCCATCTTCGAATTTTCTCTCGGACATCGCCGAATCTTACCGAGGGGGCCATTGTGCCTCTATTTTTCAGTATGCATCGAACGTAGCTTCTCAACGTATCGTATCGTATCTTTTATTATCATTGAAATTCATCTTTATTGTTTAATTATCAGTAAATTCACCCGGAAATTTAGCAAATCAACTCAGTGAACTTTATCGAACATTATCAGTGAACTTATCAGTGAAATTTATCTAATCTGTACATCAACTTATTTATTGTGTTAAATATATATTGACTTGGCTCCGGCCTAAAATTCTCTGTGTTCACATTGTGTTTCCTTTAAAAACTTTTCCTCCACCCACCTCTCGACCACCCTGATCCTCACCGAAAATCACCCAGAGATTCAACATTGGTCCTTCGAGCCGGATTTGAGAGGTCAACAAGTTGTGTAGTGAATTGTGAGTTAACAATTGTGCATTGGATAATCAACGTGAGAGTGTATCGGACAGTTATCGTGAGTAAGAACTTAGTGAATAAATTCAGGGGAAAATCAACATTAATTGACTTGGGTGCGTGAGTGCAATAAACATTTATCGCGTGTGAATAAATAATCCACGTGTTGGGGACGCAAAAGTGCCACGCCTTATACGGAGTTTTCAAGGGTAAGCCCACGGACAGTTAGCAGCAAAACCCTATTGTGAATATTTGGTGCTGTGATTCCGGGAATTGTTTACATTTCGCCGGGTCACTTATAAATCACGTGCACAGTCGGCTTACGGCACGTGCACAGTATCGGAGATCAACGAGAAAATCATCGGAAGTGTTTGAACGACGTCGTGGTTAGTCGCTAGTGTACTGCCTCTGACTATACGGCGCGTTGCCAGGTCACTCACTGCACACAGCTGAGAGGGTATTCCCTCTCTGTCGCGCTAGTGCTGTCTCACTCGCACTCGCACTATCAACGGGACACTCATCATGAAGAAAGACGACATGGAACTCACCGAGGTCCTCCAACGTGCAGCGTCTCTTACCTTGTCTGGAGACATTAAGGTACCATCTGGCCAAGAGACAGAGGGTCTCAAGGATGAAGCCAGCGGGGGCTTCACTGATTACACATTGGGAAATCAACAGGGTAATTACACTGGCACCATCAATAAATGCCGAATTCACCAAGTGCACACTGCATTTGATCTCAAAATCAGAACTCAAATGACGAAACTCAACACCTTGCAAAATGCACCCTTCATTTCATGCAAGATGTGTATGATCAGGGTCTCAACGCCTATGCGCAGGCCACCAAGGAGCTGGGAAAGCTCAAGTCTTTATTGAGTGCAGCAAATTCACCAAAGGTAAAATCAGGGGAGCCTGGACAATCATCGAATACGCTACCTCGTCTGCCACTGCCAGAGTTCTGGGGAAAGTACTCGGAGTGGAGATCTTTTATGGATACATTCAACTCTATGGTTGGACCTCAACACTCAGACGTAGAGAGATTGATACGTCTGAAGGCATGTCTCAAGGGTGATGCATTAAAGCTAATTAATAACATCCCCATCACTGGTGATAATTTTCCCATTGCCTGGCAGAAATTGGTTCAACGTTATGAGAACAAGAGACTCATCATGGCAGCTCATCTCAATAGGATACTCAACTTGGCTCTCATGCAACAGAAGTCAGCAAAGGGACTGTCAACAATCATCAGTACCACAAGTACGGCCTTGGAGGCACTTGAGGCGCTTGGGACGGCAGTCCAGCATTGGGACATCATCATTGCTCATCTCATACGGAGAATCATCGATGAATCAACGAGAGAAGCTTGGGAGGTGGAACTTGGAGCACAAACTGAACCACCTGTGCTCAAGAATTTCCTCAACTTTCTCAGAGCAAGGGCTCGAGCATTGGAGAATGTGGAACGAGGTGAGCACAACGGCGAGCAGCAATCCACTAAAACTCAACCAGCCAAGACAAAGAAGGTGGTTAGAGTTCATCAGGGAACATCATCAGACAAACCAACACCTCCAGAGGCTGTAGAGCCAACGAAAGCAAAGGTCAAGGTTTGCTCACTCTGTTCAGGACCTCACTTCGTGGGACCTGAGTGTTCTGAATTTATGACGATTCCACCAGCAGCAAGGAAGAAGCACTTGGTAGAAGAATCACTCTGCTACAACTGCATGGAGCCTCATCGAGTGAACAAGTGCCTCCGTGAAAAGAGGTGCAGAACATGCAAGGGACTGCATCACACCCTCATCCATCTGGTCAGCAACTCATCTGGGAATCAGCAGGCCAATCAACAAGAGAATGTCGAGTCCAGAGGAACTGGAGAGACAACATCAAGCAGTGGTTGAGTACAAAATTCAATCTTCATTTTGCTTGACACTCATCTGACGTCTGTTGGCAGGCAATAACAGTTCGAGTAAATCAACAACGCATATCATCAATGGGAAGTCTGTCAGTGGAGTGTCTGGTCCATCATCGAAAATCAACACAGCATCTCAGTTGAAATCATCTTTCCTGAAATCATCTCTTCAGGGTACTCAACGAAGCTCACCTCAAGAAAATCTACAATCAGAAAAGTACCATGTCAATCATCCTGAAGATCATCGTCAATCAGACCCTTACACCGTCGATCGACGAGAGTATCTCAGTGTCAACGAAATTCAACAGTCATCATCGTCAGCCAACAAGTTAATAATACTTGCCACGGCTCGAGTCAACGTAATCAAAGCTTCTGGCTTCATGGTAGAAGCTCGAGTACTCATCGATCAGGGTTCCCAGGCATCACTAGTCTCGGAGCGCCTAGTTCACCAACTGAAGGTTCAACGTCAATCATCATCAGTGAGAATCTTTGGTATCGGAGACGTAGACACAGGGAGTACGCGTGGAATCGCTACCTTCGACATACAATCGAGGTACGATTCAGCTGCTCACTTCACCATTGTTGCGCACATCATGAATAAACTGACGGCGAAGATACCACCGTTCAGTTGCCACTCAACAGTAGTAAACCAGCTATAGGATCTTCAATTGGCTGATCCACAATTTAATGTACCTGGGTACGTTGACATCATCATTGGAGCTGACAGCTATGGTCCGATTATTGGAGAGAAAATCATCAGATTCAAGGACAATCAACTCATCGCTCAGAGTACCAAATTAGGTTGGATAATCTCTGGGCCCATGTGCTGCACTGATTGCGGGCGAAAATCATCTCATTTGGTCGCAAAACAGACGGTTAATCAACAACTCCTGGAGCTGCTGAAGAGATTCTGGGTTCAGGTGGAACTGCCAATTCAATCCTCATCGAGTCTGACTCCTGATGAACAGGATTGTGAGAAACACTTCGTGGAAACTCATCAAAGGGATTTGATGGGTCGATACATCGTTCGACTTCCGTTCAAGTCATCAACAGAGGCCTTGGGCGAGACCAAATCAAAAGCAATGAAAATGCTGCAGGGAACCACCAGACGCTTGAGAACTGACGCATCATTTGGTCAGTTGTATCGGGACTTCATCAAGGAGTATGAGGCCTTGGGCACATGCAACAAGTGCCTTCATCATCACCAGAACTATCACCAGTTTATTGCCTTCCTCATCATGGAGTGTTGAGAGAGGATAGCACTACCACGAAGTTGAGGGTTGTGTTTAATGGATCTAGTCGAAGCTCAACAGGTATCTCGCTCAATGACATACTTCACCCTGGGCCAACATTGTAAATCAACAGTTCCGATGTGCTCATCTGGTTGAGACGACATCGTTGGGTATTTGGGATGGACATTGTGAAAATGTTCCGTCAGATCAAGGTCCATCAAGACGATTGGGACCTTCAACGCATTCTCTGGGTAGATGAGAATGGAGCAACTCTCACCTACCAACTCACCACAGTCACCTACGGTACAACATCTGCACCGTGGTTGTCTCTTCGAGTTCTACAGCAATTAGTCGAGGATGAAGGTCATCGTTATCCATTAGCGGTACCTTCAATCACCAAGGGTCGCTACGTAGATGATATCTACGGGGGCGCAGAATCGGAGGAAGAGCTCAACGCCATTGTCGAGGAACTGATCAGCCTTTGCATGGCGGGCGGCTTACCCCTCCAAAAATGGAGCAGCAACTCACCACAACTCTCCAACAAATTGGGCATATCAACGGAGAAGTCATCACCAGTAGAATTCGAGTCAGCAACTGTGAAGGTATTGGGTTTATGTTGGCAACCTCAGACCGACACCTTTCATTATAAATCAAGGAACTTCAACTCGAGCACCATCACCAAACGCACAGTCTTGTCAGAGATTGCGCAAATCTATGACCCATTGGGGTTGTTTGGGCCAGTCATCATTAGTGGCAAGATACTCATTCAGGAATTGTGGCTGCTCAAGATCAATTGGGATGATCCATTGCCCTTGGAGTACCGCAAACGTTGGCAATTATTCAGAGAACAACTCACCGAACTCAACATGCTATCCATTCCACGGTGGATAAATCTATCGTCAGAAGCATCAACTCTACAATTGCATGGCTTTGCTGACGCATCGAACCTCGCCATGGAGGCTGTAGTATATTTTCGTAACTCTTCACCAGGCTCAGAGTGTACAGTTACACTGGTGTGTGCTAAGACCAGAGTAGCTCCACTGAAGAAGATCACCGTTCCTCGATTGGAACTAGCAGCAGCATTGATTCTCACCGAGCTAGTGGCTCATGTAGCTCAAACCTTGGGCAATAAAAATATTGAAACTCATCTTTGGAGCGATTCATCAGTGGCAATCACGTGGATAAAGGGTCACGCATCACGATGGAAAGACTTTGTGCAGAATCGAGTGGTTAAAATCCAGGAAATCTCACCCTCTGCACATTGGAGACACGTCAATGGAGTGGAAAATCCAGCTGACTGTGCCTCCAGAGGCATCTCACCGAGGCAATTATCTGAACATCATCTGTGGTGGAAAGGTCCGCCATGGCTTGTTCTACCTCAAGAGCAATGGCCATTATCATCATTTGACGCAGCTGCTGAAGCAGCATTGGAAGAGAAACCATCACCAATCAGAATGCATCCAGTACGATGAGGTGGACGATGTGTTGAATCGTGCCTCCTCATTAATCAGACTGCTGAGATCCTCAGCAACCATCCGACGAGCTGTCAACAGGTTCGCCAAGAGACCAACACCGAATACACCAGGTATCACCCTCGAAGAAATCGAGGAAGCACGTCTTTTGGGTTAAACGTACGCAACATCAGCATTTTGAGAGAGAAATCAACATCCTCACGACTGCAGGAATATTACCAGATAATCACCGAATGGCTACCTTTACTCCATTTGCCGATGGAGATGGAATTTTACGCCTTGGTGGCAGATTGAAGAATACCACCTTGGATCCTGATGAAATTCACCCGGGAATCTTGCCCAGATACTCAACATTATCATCATTGGTTATTGCAGATGCTCATCAACGCAGTCTGCATGGGGGAACTCAACTTACATTGGCTCATATTCGACAGAAATAATTGGATAATCGGAGGACGAGCTCCAGTCACCTCACACATCAGAAAGTGTGTAATCTGTGCAAGGTATCGAGCAGAGAAGGCTCATCAACTTATGGGGCAGCTGCCAGCTCGACGAGTAACACCTGCCAGGCCATTTCTCCATTCTGGGGTAGATTTTGCAGGGCCATTTAATCTACTCAGATGGAGAGGTTCAGGAGCAAATGCCAGGATGTATAAGGGTTACATCAGTGTGTTTGTATGCATGGTGACATCAGCAGTTCACCTGGAGGTGGTGACTGATCTCTCGGCCGAGGGATTTATCGCAGCCTTCAGGAGATTCACAGGGAGACGTGGCAAATGTGCTACCATGTCTAGTGACAGAGGATTGAATTTTATCGGAGCTCAACGAGAATTGAGGGAATTATTTGACAGGGCGTCAAGTGAATCCGAGAAAATCAACGCATTACTCACTTCAGATGGAGTTAAATGGAAACTCATCCCCCCACATTCTCCACATATGGGTGGAAAGTGGGAAGCAGCCGTGAAATCGGTGAAACATCACTTACATCGAGTCATCGGATCCTCAACTCTGACTTACGAAGAACTTACAACTCTTCTAAGCCAGATTGAGGCGGTCCTCAACTCCAGACCTCTGTGCCCACTCACCAACGATCCAGAAAACACAGCAGCCTTGACACCAGGTCACTTTCTCATCGGTGACAGCCTGACAGCTGTGCCCCAGCCATCATTATTGCAACTCAACTTGGGAAGATTGGATCGATGGCAACTCATCACCAGAAAATTTCAACATTTCTGGGATTGATGGTCGAAGGAATGCCTCCATCGATATCAAGCCATTTATCGATGGCGTCAACCAGACCAGAATCTCGAACCAGGGGCCCTGGTTCTCATCACTGACGAGGTGCTATCTCCATCAAAGTGGCCACTCGCCAGAATCATTGCAATTCACCCAGGAAGAGACCAGCTCACCCGAGTCATTGACCTGAGAGTTGCTAACCCAGAGGGTAGTCGAGCTACCCACCGCATCACCACACGAGCAGTGCAACAGCTTGTGCCACTGCCTATCGACGCTGACTGGCTTGAAGGTCAGCCAGAAATTCAACCACCAGGAGGACAATCACCAGGGAATGCTTCGTCATCAGGGGATGACGAGGGCGGGCGGAATGTTAGAAATCTTCCCCAAAATTGAGGTTTCTATGGTCCGTACCAACGGCCATCCTCGAATTTTCTCCCGGACATCGCCGAATCTTACCGAGGGGGCCATTGTGCCTCTATTTTTCAGTATGCATCGAACGTAGCTTCTCAACGTATCGTATCGTATCTTTTTTTATCATTGAAATTCATCTTTATTGTTTAATTATCAGTAAATTCACCCGAAAATTTAGCAAATCAACTCAGTGAACTTTATCGAACATTATCAGTGAACTTATCAGTGAAATTTATCTAATCTGTACATCAACTTATTTATTGTGTTAAATATATATTGACTTGGCTTCGGCCTAAAATTCTCTGTGTTCACATTGTGTATCCTCTAAAAACTTTTCCTCCACCCACCTCTCGACCACCCTGATCCTCACCGAAAATCACCCAGAGATTTAACAACTGACTTTAGAGAAAAATGTCAAAACACATTTTTAATAGAGAATTTTATAAACTACAAAAAAGGTAGACAATTGACAAGATTCACAAGATTTCTGATTGTGACAATTGTCAAGGTCACAGTCGGTAGAGTCATGCATTTATTAAAGTTAATAGTAGTCAAAGTATCGGGGGGAGCTCACACTCCCTCTCCTTGAAAAAGAAACCATTGGGATGGCGCAGAAGACCCCAGAAACACCAATACTAATTCCATACAATTATACGTGGGAATGAGGCTCGGTAAAGCAAGAGGAGACTCTGAGAAAAATCTCTTGGAGTCAAAAGAAGAGAGCCTGGATCAGGACCATCCACTACCTGAAGGAAGGAAGGAAGGAAGGATGTCCAAACTATCCGTACATCAAGGGAAATTAATCCCGAAGAATTATTCAAATTAAATGAGAATATTATATTTTGTACACGAAGCTCAAGGTCCAGGGTCGTTCATCAGTGAGTTGTAATAGTATATGCCTGTATAGGGGGGAATTACCCCGCCCCTTTTTGGACGAATTTGTAATATCTGTGGGCCTACAGGAATAATTGTGGGTACCGCAGTTCCACCCGAGACATAGTCCAGGCAGGAGCTCATTAATAGAGTAACAGTAATAGTGTTATGTCCAAAATAAGGGGTCGGGAAACCCCGTAATTTTAATATGCAAAAATGTGATTGAACTAACAGATACGAAAATGTTTTGAGTCGGAGTGATGCTCATGGACTCGTTCCCGAAGAGGTCTAGATTTTTCTTGGATCAGTCTTACCTTCAGCTTTAGGAAACCTTATCAAATTGGAACGACAACGCTAACGAGGAGGATTCTACTCGAAAACTTCAAGAGTTCTATTGTTTAGATTTGTTATATTCTATCAAAAATCTTAAATTTTTAACCCCAAATTCTCTAATTAATAAAATTAACTAATTCATTCAGAAAAAGGGAGGAGTAAAAAAAAATTTTTTTTCTACAAATTAGTACCCCCCCCCCATTATTCTTACTTTTCAGTGCTGACATAGGAAAGGAAGGGAATGGAGAAGGTAGCTTCCCAGGTAATATTATTCCAATAATTGACTCATGGCCTAAAATTTCATCTCGAACCTCACTTTTTTTTTTTTTTTTTTTTTTCAATTTAGTTTCTCTTTTCTTCCTTCCTTTGTTGCCCTCGCAAAGAGAGAGAGAGACCGGTTCAACTACTTACTTACTTTCCTAACTACTCTATTTCATATATATATTATTTTAGAGTCTCTGAGTGACCGGCATGCAAATAACACAAAAATACTTTCTTTTTTTTTTTTTCTTTGAGGACTTGTGATGCCATACCTTCATGTTATTCGCATCTCGGTGACTTACTTGGTTTCTTTTCAGGTTAAAATGGCGCTGGTCGGAGAATGAACCCTTGGTTGACGACTCGCCCTGTGATTTCTGTTGGTGGAGTGGACGTGCCTCCTTCAGAAGTGGCCGGGATGATTTCTATTTGCTGTTCCTTTTCTGGCTGATATATGATTCTGGGAGCGATGGTCTCAAGGTTCCTATTTGAACGAGGCCGTGTGCAACATCCCCTGATGAGCATGGTACATGCCTCAGTTTTACATAGGATGACTCCAACAACTACTATGCTGATTAATGTAGTGGTCCCAATAATGCCTGTTAATCCCATGTGGAAGGCATCCCCTTTATACTCTCCCATTTTATGGCCGGCAATGATGTCCAGGGTGTGCTGGTGAGTAGCCATGTCAGTTAGATGAGTGTCATTCGGCAATGGGTCTAATGATATTGTTTTTAATAGGTTTGGAATCTGGATTTCTCTTGTCAGGGCAGGTGCTACGAATGTAAGGTCGAGGTCCAGAGGAGCTACGTGGAGGTCTGCGGCTCTAGTCTCCATTACGCCAGTCCCACTGAGGAGGCCCAAAGAGGTGTGGGCCTCGCAACTCCCTTGTAACCTTAGGGTCCCCGTGTTTTGAATAGTGGTCGTGTAACTTTGTAGGCTCGCGCACACAATGGTGATTGATGTTACCTCTGCCGTGGAGAATAGCCAAGACTGCGATTCTTCCAACCAGGTCCATTGAGTTTTGTGTTGGCGGAGGATCTTTATGTCACAGGTTTTCATGACTTGCACGCTTGGGTTGAGTAGTTGGCCGATTTCGCAGGATGGCGAGTTTTCGTGCTGCTCTAGAGCATGCATAGGGCATAGATAAGTCGAGCTGGCATGCACGCATTTCTGGAAGTATTCCGTGGTGGCCTTGTAGTAGTGTTGATTGTCTAACGTTACTACTAGATACTTGGTTTCTGGCAGGATGAAGGCAGCCCCGGTTCTATTGTTGGCCAGATTTTGTGGGACTGTACATGGAATCATCCGATACAGTTTCATAGGTGTTTTCTTTAGAAGAGGTATCGCGATGACAGCAATAAAGCGTCCCTCTGTCTGCAGCAGGTGGAGGGTGAAAATTCTGGATAATAATCCCAGGTCGGGGTTCTCTGCCTGGATTGGGAGGTCAGTGGTGAGTTCATTCCCCTCCATCTCCTTGATAGCGGCGATCAGCTGATCATGTGTTAGTAAATCCGCATTTATTATTCCATGTTTGGCATCTTCGATGGCCCCGATAGTCTTTCTCAGTGTCTCAACATAGCGTTGCGCTGTTTCCCTGAGCATTGACCCTAGGTAGTCGAAGTGTAGCCTCAACTCCGCTTGGTTCAGTCTTCTGACGGCTTCAGTTAGTCTCCCGTTTACGGTGGCGGTGATATTGCTGAGTATTGCAATCTTCCAAGAGGTTTGGTTCATGTAGTCTCTGTCGTGATCGATCTCTGATTGCAGTATCTGAGTGCTCTCATTCAATACTTTCACTATTTCATCCTTGTCATCATA
The DNA here is from genome assembly GCA_035578325.1 of Coelinius sp. EB29. Classification (NCBI taxonomy): domain Eukaryota; kingdom Metazoa; phylum Arthropoda; class Insecta; order Hymenoptera; family Braconidae; genus Coelinius; species Coelinius sp. EB29. Next base: position 7,595,031 of record JAOZGT010000008.1, read on the forward strand.
CAATTTCTTCACCTGCTCGACAAGGTACTGGTGCTCAGTGTAGTCAGTGAAGCCAACTATGGGGCCCAGGATCCGGGAGATAAATCCGAACACAGGAGTTTCTCGTTTTGAGCGTGGAGACAAGGTGGGCTCTTCTCTCAGCAGCGTCTTCAGGTGATTTTGTAGCTTGGCTGCCTTCTGTTCCAGATCTCTAAGTGTCTCAACTCTTAAAGTCTGCTCGCAGAGATTGTCCAGTTGGATCAGGTTTACGCAAGCTGCGTGAAGATCCTCAGCTTTATGCCATCTCATCTCTTGAGCTGTCACTATGCCCTGCACATCTATGGCAACTGTTAGCTTCCAGGTGTTGGTGGCCATCCTCACTGGCTGCATAGGTTCATAGTATATTCCAGGGTTGTTCTTCAGATATTGGACTTCATAGGGCAGGGGTGCTATGGCTTCTGAGTACGTCATCCACAATATGGTCGTCATTAATATTCTCATTGAACTCATTTTAGCTGATAGTGGTGAAATCTGTAACGGAAGCATAGAGGTTGTCGAACTGTTGTCAGTTCTCTTTGTTAGTATTTTATGATATGGATTTTAGAGAACAAGTGAAAGGGGTGTTTTGTTTATTCAAAACATCTCTTTAACTTATTTGGGTGTTTGATGCGCCTCTGACCGTCGTCCGTCTCTATCACTACGTCGCCGCGTGAAGTCAACGCGACAACTTCATAGGGGCCCACATAATGGGGGTCCATTTTACTGGTTCGAGGCTCTTTCAGGGCATAGACAAAGTCTCCCTCCTTGAAATCCACATATTTTGAATTTCGATCATAGTATTTCTTTGAGAGATGTTTGGAATTTATCAAATTTTCCGCGGCCTTAATCTGTGTTCTTTCGATGCGACCAATTAAATCAATGAGATAATCTTCGTATGTCTCTATCCCCTTTGTTTCGCTGAGAGCCGTGGGTAAACGAGCGCGTCTACCATAGACCAGTTCAAAAAGCGAGTACTTGGTTGCGCTGTGCACCATGGTATTGTAATGAAACATTGCAAATGGCAGCAAGGTGTCCCAGTCATTATATTCCTCGCAGAATGACTTTAGATATTCGATTAAAGAGTGGTGACTTCTCTCGAGGGACCCATTAGACTGCGGCCGGTAACCTGATGTGGTTATATGGTGTATTTTGAAAATCTTAGCCATATGGTTTAGCAATTTACTACAGAAATTTGTGCCTTTATCAGTCAGGATGACCTTAGGGCAGCCGTAAATCGCGATGAAGTGATTGGCTATGGCATCGGCAACCGTGACAGCAGTTTGATCGGGTATTGGGACTGCAACACATAGTTTGGAGAAATTGTCTTGGATAGTAAGGATATTTAGGTTACGAGAGGGAGTTCTAGGCAGTGCTCCGACTACGTCAATGGAGATCTTTTCGAAAGGTTCTAGAGGAGTGTCAGTTATCTGCATTGGTTGTTTGACTTTTATGCGTCTCAGTTTTTGTATCTGACAAGTGTGGCATTTTTTTACGTACATCTCGATGTCACCCTTCATTCCAGGCCAGTAGAATCTTTCTCTGATGCGCAGATAGGTTTTCACTACTCCTTTGTGTCCTCCCATGAGCGAGTCGTGATTTTCCTTTATGATTTCAGGGATGAGAGCTGTCGGTGGTACCTTGATATTTCCTTCACAGAGGGTAATTTTAACTTGGCTATTCTCGAACTCTTTATCTATTTCTTTAAAGAGAGAGAAATTACCTTTTATCTCGTGATTGTCTTTGGCTAGTTGGTTTGATGTGATTTCATGAACTTGGAGTGCATAATGGAGATTATGCAGGCAAGTTCTCAGGTCTTTTCTTTTTACGAGATCATAAAAGTTTTTCTTTATGATGGTAATGAATAATTTATGTTTCCCATTCTTGAAGACCATGACCTTTCCAATCTTGGGGCTGTTTTCCAAGATTTGCTCAGGCTTGAAGATGTTTAAGTCCACGAGCAGTTTAGAGGTCGCGCTGTTCGGTTCGCCATCTTCGGCCAAGAAGTGGGCAATATTGTCTTTCTCGTATGTTAGACCGTCTCGACTGAATGTGAGATTTCTCAGAAGTGGTTGGTCGTCACTCTGCGGGATTACTGATTGGAAATTCTGGTAATTTTTTAACTCGTCATCCTCGGGTAGTTCCTCGTCTTCTGTGGTGTCAGGTGGAGCCTCAATTGATTCAGCCTCTTCATGGTCCTCGTCTTGATCGGACTCAAACTCAGTATGCTGTGCTTCCATCACTCGGCGCTGTGCTGCCGGTGGGAAGCTTCCCTGTGGAAGCTCTTCTTCCTCGGAAGCTAGCTCGTCCTCTGATCTGTTGATGTCTTCCAGGTGTTGGCCCGATGTGCTTTCTGTGTTCTCCTCTATTTCCAGGATATCCTCCAGATTTCTGTTGGCTTTTGATCGTGGGACAGTGGTTCCGGTTAGAGGTGTGGAGCCCGCCAGTGGTGATGGATGCTTGGTTGGCGTGGGGCCCAGGGTTGTAGAAGACTGGGATCCCTTGGCAATAATCTCATCTCGGCTGAATGGTTCAAGTAATTCAGGGATAAGCTCGGCGTTCTCCTCGTCCTCAGATGAGTCCGACACGGGTTCATGTGATTCTTCAGATTCTGTTTCGGATGCCCCCCCGACTCCACAAGGCCTTCCGGATGCTTCGCCATGACTTCTTCAAATCTTTGGTTTGAGTTATGGATATCTTTGCGAATTTCATCAGGTTGGAGGGTCTCGAAGGGTTTAGGAGGTGTGTATTGGATAGGGGTAGGAGGTATTGGGGGTTTAGTGGGTGCCCTCGCTTTTCGTCGCATGAACTCGTCGAAACGAAGGATATTTCTACTAATTTCACCCACTTCTCTTGGTGTAATCGCCTCGTCAGAGGGCGATGCTGGCCTCTGGGGTGGAGAGGATTCTGTTTTCTGACTGAGCTCTTCGTTGTCCGAGTCACCCTCGTCTGCTTCCACCTCAATGATGTTTTCGGGGTCCACGTCTGTGATTCTACCAGGGGAGAGGGTGCTTTCACCCCCTTCGGATCCTTCTGTCGCATCCTCTGAGATGAAGACCTCATCCTCAACTTCCTCATTTCCAGCAATTCCTGCTTCGCTTTCGCTGCTGGCAGTGGACTCATGAGAAGGGTGAAGTTGAACCTCATCTGTTGCCATTGTTTCTTTCGGGTCAGGATCGCCGGGGATGCCGGGAAGGGATTGACCAGGTTTCAGTATGGAATATTTGGGTTGAGCAGGTTTGCTTACAGTGGATGAGGCATCCTTGAATGAAATGACCTTTTTGAGGGTGTTGACTTTCTTGTTGTAACGTCGATTATAATTGTAGCTGACCCTCGGCTCTCCTGAGGTAGTGGTAGTCCTTCTACTTCTGGTGACTACTCCCTCCTCTAGTCTCTGTGTTGACTGTCCCGGTTCACTGGTTATTCTCAGCTTCCGAGTTCCCGTCGAGGTTGCGGAGGTCTTATCCTTAAGAGATGATTTGGATGGGGCGGGATTTATCGGGAGAACGGTGAAAGGTTCAGGCTCAGATTCAGATTCAGGAGAGGAGAATTCATTTTCCGGGTCGGAATGCTGGATAGGATTTTCGGAAAAGGCATCTGCGTACTGCTCTTTCTTCAATTTACGATGGACAACAGTGAATTCGTATTCGTGAATCAATGACCTCCACTTCACTTGGCGAGATGTTGGCGTGATGGTGTCTCTTAGCCAGGCCATAGCCGTACTGTTGGTGTAGAGGATGAATTTCCTCCCATATACGTAGGGTTTGAAGTGCTTGATGGCCCAGTATACTGCCAGGCAATCTCTCTCGGGAGCAGAATAGCGAGTCTCTGCATCCAGGAGTGTCCGTGACGCATATGCGATGGGGTGATCTTCATTGTTATCGTCTAGCTGGCTGAGTACAGCTCCCAAGCCCACTTCGGACGCATCTGCGGCGATAATGAAAGGCTTTGAACTGTCCGGATAGGCTAGAGTGGCATCCTCACAGATAGCTGTTTTCATTTCTTCGAAGGCATCGTCCTCCTTCTCACCCCATTCAAATTCTTTGGTCTTTTTCAGGAGATCTGTCAAGGTTTTGGCTTTATCCGCGTAGTGATCGATGAATCGGCGGTAATAGTTGGTGAATCCAAGGAAGCTTCTCACCCCCTTCACATTCCTGGGCTTTGGCATTTTCCTCAGTGAACGTATCTTTTCTGGATCGGGTTTTACTCCATGCTCAGTGATGAGGTGACCCAGATAACCCACTTCTTTGCATAGAAATTTGCACTTGTCAGGCTGCAAGGTCACACCTTGCGCTCTTAATCGCCTGAACAGGCCTTTGATCCTGAAGTAGTGTTGGTCTAAGTCACGAGCGTGCACCACGATGTCATCTAGGTACACATAGAGTTCTGTTCCAGTTAATCCATGGAGGATTTGGTTCATCATCCTCTGGAAGATGGCAGGAGCGTTCTTCAGGCCAAATGGCATCTTGAGATATTCAAAATGACCGTCTGGAGTCGAAAAAGCAGTCTTCTCTCTATCTGCTGGGCCCATTTCAATTTGATGGAATCCATTGGCTAGATCAAAGACACTGAAATATTTGGCTCCTCCTAGTTGATCGAGTATTTCTGCTATGTCAGGGAGTGGATATGAATCTCCAATTGTCTTTGCGTTGAGGTCACGGAAGTCAGTGACCAATCTCCAGCGTTTATTGCCCTTAGAGTCAGGTTTCTTAGGCACAATCCACAGTGGTGAATTGTATGGTGATTCTGAGGGGCCGATGATCCCTTGACTGAGCATCCTTCTGGTCTGGGTACGCATTTCCTCGGTTTGTTCCAGTGGTGGTCGATATTGCTTCCGGTGGATGGGTTTGTTGTCCACCGTGCGGATTTTGCAGGTGAAACCCTTAGCACAACCCAGGGCGTCTCCTGGCAGGAGGAAGATATCATGAAACTCCTCCAGGATTCTCTCCACTTGTCTCAGTTCTAACTCGTTAAGGTTGGCGGTGGGAATCATCTCTTTTAGCTTGGCGATCCTGGCCTCCGGGGTATCATAGGTAAATTCACTGGTGTCTCTCGCTGGGGTATCCTCCTCATTGCCACTGCCATCCGAGTCGGGCGTTTCTAGCTTGAAATCGAATGGTTCCAAGGTCTGTGGTGGAATAGACACATTGACTGGTTGTTCTGAAGTGTTGATGACCATGACAACTCCCTCGTTGTCTCGAACTTTAACCACTGACTCTCCGGCTAGGACGTCAGCCCCTAAGTTCAGCCTAGGTAGATAACCTTCGTTTATATCCCTTTAACAATTTCAATGGGGACTGCCAGGCGTACACGAGGAGGGATTACTAAAGGGGAGTTGGGTTGGAGGTCTCTGTACCAGTAGAGGGGTTCAGTAGGATATTTGGCTAGGACAATATTTCTACTGCCATAAATTATGTCGACCTTTTCTTTGACTAAAAAGTCATTTCCCAGTATACCCGCTCCATTGACAGGCAATTTACCATCAATTACATGAAATCGGGTGGATGTTCCTAACATGTGGAGCAAGGTGGTACCGTATGTTGTTATGGTCTCGACAGTGAGGCCACGAAGTTCACGAGATTGACTAGTATCTATCCATACGTGCGATTTGAGGGCCGATCGTTCTATAAGGTTTATCGCGGAGCCAGTGTCTACCAGGAAACGTTGTCTGTTATCTACTAGTTCTTTGGCTGATAAATTCACACGAGGGCCCCCGCCTGTGGCACAGATACGAGGATCTTTGATTTTTCTACAGGTCTCTAGGCAGAAATGGATAGGATGATCTGGTTTACTGACTAGGGTGAGAGTGTTATCCCAGTATGAGATGCGCGCGCTTTCTTGTTCTAGGAATTCATGCCCCAGGAGGGCGCGGCAACCTCCTGGTCGAAGGTTAATGACATGGAATTTTATACTCGATTCTCCTATTCTCAAAAATGTGGTTCCGATGGTTTTGATGGAATCTTCTGTTAACCCACTAATTTCTATTCCCTGAGAGGTGTCGATGGGTGTGCCTCGACGAAGGGATTTTTCATAGATGAGATTAATTTGAGAACCGGTATCGACCAGCGCGTCCGCCCCCGCCGAATGTAGTTGAGGCCCTCGGATTGTTACTTGAGGACCACTTCCGGAAGTACAAACAGTTACTTCGGGGATTTTTTTGCTAGGGTGTGGCTGGCTGAGATCGTGTGGGACTCCTTCGTTTTTTTGTTCTCGCCCGTCTCGGAGTCGGCTCGACGAGCGATTTTCTCGTTTAAAGACTTCTTTTCGGGAGTTGGATCACGAGAACGATCAGTCTGGTTGGTATCTTTACGATTTTTCCTACCTTTTTCAATTTTTGCTTGGTGCCTCGCTTTTTCTTTACGATCAGGGCTCGAGTGGCGAGACGAATCACTACTAGAACTGGAGGTAGAGGACTTCCGACTTTTACGACGGGAGGATTTTTTTCGACTTCTACTGTCACGATTTCGATTGCAAAACTCCGAGAGTGTTTCGAGTGATTTTAACATCTTACCCATCTGACTCTCGAGGCGATCCATCCTCACTTCTGTGGGGGTGGGGACCGGCTCGACCGTCATGACATGGGGTGGGTGGTCTGGTGAGGTTGGTGTTCTAGCCACAGTCTCTTGGGTCGGAGAGGTGGGGACATCACTAGGAATTGACGGTCGCCTATTACCGGATGTGGGCCGACGGTATCCGCTCTCTGTGTACCCCTGACTCATGGAAGCATTATAATAATTTTTCCGTTCCCTAGATCTCTCTCGATATTGAGTAGTTGGGATGGGAGAGTCTGGTTGGCGTTCATTTGGCCGACTTGAGCAATCTTTTAAGGTGTAAGTTTCATCGAACCCATAATAATTAGATACTAGAGCCTCGACGTCAGCAAGTGAATTTACTACTGTTGTTCTCATAGCGGCTTTAACCTCGATGGGCGCCACAGTAAAGAAACGAGCGACGGCAATGAGATCCAATTCTTTCCTTAAAATTTCCTTATATTGTTCACCATGGACGTTGGTTGTGACCCTGAGTGCTACATCATGAAACTGATTTAATCTACGTAGGAAGTCGTTAATATCTTCCTCTTTATACCAAGGGCAATTTCTCAGGGCTTCCTTGGTACTTAATTCAGTCATTTTCTTTCCAAAAACGGGTTTTAAAATGGCAATTACATCTTCCACGCTGGTAAGTTCTTTATTTTCCAGGAGCTTCCGGGCTGGATGTTTAATTTTTGTGCAGAGGGCACTTATGTAAGCAGCCTGTTTGTCACCGGGAATGGCATGGATTACACTAGCTACTTCATCCTCAAACGTGTCAAAGGATAATTTTTCATATTTACTACCACTAAAATCAGGCACATTCCTGAGGACATGGTCTGCTTGTTGGTATTCACTGAAGCTGTAGCTGAGTTTACCGTTATGGGATTTGCCCGTCAACGTGATATTCGCCGCGTCAGGCATTTTGGATGGAAAAAGTCTGAATTTCTATACCCAACAGTCTCTTTGGAATTACGAAAGAATTCGATCTCACTGATGAAGTGCAGGAAAGTTTTCCCTTCCACTCCAGACAAGTGAAAGAGGAAACTCAATGAAAGTGAATTTAGTTAATAAGCAGGAAATGTTAAATAATATGAGAAAGATGTTTACATGAGAATAATTTTAGATGAATCAAGTAAAAAGCGTTGCTTATTAAAAAGGTACAATTGTGGGCTACTAATGAATTTTACTCAGAAGGAGCAATTGTGAATAAGCACGGTAAGACTTTTAATTTTAGATTTATGATAGCGATCCAAGGTGGGACTAGACGTATCCCACCGCTGCCACCAATTTTTGTATGTTATGTCCAAAATAAGGGGTCGGGAAACCCCGTAATTTTAATATGCAAAAATGTGATTGAACTAACAGATACGAAAATGTTTTGAGTCGGAGTGATGCTCATGGACTCGTTCCCGAAGAGGTCTAGATTTTTCTTGGATCAATCTTACCTTCAGCTTGCTCGGAGTTTATTTTCTCCTCTCTCGTTTTGAGATTCGAGAGGTTATGTTAGGAAAAATAAACGGGTTAAAAATTCGAAATAAAAGTTGTTTAACACAGATTGAATTTTTACACTGTACCTTTTTATATTCTTGATTTAGAGTTTTACAAATGCCAATGTTACTACAAAATTAGTCTGTATTCAGAGTAGATTTGAACTGAGTGCTTTATGAGCGCGAAAGTTTGAATGAATACAGCTTTTACAAAATTCTTAAAATTACTTAAAGGTTGTTGAATTTGTTGCTGGACTTTTACAGGCGATACAGCGGTCCTTTAATGATGTTGGTTTTAGTTTATTGACGTATTTTAAACGATCAAAAACAGGATTTTATAGAATTGAAATTTATAACAGTGTGGAGACAATGTTTCGCTACTCACACTGGGGGTAAAAACACGGCCTAGTTGGGGTATGAGATACTTCCCCGGTCAGACGAAAATAGGATGGTAAATCGTATCACTTGGTCAAGATAATTAGATGTTGTACCACGGATTTTTAGACTAATTACGCACACACAAAGTCCAGAGCGTTTGGAGCCACGAATGCTCTTTTGGATATTGGCGCGACGCGATTGTCAGAGTAACCCGACGCAAATGTCGGTGCGTAAGACTCAGATGTTTACAGAAGTTATATTTCAATATAAATAATCGCTTCTGGAAATTCTCCGGAGGACAGGCGGCGATCGAACACGTTTTGGAACCACCAATGATTTACGAGTAATCGAAAATCTTTTCTTTGGAGCCGGGGCTGTGATCCAGAATTTGAATTAACGAGAATTGATTAAGTATAAGAAAGATGTTAAGGGTGGGCCTGTGAAACTGACGGTTTCACAGGTTATTCGCGACTGAGGCTTCTTTCTTCAGAATAGAAGCCGTTAATTTTTGATTTTGGGTGTGGCAGAAATTAGGTGGGGTTGAAATTATTAATGGAGGGGAGAATTTGACGGTGGCGTGATCGATGCACGTCACCTTCAAATTCTGCAAGATAAGGGAAAATTTCTGGTTGCCAGGTCGATCGCCGGATGTCCAAAAAATTCCAGAGCGTTAAAAATGCCATTCTGCATTTTATTGTGGAGTTTATGTTTGATATGAAGGCGAAATAAATATTATTTCGTGTGAAAATATGTATACGAAAAATTTTTAAAATATAATAAAGACGGATATTACAATAGATTGTCGAGTAATAGATTGTCGTGATTAATAGATTTGTTGGGAATTAATAGATTTTCGAGATCAACAGATTTGTCGTTGAGAATAATAGAGTTTTTGGAGGATATTGGAGAGATTAACAGATTATCGAGTATTAATTATTGAGAGGGGTGGACAATATCCAGTAGAAGGAAGCCACCTGGACAACCCAATCGAGACCCTGGACCTTTGCAACGAGCTGAGTGAGTTACGTAACATCCATAACTTCTCAATTTATTTTGTCTTTTGTCTCGAGTCCAGTGGAGGGAATTTTCCCTCCTTCTTTTCATTTTTTCTAAAGATTTATTTTGAGTTTATTGAATTATTACTATTATTTGAGTTATTTCTGGTTAACAGTACATTGCAATCATTAATTATTGCTAAAGAGGCAATTGTCCTCATTAATTTTGAGTTTAGGATTATATAGAATCCTGAAATTAATTTTCTTTATATTATTATTATTTTGAATATTATCTTGAATATATTTTATTCTTTGGAGCATAAAATTGCTATTTTGCGTTTCATTTGGTCAAACCCAGGAGTGCGAAGAGGGAGTATCGTCCTCCCTTCCCCTTGTAAAGTAGAGTACGGGTAAGTTTAAGTTTTTTCAGTCATAGTTGCAGTCCGTCTTTTGTCTATTTTCTCCGGGTTGAGCAAAATAGTCTGGCGTCCAAGGCAAAGGGCGTACGTAATTATCTATAAAGTATTAATCATTAATATCGTGGAAATCGTCACAACTATCTATAGATAAAATGGCGCCCAACGTGGGGCCATGAGATCCAAAGCCCAACGTGGGGCTCACCTTCGCATTCCTGAGGACAATAGTCGACCAAATGTAAACAAACCGCAGCGATCACAGGGAAGTCGAACGACTTCAGTCGTTGAAATTGAGTTCGTAAAATTTAAAATTGAGAAATTTATTTCATTGAGATTTAATCGTTGAATATTATTTCGTGAAATTTAAAATTGAAGAATTTATTTCGCTGAGATTTATTCGTTGAAATTCATTTCGTGGAAACTAAAATCGATAAATTTAATTCGAGCATTTTGCGTGGTAAAGTTGAGAGAATATTTTGGAGTGGAAATTGAGTGAATTTTAGAAAGAGATAGAACTATTAAAATGGCGAGTGTCAAGGCCAATGCGTATTCAGAGCAGCTTAGCGCTGAAGAATTACATGATTTAAAGAGATTTAATATTGAACTTGAAGGCTCTGTAGAGCAGTTGAGAAAATTTTTGTGGGGTTATAGAGAGGCGGAGGCGATCAGTCAGTCCTCTCGTAAAGAGAAAAGAAATAGGAAGAGACAGGAAAATGAGGAAAAACCTAGGGAAATGTTGCCTAGTCCATACACTCCTGCACCTCTGAACTCCTATGGACATCCAATCTATCCATTTCCATACCCTGCATATTCCTCTTATCCATTGGGTTAGTATTACGATCCACATCACAGTCGAGGGGTGGTTCAATTCCCCCCTCCACCACCTTATCCGTGGATTTATACACAGGTCCCTCCTCACACGGGGGTCAATGGAAAAATTGAAGTCGAGACTGAAAAGTCTGAGAAACCTGTGGTTATCCCTTCCCCTACCCTAAACAGTCCTGCGACGGGTAGAATCTTTGTTGAGCAAATTAACGACGAGGTGTCACCACCTCTTGATAGAGAAAAATTAAAGACGATAGAGAGGGAGATTGAGGTGGAGAGGAGAGAGAAATTTTCTCCCTCCCCATCTCGGATAGTCCCTCACCCTCATTCTTACACTAGCAAGTACCCTACGAATTCAGATAGATGTCAGGAGTCTTATGTCTCCAAGACACAGAGAGCAGGTGAAAGCAGTGATATCGAGGATTCTTATCAATTAGCGTTACAGGAAATAATAGAACAAGCTAGACACTGGGAGATGAAATTCAGTGGAGAGCCCACTGAGGATCCCAGGAAATTTGTGAGAAATTTTTTGGTTAAATGTAGAAGAAAACATGTTCGGGTTAAGGATAGAGAGAGAATTTTGGTAGTGGTGTTAAGTGGTAGAGCGTTGGATTGGTTTTCGAGGGAAAATTTAAAGTACAGTAAATGGGAACTTTTAGAAGAAGAATTTTGTCGAGAATTTGCAGTAGAGAGTAGAGAAATTAATGCTGACGTCATCGTTGAAAATCGTGAAGAAACGCGCAGTGAAATGCTACTCAAGCTACTCACTGGGATCGTATTGAAACCCCCAATTGATGGAAATATTGAGACTAATGAAATTAAAGTAACGCCTCATTACATTAGACAAATGAATATTAAATTCAGAGCAGAGGCATTGAGAGCAAAACTTGCAGGTACCCTCCTAAATGAGGGGCAAGAAGAGCCTGAAAAGCAGTCACAGACTGAGGTTCTTCAGCAGGATATCGGGGGGAGGAAAATTCAAATGGGGAAGACCCTGGTTCCAAACCCTGAATCTCAAATGTGTGAGAGAAAAATTAATAGAATAGAGGCACGAACTCCAATAATTGAAGTGGGACAGCTAGACCAGCCTATGGAGGCTGAAGCTGTTTCTCACAGTAACAGTAACAGTCACAGTAACAGTAACAGTAACAGTAACAGTAACAGTAACAGTAACAGAAGTAATAGTAACAGTAACAGTAACAGTAATAGAATTAACAGTAACAGCAACAGTAATAGAAATAATAGTAACAGTAACAGTAACAGAAGTAATAGTAACGGTAACAGTAACAGTAATAGAAATAACAGTAACAGTAACAGTAATAGAAATAATAGTAACAGAAACAGTGACAGTAACAGAGTGGGGGGAGCAGTCTCCAGTAATTTTTTTGAGAGCCCACCCAAAACATGTGAAATCACACCTCGGATTGCAGTAAAACTCAATCAGAGAATTAAAGTAGAGAAAATTCCTTTGAGCCATCCTCAAAATGAGGGGCAGATGGAATTAATTAACAGTGTCGAGTCAAGTAACAGGTGTAACAGTGTAATAGTTAATAGATGTAATAGAAGAGAGAGGGAGAGATTGAAAGACCAGTCTCAGGTCGAAGGATCTCCCCAATCTAAAGGGGGGAGGGTAACTCTTGGTAGTCCCCCCCAATTAAAAAATTCTGAGTCGAGTAAAATGAAGGTAAAACCTTCAATTTTGAGCAAAAATCCTGGTAATTATTGGATAAATAACAGAATCAGAGAGCCAAAACGACCGTGTCAGGTCAAGGTCTCTCCCCAGGTGATAGTTGACACGAGAATCTACACAAAGAAAATTCCTAGTAGACTACCCCAATTAGAAAATTCTTGTGCAGTTGAAATGAGTAATTTTAAAGAGGATTTAACTTCAGTTCTGATTAGCTGTAAAGATATTTTGAGTGTCAAAATTTCGACTAATTGTAGATCAGTTTCAAGTACTAGAGAAGTTTAGTTTGTCGGTTATGATGTGAGTAACAGTTTAAAGTTGAATTTTGAGGATAAATTACAGCTTTTGAAGGTCAGACTAGGGGAATCTTTCTTCCCACCTTCGAGTCTGAATGTCGAGGATATTGTAGATTTTGTCATGTTGATCAGTTTGAAAGAAGGTGTAAAAGTCAAGTTAAAGTGTAATGAATTGTTTAGAGCAAATGTGAAATCACCACCGGGTGATTTCAGGATGAATCTCTTGGTGAAACAACTGTTGAAAGACAGGGGTAAAATTGTTGTGTTGAGCAGATCCAAGAGACATGAAAACTGTAAATCCAACTTCACACTCTCCGCTACGGTGAAACATACCGAGGGACGTCTTGTCGTAGAATTCACAAGTCACAGTGCTATCCCTTTCCCAGAGAAGGTGTGCCGCCTGCGTGGCTTCCACCCACGATATATCCTTAACCATGCTAGATAGGAAACTAAGTCATATGACAAAATATATACATTTTGATACGGTGAACATTTTTTTTAATGAGTTTTTTCCATATCTCTAACCGTTTTGCATAAAAGAATTTTAAATAGTCAAATCATTTATGACTTAGGTCTTTTAACATTTTCTCTTAACATCGATTGCTATTGAGATAAACGAGGAATTACGAAGAATTAATTAATGAATAAACCGACAGTAATGGTTGGGCGAGCGAGGTGTTGCTCCGATGGACATCCAAGCTAAGCAGCGTTGAGCTGGGTTAGTACTTGGGGGCCTATTCTCGAGTGGATCGGAAATATTTCCGTGCACGGAAGTGGCTCCGCGGACGGATTGTCTCGACAACCGAAATCGTTCCGTGAACGGACGCGATATCCGCTGACGGATCTGTTCCGCTCACGGAAGTCAGAAGTGATCCGTATACACAAAACCGATGCACGCTGTCTCAAGTTCAATTGTTCTGTGTGTAAAATTTTCGTTAAAAATCTATATTTTATTGCAACAATGTCTGCCAAAAAGCGCAAGAACGATGATAAAATTGTTGGTGAACCCAAAAAACGTGCACCTAATGTCATTGAACCCCAGAAAAAGTTAATGATCGAGTTTCACAAGAACAATCCTCAGATGATGATTACCAAGTTTACTGCTGAAATAACCAAGGAATCAATAGAAAAAAAATGGGATGAATTGGTAGGGTATTTAAACCTGGTAGAAAGTGGAGCAGTAAAGACAAAGGCACAATGGAAAAGAGTAAGTAGTTGATGTTTTATTTTGAGGTTATGTGAGGGTACTATGAATAAAAACTTGAGGCATTTCTGACAATTTTCACAACTCAGTAACAAATTCATAGTTTTGACTCATTCATGAGGAGAAGACGTGTACTCTCCATGTAAATGATAATGATTCCATGTCATCAACAATTGACAGAGTTATGGCTATTTTAAAAAAAGTAAACACTGTCACGTTCATGGACATTATTCCTAACCACATTCTTCACTTTTTTTTAAATTTAACAAGACGTGGAGTGAACAGAAGGGAAAAACTAAGGAGAAATTGGTTGCAAATGCCAAAAGTTTGAAAAAAACAGGAGGTGGGGCTCTGAATCTTCTCAAAATTGACCCTGAGGAACAGGAGATGGCTGACTTACTCTATCCCCCCACTGCAATTAGTGGAAATACTGAAGTGGCTGAGTCAAGTGTTGAATTCGTGAGTACTACCTGAATGTCACATATTTATGATACTATAGGAGTCAATTCGATGTACCATTTTGCACCTGAATTCTTTAAAGAGATCACTCATTTTGGTGTTACTCGTTTCATTTGTAGGAAAATCATGTCCCCGACGACTGGAATTTACCTGCAGAGCTCCTGCAATCCTCAACTGAAAAAGATGAAGACCTAGAGTTTTGTGATCCATTTATTTCTCCATCTGTGGAGAATCCACCCGTTGACGATCAGAACACTGAAAGTGTTAAAATGGAAATCCAAGATATGGAACAAATCAAATTATTGAGATACAGCGATAACTCTGTTGCCTCCTTGATGTTGAAAAATGATCCTTCAATAAAAGAAGGAAAGTTTTCAGTGAATTCGCAGGAAAATCTTCAGAGTGATTGTAAAGATGAAAAACTACAAGCTCTCTTGAAGAAGGAGATAAAGGGTAGGTTATTTGCACATCTCCAGATTAATAAAAGAAAAATACTGGAGATCAATTAAACAAAATTAAATTTCTGCATATCCACCCAGAAGATCCAATCAACGTCAAGAGGCAGCCATTAAGAATTCTGAGAATATCGTAGCAATCGCAAACGAGGGGATAAAGCTACGTAAAGCCTATTATTCTCAGAAACTCGAGCTTATGTCCAGACAGATTCAAGGTGAAAATAAACACAGGAGGGTTCTACGAGCAATGAACAACCACATGCTCTACCCATGGTAACTTGCATTACCCCATTATCCCCTTCCAGAAATTTCCATGAGTTTACCTTCGTTCATGTCATGCTCATTCTTTCCATGAAACCTCCTTGTCATCTGTAACAGTGTATCAAGGCTAGGAATACTCAGAATCTATTGTTTTTTTACCAAATATAACCACCAAATAATAAGTGTACTTATGTAGGGACTAATTAAGCATTATTGTTGGCGAGAACTTGAAAAATATAAATGCTTGTTTCTGATTGGAGGGACGTTAAGCGTTGAGTTCTCACAGTTAAAAGATATAACTGTTGATTCGTTATTCTAAAGTATTGGATAAGACATCACAAGAAGAGCATTATTTGATACATTTGAGAAATCGCATCATGATTACAATTATTTTATTATATGTTCATCATTGAAATTATTTCCTTAGTTTTCGTTGTTTCTACGTGTTCCATCGGAATAGCTGAGAAGTAGAATGTAATGAGTTCGTGATTAGAGGGATATGAGTTTCCCTTAACATACAAAATAAGATAAAGAGTATTTTCATAATGAATATTCAGACTTAACTTTGATGAATATTAATACTAATCACTAAGTATAAGAGTTAAGGAAAAGCTGAGTAAATTGCAGTTTGTAAGAGGGCTTGAGTATGCATTTAAAAAAAGTGTTTATTAATTTTCTAAACATTTATTATCAATCCGTAGAAATATTATTACATTCCAAGTTTTGTTCAGTTTGTTCATATCATCAATAAATCCATTCTAAAAAACTTACGAGCACCACAACAATCTTTTTTCTAGCCAATTACGTTTAACTATTCTCATTCATTTTTTCGTCGGTGCTTCACAAGTACCACCTTAGGTATACCTCAAGCAAACCACCTCTGCATAATGCGTTGCCGAATGTTGCGCCCTGCTACCAGTTCAGGATTAACGCGACCCATATGACGATCCACGTCATCGACGCGTTCATCTTCAAATAAACCATAATTTGGATTTTCCAGCCAAACCTCATCATTGTAAGGGACTGGCAGACCATCGGCAATAGCCATGTTATGAAAAATGGCACAGGTGTTTGCGATTTTCGCAGCAGTGGGTGGTGTGTAATGGAGAACACGTTCTTTGAGTAAACAGCGAAATCTCATCTTCAAAATTCCGTTTACACGTTCAATGATGGAACGTGCTTGACAGAATACTCGATTATATCTTGCCTCTGGAGTTCCCTCCAATGGATTTTGGAATGGAGTCATGAGCCATGGTCGCTGAGGATACCCTGCATTGCCTATGAATACAGTTATGAGGAGAAAAAATGATCAATGATGATTTTGAATCATTTTGAAGCCTTCTTGGGATTTTGCAATCAATGAGTTTACCATTTCTATGACAATATGGATATAATACCTAATAGATAAAAGTTTTCACCACCATAATTGTGAAGCCTCCGCATTAAAGGCTCAATATTACTGTTATTCCAAATGAAGGCATCATTCGAGCTCCCTGGATATCTAGCATTGATATTCAATATTTTAAAATCAGCATCACAGATCTAGAACATGAACATGTTACATTTGGCTACAGGGTCTTGAATAAGATTATACCTTGTGGTGTAAATTCATGCACATAGATGTATCCATAAATTACCAATTGGACATTCAACGAATGATATGATTTACGATTTACGTAAATGTGTTCTGGATACACAGGATGTCCATTTGGTGGGGGGGATATTGCAATGTGAGTGCAATCAATGCATCCAATAGCTCCAGGGAAATTAAATTTTCGCATAAATCTGGAGATAATGCAGAAAATTGTTAAATGTGTAGCAAGTGATAAAATGATGTTATAATCCTTATCATTACCTGTGACGAGATGCTCGTACTTCTTCGATGTTACGGAAGAATTTAACATATTCTCTGAAAATCTCATCTCCATTGAATACATCGATGACAGTGTCCATACAACGGCTCACTGATGGCTGGCTTATGGCTGAGTATCTTCCAAGACCAATGTCCAACTGATAGCTACCAGTAGCGAAAAACCTCAAGGCTGTCAAGACCTACAACACTTTGGCCAATTAATTCTCTGTCAACACCTTACATGAGCGGGAATGGAGCAAGATTGACCATCTTCGATCGGCAATAAATCTGGATCAGCAGAGTTAATCTGACTACATCAACCTTATTTTCGAGTTATTCATTCAAACTTCAAATAACATAAATGTCATTAACATTTTATCATTCATGCAAAAGATATCAACGATTTTAAGAGGTCTACTTCAGCACATCTTGACTCATAATACATTCTTACATCCGATGAATTGTTTGTACTTACTCTTCTTGATGCATTCAAGGCAGATCGACGTACTGGCACTGGTTGAAATTGACAAACAATATCAATTAATAAAGAAACTCTCTCTTTGCTCAAACGATAAATTCCCACGAATTGATCTCCGGTAAGTTCTTCGAAGGGGTTATGTGGGATGAAGAATCGTCGTGGAAGGTGTTCTTCCTCACCAAACTGGTCCAAATTGCCCAGTAAATCATAACTAACATAGCGCTGAATATTATTCATCGATCACAATTGAAAAAACAATGAAAATATTTAACTGGGAAAAGAAATGAGGTTAGGATTTGTATCTGACAGTTTCCGTGTGGACTCTTGTTCACAAAATTTTTCACGTGCGAATCACATCTGACTTCCGTGAGCGGAACAGATCCGTCAGCGGATATCGCGTCCGTTCACGGAACGATTTCGGTTGTCGAGACAATCCGTCCGCGGAGCCACTTCCGTGCACGGAAATATTTCCGATCCACTCGAGAATAGGCCCCTTAAATGGGTGACCATTTAGGAACACCGTCTCTCGTACCAAAAATTGCTGAGCGGTAGGCACGGGTGTAGAGACCCAGTGTGCGCCTCTCGTCAGTGTGACAGAGGGGTACACTGGAACTCTACATTATCGGCCGACTGTACTGGCTAAGGTTTCCATGGTTCCCTTAGTCTTCGGACAAATGCGGTACAGATTAGAAAAGTCGGTCCATGGGCCGCAAAAAGAGAGGAAAGATCGGGTGGCAAGTGTAGGTCTCAAACCGAGTAGTTGCGTCGGTAAGACCAAAGGGAAAAGAAATAAAAAAAAAAATAATAATAATTAATGAATAGATTTTGTGCAAGTAGACTCTCCATATCTCCATAAATATTTTTTTTTTCTTTTATTTAAGCACGAAACCTGTTGGTTTATACAGCTATATACAAAAAGAAAATAGAAAATAGAAAATCATACATGTTTGTACCTACATATATCTTGAAAAAAAAACGAAAACGAAGTTTTCTTTTAAAAAAACGCCAAGTAACCATTTTTACGCGTATTTGATTATCTTCTGGGCATTTGAAAAAAAAAAACAAATGGAGTAAAAAGCGCCAAGTCAGATGTACTTACGAGAAAAAAATTAGTAGAGGCAGGACCAAGGGACTTGGCGCGGTTTTTTTCTATTGTCAAAATCACTGCTGAGCATCATTCGATCAATTCAATTTTAGCAGTACTTACTGAGAGCCTCGTCGTCTTCATCTTGTCAACCGCGCCAAGTACCTTGGTCCTGCCTCTACTAATTTTTTTCTCGTAAGTTGTAAGGGATTTTCCTCCAGTTTTCCACCGGGGAAAGAATCCCAAACTATTCTTTTACCCATTCCTCATATCGCTACGATTTGGGCGCCAGCTAGATTTTATCCGGAAAACCTAACTAAACCGGCCTCCAGGGAAAACTCGTCACCTGGAGGACTTCTCGTGGACGGGATCCACGGATGCCACGCTAGCATCAGTATTTCACGGTAGAGGGGCGAGGTCCACCATGTTAGGAGTGCTTCCGCTCGCTCATCGGGGGTGTTTGCACGTCCCCGACGACGAATACGGAGAGAGTTCTTCTGTCCCTCGACTAATAGTCTCGTGACCTTCACCTTCGAGTATTTCTACCCGATCAGCGGACTGTCGCACTCGGCATTATCACAAATGGCGAGTGGCCTTGACTGATCTGCGAATCCTTCTAACCCCTCGGGGCCCGGAATATGGAGGCACGTGTAGCGAAGACCCTGCCAGAGAGACTGTTAACTCCCGATCTACACGCACACGCGGCTGCCCTCCACATCCGGTAACAGCAATATCATCGCGAGACAGCCTCCCCAGCTACTTTGACTGGGAGGCGGATGCAACGAAGGCCCAGCCAGAGACACTGTTAACTCCCGACCTACACGTCCACCCCAACACCCAGTCGTTTCGCCGGAAGATCCAAAGCCCGGTCACGTAGCCTGCCACGCGACCGGAAATCAGTGCTATATTCTATTCGGGAGATGCAGGAGCATCTCCCTCTGCTCGCCGCCTCGCTCGATACGAGGTGACGCCTATCGATAACTCGCCAGTCATCTCTATGTTCCGCTCTGGACGAGCGCCCGTTCTGAACTAACTAGAAATCTCCCAGGGCTTAACTTCCCAGTCTAGGCTTCTCATTCCAGTACCACTCGAGCTACGTTCTCTTGGCGTGGACCAGCCTGATTGGCCCGACATCAATCTCTTCGGAGAAGGGGAAGCGGCAGTTCTTACACCTGCCCGTCTGTCCCTAGGCTAAGTCTGCGGAGCCTTTAACACCGCACAGTTGGGAAGCCTGTACGTCGGCCCTATTCTACCCAACCACAACTGCACGAATGCTAAATTAGCGATAGCATACCAAAACGGTCACTTTGGAGAGTGGGAAACTCAATCCACCCGAACTGGCGTATCCCCTCTCCTCCATGATCTATCCACCGTCAGTCGAGCCTTGTTCGGCTGACGTCAGATGCCACCTCCTGTCTCTCTCTCTCCCAACTCTACTCACTCACTGTGTGTATTTTACCGTGACGAGAAAATCTCGTTACAAAGTATATCTGACTTGGCAATTTTTACTCCATTTGTTTTTTTTTTTTTTCAAATGCCCAGAAGATAATCAAATACGCGTAAAAATGGTTACTTGGCGTTTTTTTAAAAGAAAACTTCGTTTTCGTTTTTTTTTTCAAGATTTCAGTAGTTTTTTCAAAATGAGTCCATAAAGAGAATCATTTCTTCCGTACTGCTCTTCGGCAAAGCGCGAATTATTACGGAAAAATGTTGCCTGGGCCGTCGTTATGAGGTTAGAAGATTTTTTACTCGTGGGGAGTTGGTGGGCCGCGCTGGAGAGGAAAATATTTTTTTTTGTGTCATACAATTTTTGTGAATTTTCGAGAAGTCTGCGTTGTTTATTTTTGTATTTCCGTATAAATACAAAAATAAACAACGCAGACGCAATTTCCGTTGTTTATTTTAGTATTTACTCATCGGAAAAATGAATCAATAGATTATGAGTTTTTGCAATCGTTTTATCATTTTAATCCTTTTAATTAAAAAAAATTATCCTAAAATTGTAATTTCGTATTCATTATGTTGCGATTATTTCGAGAACTAGTGATTTTACATGAAAATGTTAACAGACCTTTTTTGTTTAAATTTCATTCTCTACAAAAAAGGTCTTTTGAGATTTTTCTTTAAATTCAATTTTTGCTGAGATATTTGTTAAATAATAAATGAAAAACCCAACAAAAAATTTATAAAATGAATTCATCTTTATTACAATGACAAAAATACAAAATACAAAATTGAAAAATAATTAGTCATCACTCATCTTCACTCCTCTCTCCCCTACAATCCTCGAAACTCTTAGAAAATATCAATTTATCTCCTAAAAATCCATAAACCTATCAATAATCCATTTATCATCATCGAATCAAATTAAAACTGATTAACTAAACTACTGCGTATCAATGACCCTATCAATATGTCCCTTCAACATCTGCAGTTGCCTGAGAGCCTCAGCATCCAACTGAGGAATATTAGAGGAAACCCCTCTCGAGTGTGAATTTGATCTTCTATCACTCGATGCACTCGATTTTTGGACTCTCCCAGTTGTTCTGGATGATGATTTTGAATTTCTGGGTTTTTGGGTCATTGATGTGACCTTGTCAGCCCTTGAGACCCTCTTCTGACCAATCCCACTTTCTGTAACATATCCATCGTCCACAGAAGCTGCTGTTTGTCTCTTCAGAGATTTTGAATTCTTGACTGTTGAGGGGGGAATTAAGGGTGGAATGTCTTCACTGGTTGATGAGACATCGTCGTAGTCCTGGTCCTGATCCTCCAGGAATCTTGATAGAACTCCAAGTGTCAATTTATGAGCCTCTGGGGGAATTTTAGAGAGTTACTCATTTGGTTTGAAAAACTTTTGAACATCATGTCGAAGTCTGAGTCCATTTTACGAAGACGAGCTTTTGCTTGACGTTGATTGAAAGTCTTTTATCAGCATGTCACTCTCCTCATGGGTGGAGAGGGATGAGTTGCGTTTACGAGGCTGCTTTGTACGGGGCATGATGATGGTGTTGGTGGTGGTGATGATAGAGATGTTGATGAGGTTCTGAAAGATTTTCAAAGCAGTTAGATGGGTTCCTTCAGTTTGGGGGGAGATTATCTGGAGAAGGAGGGGGTTTAGGGGGTTTGTATATGCAAAACGACCTTTTTTGTAGAAAATTTTGTAGGCTACAAAAAAGATCTTCTAAGATTTTATTAGGTTTGTATATGCAAAACGACCTTTTTTGTAGAAAATTTTGTAGGCTACAAAAAAGATCTTCTAAGATTTTTGGATTAAGTCACTCGATTAGGAGATAAATTGATAATTAAGTCAGAGTAATTTAGGAATTGGTCCTGTTGGAATTCTCTCTGATTAATTATTGAATTATCTGGGAAACGTGAGGTTCTAAGAGAATTTATCAAGAGACATTTTTTGTGGAAAATTTTGTCAGCCTCAAAAAAGGTCTTTTGATATTTTCTCCTAAAATGAATAATTCCAGAGTTGTATGCATTATTGAGGAAGATTTCACGGTTGAGGTTAATTATTTTATGATTTTAATCAGTAATTCGTGATTTTTGAGTGGATTTACCTTCGAGTCGGTGTGAGAATGTGTCAATAGCTGGCGTTTGGTGTCATTCTTCAAGCATTCGACATTTTTGAGGCCCAGATATCTTTTTTATCCAATTAGTTAATTGTTTAAATACAGTCGAAGATTATTTGACGAGTGTTTACCTCTTTGTTTCGAATAACCAATTATTTCTGAACAATTAAAATAAACCACTAATTAATTATTTTCTCTCTTTCATTTTCGTCACTTTTGTAACGATTATCTGAGAAACTGAGGATTTTAAGAGAAAATATCAAGAGACCTTTTTTGTAGGAAATTTCGTAGGCTATAAAAAAGGTTTGTTTGAAACGCAGATAAATTTAAGGGAATTTTGAGAGAATAAAATTGAATAAATCATCGAAAATCTTCGGGTAAATTCGAGACCCCTCGGGTCAACGGTCAGAACATCTAGAAGACGCTCAACCCCCCCGGTATAAGTCGTTATTCAACTATTGAAGGAATAAGTATAGTCGTTAATCAGCTATTGAAGCGTTAAGATACCTTATTAGTCGTTCTCTAGCTATCGTGAGAGCAAGAAGTATTCTCTTAGCAGTTGAAGCAGTCAGAGTAATAGCAATAGTTTCAAATTATAAAGTCTAGATCAATTAACTCAGAGAATCTCAATTGTTCATCAGTTTAAAGAAGATCAGCAAATTAAATACAGTTAATTCTATATTTGAAGAACATTATAATTATCAGTTTAGTCAGTCAAGGTCATTAGTTCAGTTATTTTCTAATTAATAGTTTCTTATTATTATTAATTATTATTATTTCGAGTCATTTTGAAAGCATCAACTGTAACTAAGTGTAAATATTTCAAGTGAACGAGTGGTACAAACCACAGAATAAACCAGAAACAGTTTTAAAGAATTTGGAGTTTCTCAATTCACTTAACTTATAAGAAACACCTATTACACCACCCACATCCACGGCAAAAATTAAGCTTCATTTCAAACAAGGTTTTTTGAGATTTTTGGATTAAGTCACTCGTTTAGGAGATAAATTGAGATAATTAAGTGAGAGTAATTTAGGAATTGATCCTTTTGGAGTTCTCTCTGATTAATTATTGAATTATCTGGGAAACGTGAGGTTCTAGAAGAATTTATCAAGAGACATTTTTTGTGGGAAATTTTGTCAGCCTCAAAAAAGATCTTTTGATATTTTCTCCTAAAATGAATAATTCCAGAGTTAAATACATTATTGAGGAAGATTTCACGGTTGAGATTAATTATTTTATGATTTGGATTAGCAATTAGTGATTTTTGAGTGGATTTACCTTCGAGTCGACGTGAGAATGTGTCAATGGCTGGCGTTTTGTGTCATCCTTCAAGCATTCGACCTCTTTCAGGGCCAGATATTTTTTTTATCCAATTATTTAATAAATATAGTCGAGGATTATTCGATTGAGGCCCAGATATCTTCCTTATCCAATTATTTAACTGTTTAAATACACTCGAGGATTGTTCAACGAGTGTTTACCTGTTTATTTTAAATAATAACCAATTATTCCTGAACAATCATTAAAATAAACCACTAATTAATGATTTTCTCTCTTAATTTCCGTCACTTTTGTAACGATTATTTGATAAACTGAGGATTTTAAGAGAAAATGTCAAGAGACCTTTTTTGTAGGAAATTTCATAATCTACAGGAAAGGTCTCTTGAAATTTTCGCTTCAGATGATCCATTACAGAGATAATTCGATTATTAATACAGTAGTTACCTTTTTGGATGGTATTTCAGCCTGTGAAGGGCACGTAGAAATTCCAGTGATCCAGTGATTTGTAAATCAATTCCTCTGGCTTACGTGTATCAATTCAAAGCACATATCCATCCTCTTAACCCATAGCAACTTCATGGGAATTTACTGAATTCTAGGCAACTGCTGTTGTATTATAACACTGTCACCGTTTGATTGACAAGTTGACAAGTAAATTACAACAACAAGGGAAAATAACCTCAATATCACTCGCCACTCAGCGCATGCGCAGCGCTGTATTTTCAACGTAAACATTTTTGGCTAATTCCACGCCACTACCAACTTGCAAACTTGATTCTGAGACGAAATAATCTCAATTGATTATTTTCGAGAAATCCGCGTTGTTTATTTTTGTATCTCCGTAAATACTCATCGGAAAAATATGATAAATATATTAATCGCAAGACGATAGGCGATTTATATAATGAAAGTGACGTTAGTTTCTGCGTAATCAGTGCCATTCTCATTTTATGGAGATATTAATATACGGAGGTAGTGGAGGGGGTAGTTGTCTCATGTATAGATACGCGGTAGCTGTCGGCCAGGTTTATTTGAGTCGAGTCGAGTTGAGTCGAGCGGGAAATTTAAAAAATGGTTACTTGGCCGATACGCTACCGCGTATCTTGATATAATACAAAGATATATATATATATACAAAGATATAAAGAGACGATTAATATACAGTCAGATAACTGTGTGGATATACATAGTCATGTATTCATACATTCATTTTTGATTCGTTTGTTTTGATCTAAATATCGGTTATGGATGTCAATCACGACCATGATAACGATCCTGAATCATTTTTTGGAAAGACAAAGCACGTTGCTGGAGCTGTTTAGTGGGAAGAAGGGACCAAGTCGCCCGTAGCATGGACGATAGTCCTTTACGATTTCGAACTTCTTCCCAGGTTACGTTGAGTTCCTCTGTTGTGATCAGGAGAGTCTGTAGGGTCTTCAAGCTGATTGGATATCGTTCTGGGTGACGTTTGATTCGTTCTCTAACTTTATCCCAATTTAGCGCTTGTGGTCCTCTGGGCATACCAGCTCGTTCAGACTCTGAGTCACCTTCGGAGTCTGTTGAGGATCCCTTGTTGGTAACTTTTTCGGGGCATTTGGAGTCCTGATGGGATACTACCACATTTTCTTTTTTAAGGTCGGTAGGAGGGGATAATATGACTAATTTCTCAGAAGGCACTTTTGTTAATGCGTCGATTTTGGCACGAGGGGATTTCAAGGATGATTTCTTGGTATTGATAATGGGTGAAGGAGAGGGAGTTATTGTTTGGGTTTGAGGATTAGGTACTTGTTGGTGTTTCGCTGGTTTGTTTATACGGGCAGATATTTCGGTGGTAATGAAAACGTAAATCTCTTTACCTTCTACAATGGTCACGATTTTATTGGGAAGTTTCTCAATATCCTCTGGAGCAATGTATGTTTCTCTTCGTAGGTTTCTGACATGCCTCAACTTCTCATGTTGAAAGTTGGCATTGAGAGTCTTAATGGGGTCCAGAATTTTGATATCACATTTTTTCAACTCAGACTCAATAAATGAGTCGTCGACTTGTGGAAACATGATTGATGATTCTTCTCTTTCTTGGGATGTACGGACGAATGTTGACAACTTGTTGTGATACGACAATAGGTTTCTTGGAATCGATGAGCTCGTCAACCGTTTGTTCACTATCACGATTCGGTTGTTGGACAAGATGGCGGTGTCCAGAATTTTCTAGCCTGCAACTACTTGGAGTAGAGCAACAAGATAATCCTCATAGTCTACATCGATTGTTTTATCCATGATGATTGGTTGGTGATTCGTTGGTTTTTTCGTCATTGTGGCAACTTTGGAGTAACTGGGTTTGGATTCGAGGTTAGGTTGCGTCGGTATGATTTCGTTTAGGACCATGTTTTCACAGTAAAATTCTAAAATTAGTGATTTACCACACGGAAAAACTTTTGCACTATTTGTTGACCTTTGTTTTTGTCACTTTATGATTCACTTTGGGTAGAAATAATGAATTTTCTAGGAAAAACAAAACATTGGGGACGTCTAAGAAATACGTCCGACCAGCACGGTGGCTCAGGCCGAACTCCCTCCATAAATATCGATTTATCTCCATGATAATCATTTTTAGAGGAAAATGTCAAAGGATCTTTTTTGTAGCTTATAAAATTCTCTATTAAAAAGGTCTTTTAATATTTTTTTCTAAAGTCAGTTGTAATCAAAATAAATGCGAAATCAGGTATAATTAATTGATGAATTATTTTTGTGTGAACAGATTCTGAATATCTTGATAAATATTGATTTATCTCCATGATTATCAGTTTTAGACACAAATGTCAAAAGATCTTTTTTGTAGCTTATAAAATTCTCTATAAAAAAGGTCTCTAAAAGATCTAGAAAAATACAGCAGAGTTTCATCATTATCTCTCCAATAAGGTGAAAATTCTATTTCAATAAGAGCATATCGTAAATAAAAAATAATTACCCACTGAAGCTGAGAGTGACCATGTTTTTTACTTGATATTTCATAATTAAAAACAGTTTTGTAACATTTTGGTTCTTTAACTTACCTGAAAAAGCACCATTGGGGATTGAAGTTATTTCAGCGTAAATTGAGACCTCGTATTTCTTCAAAGAATCATAACGATCAGAGAAATCGTGAAGGGAGAGAAGTGTCTCGTGCATTCCAAATGCAGAGGTTTTTTGGAGACTTAATGCCTGCCTGTTGATAGCTTGCTCCTCAATTACTTCTGTTAATTTGATATTTTGTTTGTGAGACGCCTTGAGAATAACATCGAGAGCATTCAGGAACACAGTTGAGAAGTCTGACGAATAATTCAAATCTGCAGGCAAATTAGAAACATAATAAATGGAAGATTGTGTTTGATATAATACCAAATAATGGCCCGGCTTTCTAAGATTCCAACCTCCATGACAGTAAGTTCACAAATTAAAGATAAGTACAAATAACATCGATAAATTGTCGGTAAATATTCTTGTTATTATATGGAATAATCACTTACCCATCTTAATTTCATTATAAACGAATGCATAAGACATATTGTATTCTATTTTGTTTCTATATTTCGGCAAGATTTTGAGTTTGTGAGTGTGATGAGAAGCTGTGGCGCTTTGGGCCCCTCCGGAAACAGCCGACCAGTACCGAAAAAGTATCGCGCGCGTTTTGAATGATGTTCAAAGTTCTTTTGCCAAAAAAATCCAATTGAAATAGACTGAAAATTAAGAAATATTTTTAAAAGATATTTAAATCGATGTATTGAATTGCAACTTGATTAATTGTAACAAGTGAAATTTGCTATTTACCGACATTACTCTTATTTTTCGAAAATTCAACAAGACGTAATAAACTCGACTTGTCACAATAAATCTCTCACCAATTATTCGAATTATATTGTGGCCATTTTTATTTCATACAGGACAATTTAAAATGTAATGTCCAAAAATTAGTTTTCTGAAAAATTATTGATTTTGAAATCATGACCCATTTTTGGGTCACTCAAAATGCAAGAATAAGTAATTAATTCCCGAAGAATTTGCCATTGCTCAAGCAGAACAATTTCGCGTCAGCAAAACTGCGCAACTTCGACACTAAATAAATGTGAACGCCACACGTTGCCACAGCCCGAAAAATTAATAAGAACAAAGGCCATTTCAACAGCCAAGAATTAATCAACTCATCAAAATCACAAACGTTGCATAAATTGCAAGCCATACGAAAAATCAATCTATAAGCCAGTCGTCCATCGCTCCTCGAACTGTGAGGTCGAGTCCTAAAAGGGGTCTTCCTCTTTTAGAGAGTTTTCTCAGTCTTTTATTCTTTATATTAAATTGTGAAACATCGACATAGTCGGCATGGAACCACATATAAAGAAATGAAGATCTGAATTCGTGATTGTATTCCTCTGGGAAACCGTCCTCTTGATTTTTCGTGGTGATCGTGGTGACGTGTGACGTGAAATTAGGCGTTTGAAATATTTTCCATCGATCCATACCCGTAAATTTCAACTGAGTTACTGTAACTGTCTCGATGGGATTACTTCGTAGGAAACAAGTCTCGAAAACCCACTGAGACGTTGATTAGAAGTAACCGCGCATTAGTTAGCAAGCCTGGTGGAAATTGTTCACTTAATCGATCTGTCCTTTCGACCCTCCCAAGTTATAATCCGCAAGAGCCGGTATAACACGTGGTGACTATTGAACAAAAGTAGATAGTGATCGGGCGAATTGTTCAGGGATACCCGTCCTTAAATCGAGAGCGGTGTCATTTCTTGCATTAAAAGGGATATCGTTAACTGTGTTGTGGTGCGAACAATTAATCGTTTCAACCTAGTAGATAAATCAAATTAAAAATTCAAATTCCTCCAAATCACAAGTGAAAGAAGGTATTTTCATTTAAGTACACGCATATGGCCTAAAGTTGCCCGCGAGGAAACGTAATGAATCTACTCAAGGATTCACAACTCAAAAACCAAATTAAGCTTCAATTAACTTTCATTAATTCTTAGGAAAATCTTACTCAAACCTTCAGAACGATTTAATATTTTATTTTTAGTAAAGCTAATGTAATTACAATTGTGGAACTGCCCCAAAGTGTTTAAATTGTAAGAGAATAATCTATGTTTAATGATCTCTGCGTGGAATGTAAACACCTCCATCCTAAATTCAAATATTTAAAAAAGAGTAATGGAAATTAAGTCATATTTATCGCGTCTGTAAAACTTGGAAGCACGAATAAAAACCTTTTCTAAAATATGTATATTTCTATTTACTCCTCAAGACATAATTAGCAATCTTTCTTAGCTTTGCACGGCGAAAGGACTGTAGCGTCGTCCTCATAAAAATATAAAAGAAATAGAAGACGGTATTTCGTACCATCTTTCTATTGATAATTCTAACCTAAAATGTACGGAAACATTTTAACTTAAATCCTAAAGTTGTCCTCCGACGCTGGGCAACGTCTCCGGACATAACAAAAAAATGAATACATATTTGAAAAAATGCAATTTTATAATGAAAATCACTGGCGTGGAACAGGGTAACGAGTGCGAGCCATCTCCTGGCACATGCTGTTGATGTTGGTGAGAAGGAGTCTGTGTGCCCTCGAGGCTTGGTTGAGTTGCTGGAGATTGTCAGCAACTCTGACGAGATTCCATTTTTGATCATTCATTGATCTGTGAATTGCCCTGATTGTGGCCCTGATGCTCTCTGCCGTCCCACCATGAAGATCTAACAGAAATAACATAAAATATAATAATTATTCAATATCGATGAGGCAGAGGATACATCCGCTGGAAAATTCTTCCTGAAATCCTCCTAGAGACCAAAAAAAAGGCATTGAAAATGGGGGGGGGGAGAAATTTTTCTTTCTCAAAGAGAAGTTAAGGACGAATTTCCCAGCGGGTAATAATTTATTACTAAAAAATAATAATAATAATTTTAATGAAATTCTTAAAAAATGATGAAATAAAAAAAAGAAATACCGAAAATATATGAAAAATTGGAGGGAATAACGAGAGAAACAATTAATTAATTTTATCACTTCACTGTTACTCGCTTCGGTAAGAGAATATTAAGCCATTTTGTTTCTCGGAAGAGGTATTACTATATGAAGGAACCTTTTTTTGTAGAGAATTCAGTTTCCAACAAAAAATGTCCCAATATTTTTTTCTAAAGCCTCTCATTATCGGGATAATTCAGAAGGTATTGTAATAATTTTTTTTATACAAAAGAAAAAATAAAAAAAGAAAAAAAAAATCGAAAATAAATGCAAAAATTGGGGGAGTAATGACTTCACGATAGTAGATTTCGGCACTGAGGCCGTGAAGAAATCTACTATTATCACTTCACTGTTGATTACAAATTAAAATAATATTTACCCATTTTATTGTTGAGAGGTATTACTCGATCAAGCGATCCGCAGTGGAGGAATTGAGAGCTGTGTTGTGTTGGATGGTGCCAAAACGTGAGTGAACGTGAATCCAAATGAAGAGCGCCGTCGCACGCCGGCTTCCCCCTCTACTTTCTTAAGGCTCAATGTCGTAGTGAGGAGAAACCGTTGAATTACACTCACATTGGACTCAATTATTTTTCAGGTGCATTATCTCATAAATGAGTGATTTAATGCAAAAACTCAAATCACCTTATTTGTTTCCCAGAAAATTTCCAACAAAAAAGATCTTCTAACATTTTCCCATGAAATCCTCCATTACCGAGATAATTTAACATTTAACATTTAACAAAAATAACATAAATGCCCAATTTCATTTATTACAAATTTTTTAATCTTATAAGACATTTTTGTTGTAGACTGAAAAAACAACGAAAATCGATTGATTTTCTACGATATTAAATATTGATTTTTTCAATTTTGGAAAATCGAGATACGCGGTAGCGTATCGGCCAAGTACTTGTTTCATAACCTCACATAACAAGGCCGAGCGCTACCAAGTATCTATACACGACACAACTTCCCCTTCCACTACCTCCAATTAGTTTTTCGGTGCTATTAAATAAATGTCACCACTTACACCAAAACTGCCCTTAGTTACATTATATAAATCGCCTTTCCGCTATCCACTGATGTCGCTATTTATTTAATTAATTTAATATTAACGAAAATATGTGCATAGCAACGAGTTACTGTGCACGTTTTCACGAATTTTATTATCTCTGTATGGAATGGCCAGATTGGAGCCACTGAGTTGGCTGCAATGAAATGAACGTAATCGCATTTTTATTTTCGATGTTCAGCGATTGCCATCAATCGGTCGGTAACTCTAGGGACTCTATGTCGGATCTAGTGTTTTACGCGACATCAGCGCCACTTTCTCATGAAAGTCTGTTTCTTTCCACTCAGATGGCGCAATAAATTGATTCCAAAATTGATTTGATTCTTGATGGTTTATTGAGGGATAGAAAAAACGTGTAAGATTGGCAATAACTTTTTAACCAATCGATGGATTAAAATTTTTTTCCGGAATTTTCATAATTAAATTATCTACAGATTCGATTGAGATATTTTTAAATTTATCGATTGGTTAAAAAGTTATTGCCAATCTGAAATTGTAAATTTTCAAAAACTGTTTCTCGTTGAGGGTGAAAAATGCAAAATCACAGATGAGAATATTTGGAGCTATTAACAACAGAAAAAATTAAAAGCTATCAATTTTATTATTTTTTCCTAATTTTGGTCTCACCCCGAATCTTTACACGGCTCTGAGGGGGTGAACAGTGGGAAATAGGGGTGGAGTCATAATAAACTTTTATGTGGAACATTTTACACTCTACAATTTTGTATCCCACCTTTTATCTTGTATCTGAAGTAGTTTCTGAGATAATTCTAAAAAACGCATTTTTTAGGTGGTTTTTAATTTTTTCTATTTTGAAAAAATTATTGAAATCTAATAAAAATTCAAAAAATTTTTTTTGAAAAAAATTACGCCAAGTACTCGTTTCATTGCGTTGGAATTGGCAGAAAAGTATTTGTTGAAAAATGAGATCCTGTGAGCCCTAAAATTACGCAAATGACCACAAATTGTTCTGAATAATTGGAAAAAAGAATGGAATGAGAAATGAGCGCCAAGCTTGCTGGAAACTATGAAGAATCAGTGAACAGAAAAAATTGGAAAAAAAAGTCAGGACCAACGTACTTGGCGCGGTTTTCCAAAAAACTCAGGGAGTCAAGAGTCGATGTTTCCTGTCGACCTAAGAACTATATTATGCATCTTCTGAGTTCCAAGTTCGATACGAAACGCAAAAAATCTCAGATGAGGATTAACATTAGCATTGAAAGGCGCGCCAAGTACGTTGGTCCTGACTTTTTTTTCCAATTTTTTCTGTTCACTGATTCTTCATAGTTTCCAGCAAGCTTGGCGCTCATTTCTCATTCCATTCTTTTTTCCAATTATTCAGAACAATTTGTGGTCATTTGCGTAATTTTAGGGCTCACAGGATCTCATTTTTCAACAAATACTTTTCTGCCAATTCCAACGCAATGAAACGAGTACTTGGCGTAATTTTTTTCAAAAAAAATTTTTTGAATTTTTATTAGATTTGAATATTCTACAGTTTCGAAATTTCTCATAATTACGAAACATTTCACAAGAATTTGAAATAAAACAAAAAAGAACTGAAATTGCCAATTTTATTTTTTCTCTTATTTCCTTGACGTTCTTAGAACCTGTTGTTTTTATTAGAATTCACTCATTCAACATTTCCAGGAAGCAAAAAAAAAACCATAGAGGAAAAAAAATACCTCAAAAATCTACCGACTAAAGTATTTGTGAACAATTTAAAATCATACATATAGAATCAAATTAGGAGTTATGTCATTTCCTTTCATAATTTTTGGTTTTTCTCTGATGAGAAAAAAAATTGATAGATCCAATTTTTTATGGCAAAAAATACTCCTCGAATATGCCTTTTGCAAGTTTATACGTGGGTGAAAGGAGTATCCTTCAGGGGTGAGATTCTCCACGTATTATTATTATTTGATGTTTAATGGCTCCGGCTGATATAGACTAGGGTCCACAGTCTTACGGCCGTTGGTTCTCCACGTTACGGGTACTCCAAAAATCTCAAATTTTGACCAATCACCGTCATAGATCCGGCATAGTGAAACTGAGATTCGGAATCTATGGCTGTCATTGGTCGGAATTCAAGGCTTTTTGGGGTGGCAGGGAGGGGAGGGGTGCCTTAAACGCGCAGAATCCCACCTCAGCTCGCCTCCTCCATGCTGTCCCTCTCCCTCTTTCTACCCCACGCCGTTAAAGTAGTGAGTTCGATGTGATTGTCACTGAACGGTCTCTCCCCACTCCCGGCATGTGACGATCGTCACTTGGTTCACAATCACTCACGTTTTAACACCATCTAACACAACACAGCTCTCAATTCCTCCACTGCGGATCGCTTGACAGGGTAATACCTCTCAACAATAAAATGGGTAAATATTATTTTCATTTGGTAATTAACAGTGAATTAACAGTGAAGTCATTATTCCCCCAATTTTTTCATTTATTTTCGATTTATTTTTTTTATTATTTTTTTATTTTTTTTTATACAAAAAAATGATTACAAATTCCATTTGAATTATTCCGATAATGAGAAGTTTTAGAAAAAATAATTGAGACCTTTTTCGTTGAAAATTAAATTCCCTACAAAAAAAGTCTTTTCACATTTCCCCCTAATATTACTCATTCTCAGGATAATTAACTATTTATCAATCAAGTTATAAAAAATCCACTCTCCAAATGACTCGATTCCCTTTCCTAAATGATCGAATTATCTCGAAAACAATCGATTTTAGAACAAAATGTTAAGAGACCTTTTTTGTAGGAAATTAAATTCCCCGCAAAAAATGTCTTTTGACATTTTTCTCTAAAATCGATTATCATCGAGAAAAATGGATATTTGTGGAGATATGGTGAATCTACTTGTACAAAATCTATTCATTGATTAATTTTTGTTAAATCCTCATTTACCTCTGCAAGAATTGATTTTAGGAGGAAATGTTCAGAGAAATTTTTTGTAGAAAATTCTGTAAACTACAAAAAAAATTATTTGACATTCTTCCCTAAAGTCAATTGTTATTGAGATAAATGAGGAATTAGGAATGAGGAATTAATTTTGCGAATAGGTTACTGATATCTTGATAAATATCGATTCATCTCGATAATGATCGATTTTAGAGAAAAATGTTAAGAGACCTTTTTTGTAGGAAATTAAATTCCCCGCAAAAAAATGTCTTCTGACATTTTTCTCTAAAATCGATTATCATCGAGAAAAATGGATATTTGTGGAGATATGGTGAATCTACTTGTACAAAATCTATTCATTTTTTTTTTTTTTTTTTCAAAATCTATTTATTGATTAATTTTTGCTAAATCCTCGTTTATCTCTGCAAGAATTGATTTTAGGAGGAAATGTTCAGAGAAATTTTTTGTAGAAAATTTTGTAAACTACAAAAAAAATCTTTTGACATTTTCTCCTAAAATCAATTGTTATTGAGATAAATGAGGAATTAGGAATGAGGAATTAATTTTGTGAATAGATTACTGATATCTTGATAAATATCGATTCATCTCGACAATGATCGATTTTAGAACAAAATGTTAAAAGATCTTTTTTGTAGGAAATTAAATTCCCCGCAAAAAATGTCTTCTGACATTTTTCTCTAAAACCGATTATCATCGAGAAAAATGGATATTTGTGGAGATATGGTAAATCTACTTGTACAAAATCTATTCATTGATTAATTTTTGTTAAATCCTCATTCATCTCTGCAAGAATTGATTTTAGGAGGAAATGTTCAGAGAAATTTTTTGTAGAAAATTCTGTAAACTACAAAAAAAATCTTTTGACATTTTTCCCTAATGTCAATTGTTATTGAGATAAATGAGGAATTAGGAATGAGGAATTAATTTTGTGAATAGGTTACTGATATCTTGATAAATATCGATTCATCTCGATAATGATCGATTTTAGAGAAAAATGTCAAGAGACATTTTTTGTAGCTTATTGAATTTTCTACAAAAAATTTCTCTGAACATTTCCTCCTAAAATCGATTGTTGCCGAGATAAACGAGAATTTTAACAAAAATTAGTCAATGAATAAATTTTGTACAAGTAGATTCTCCATATCTCCACAAATATCGATTTATCTCGATGATAATCGATTTTAGAGAATAATGTCAAATGTCTTCTGACATTTTTCACAAAAATCACTCATTATTAAAATAAACAGACTATTAATCCCAAACTAATCTCTCTTAGACTTTGAGATATTCATCGAAAAATCTGAGTAATTTCCCTCGGTTTCCGGAATATTCGACGAAAATTCAATGAGTGAAGTTTATAGACAAAAAAATCTAAGTGCTCCAATAATTCTTTTGCCTTTTTTATATGTTTACAGATCAGAGAGACCAAGAAATTATCATTAATACCCTCAGGGAGATCGAGGGATTGATGAAAGATCAAACTCTCAAAATTGAGACAATTAAGTGGCCATGTAACTTGCTAACGCAAACGTCAGTATCCCTCTTCCTTCAGAGATGGCGTTGCGGTAAATGCCATCTATGAGCCGAAAATGGGCTCATCTTCGGCTGACAATCAACCGGTAATGAAGGAATAAATATTCGGATAATTATTTTCTACGAAACATATGCAATAATAACAAATCTACCAGTTATACTAGTCATAACTGGGCCGCAATTGCTGACTTTACATCAGACTTGCGTGAATATTTGTCATAATAGCAATAATAGATGTTGCAATTGTAATATTATGCACGTGTGACGGTATAATACTGTTTATTAGCAACTTTGTATTATTATCAGATGTATACAGTTTCATAATGTATACTAAAACATGCAAGGTGTGTCACTAAAATGCTAAAAGTGCATAGAATTGAATAATTCGTGTGAATGAAACGGTCAACATGCATCAATTCTTGCCAAATTTTCTTTTTCATTATTTTTACTAGATTTTCGTTGTTATAACAACAATCAGTGAATCACTCTAGTTATTCATAGTTTGTATATCCAAAATATACATTCAAGACATGTTTTGCGCATGCAATGAACCGCTTCCGAGAATCGCAGGCCCACAAGAGTTAAGCAAGTATTCCAAGATACTTTACGTTTTCGTGAGAGAAAATATTGGTATCTCGGAACGGTTAATCATTGCCAAAAGTTTACACTAGAACATGCAAATAGTATCATCAAAATGAAAAGCATCGAATTGATTAATCCGATTTGATACTTCATACAAAAAAATTTATTCGGAATTTCATCGTTATGATAACGATTACTGAATTACCAAAGTAATTCATAGGTCGTATGTTCGAAACATACATAATGTATAATAATAGTAGTACGTACCTGTTGAAGACTTATTTATTATATAGAATATATAGTTCTTCCATGGAATCAGTTTTGCCATGAATTTTCCCATTGCATGATTTTTCTTGCGTTTATGAAAACAAGGTAATTTGAATGAGGGAGATAACAATTCCATAATATGACATTAAAGTTATGCTCACATAATTTAGGACGATGAAAGCCTTATCTGACCCACAGAAAAGGGGCAAAGCAGACTAGAATTTCTACGTTTCTCTGCAATTTCCAAAGAAATTACGTTTCATCATTTACTCAGCATCATACCTACGTGCAGTACTGACAAACGATTTGGGCTGTGCTACAATTGAAATAATAAAACAAGATGACATCGAAATTCAACTGAAATTAGACATGAAATTTTCTCATTTTCAATTAAAAATATATGAGTATGATTTTACATCTCTCTATATTTCATTATGCGAAGAAAAATATTTGAGACATATGATTTTTTGTTAATTTCTGTTTTTCAATCTCTAGAATCTGTAAAAATGTTAGAGATGCAATATTTGTGCAATTCAATATTCTCGTCAGTTCTACATAGATGTATATGTCATATGATACGTCAAGAATTTGAGAAATCTTATGTTTACTGTCAAACTTAATCGTTTCATCTCCTTCGATCAGCAGTTACAGAAATCTAAGTCCAAGAATTGAACAATTTTTTCGGAAGAAAATGCACCGACCAATACGTGCTGTTTTATCAAAAAAAGTGTAATTAATTATTTATTTTATTCTGTTGCATGAGACATAGAGAATGGCAGGCGATATAAATTTCTAACCTAACCTCCATCACTTTACTTTCAACAATAATCATGTTCTAGCCAATAAAATATTCAGAAAGATATATTATGATGAGAAAAGAATTATATTATATGAAAAGAAATATATTATATGAGTGATACATGAAGGCACAGAGAACTGAAAGGAGCGTAAAAAGGATGATACCAGAGTAAAATTGCTCCTATGCAACAAATAACCAGCAGCAGCAACAGTAATTCTCAAGGGCCTTGTCTGGCTAAATCTTGATGCTTCAGTTTGAGCCTAATACTCATAAATAGCCACCCATTTATCGGAAATGATATCATATTAAATATGTGATAGAATACTTACATTCTCCCTTTTTTTTAAGTATCTATTTGCACTGTCTTTCACATGTTATTACACACCGAGAAATGGCGGATGTGGCATGAGGGCAAGATGGCTCCCCAGTACATTTATCGATAAAGTAGGATCCTGAATGATTTTTCAAAAGTATTGTACAGGCACAGGAAATATCGAACCACACACATTTGAACGATTTATTGAAATTATAACCATCTCAGATGAAAATACATAATAAGTAGAAACGATAAGAAGACAAAATAGAAGTAATTATGACAAAAATAAAAATAAACACGACAAATCCACCAAATTGAACGAAAAAAAACATCCCTCATCTCAACTGAACATACATAACTCAGGGAATCGATTAATAGACATTGTTTTTTTTTTTTAAAGCAAAATAGATAATCAACTGATTCTTAGCTTTACACTCAACAAATATAGAAGATAATTATGTATCCACTCGATCCCTGAGTAATTATATGAACGACGTTGGTCCCTGACACTTATGAATTCGGGGGGTTGTTATGCCCCTAAAATGAGGCATTAATTTCACAATTGATTCGGACTTTATGAGAACACGAAAGTGGCACATAAACTCCGAAACAAAACATTATGTTATGAATCGTAAGAATTATTGAATAAAGCGAGTTAGTGGGACGCTGATCCAGCGCATTCCATAGCTCGCCTTCACAACTCACCCGCGCGATGTCACAAGACACCATGCAGATGTGAGCCACACGACCAAGTGACATACGAAACCGCGACTACAATAAATACTCGCGAATTCGTTGTCTCGGGGCCAGTAATTCGACGACTCTTTTTCACTTATGTTCACCTGTTACTTTCTGTAACAGACTGAACTTTTTAATTATTAATAACTTGTCAAATAATCGTTTTAAACCGATTCCAATAAATATAATTATCTTCTATCCATCTCCGAGAGATTTAATCCAACTAAAGAACCCATCCGCTCAGGACATAACAGGGTAGTAATATGGGTATTGCTGTGTTGGGTATTGTTGCGTTGGATACTGCTGTGTTGGGTACTGCTGCGTTGGGTATTGCTGTGTGGGGTACTGCTGTGTTGGGTACTGGCTATGGAAAAGTTCATGTCGCGGTTGATAGACATATGCTGGTGGTAGCATTTGACTTGGCATTGGTCTGGGAGCTAGTTGTGCTTGATGAGCGTATGCTGGAGGAAGTGGTTGAGTTGGCATTTGATGGGGGAGCATTTGTATCGATGACTGTCTCAGGTACTGAGGCTGTTGATGAGGGAATGATCCATATTGCCAATTTGGCAACATCTGGGGCCCATAGATTGGAGTCGATGGCATCTGAGCATAAGGCATCATCATGGAGAATGGTGCCGGTGATGGTGGTGGCGTTGGAGGCATCATGAAGTTGGTGGCACTGGATGCCAACTTCTGTAACTCATCGATTTTCATTGAATGTCCATTGATGAAATGTTGATAGATGATAGGAAAATAGAGGAAGAGAGCAAAAGAAGAAACAAGATCCATTCAAAAGATCCGACTGGGACATACAGAATCTTTCCACACGTACGCCAAAATTCAATAGAAATCCTATAGAATTCTATACCAATTTCTATTGAAATTCTATTGGATTTCTATTGAAAATTCTATTAGATTTTCGCTGATTTCTATTGCACATTTTCTCCAATAGAAATATTTAATAGATCAAATTTTTATAGAACAACATCAATAGAATCAGATTTTTCTATACAATTTATTCTATTGGAATTTCTCTATAGAATTTTAACGGCATAAATTTTATAAGTTTTTTGCTTAGATTTTTTAATAGAGTATGAAAAAAAATACAATGTAAAAAAACTTACAAAATTTATTTCAAGAAATTTCTCTAGAAAAATGTCAATAGAATAAATTTTGTAGAAAAATCTAATTCTATTGATTCTTTTCTATAAAAATGTGATCAATTAAATAGTTCTATTGGAAAAAATCTGCAATAGAAATCGGCGAAAATCTAATGGAATTTTCAATGAAAATCCAATAGAATTCCAATAGAAATTCAATAGAAAAGCCTATAGAATTCTATAGGATTTCTATTGAATTTTTCATACGTGCATCGCCTTTTCTACCAATTTCTTCTATTCTTCCTTTAGTGTCCGAAGAGAATGAGCATGCATAAATAAGATATACGTTTGGAACATATAGTCCAAAGAAAGTGTACGCATGAATTAGAATAAAAGTTCACCTGCTGTAAATCATTCAGGGTTTTCTGCATTTTTCTGTTTGCATTTTCTGCTCTCTTAATACGTTCACTCGTGCGTTTTGAGGTGACAGCAGGGAGCGTGTTGGGAGGTTTTCCTTTTACTTGGGTAACTTCGCGAACTTCTGAAGCCGCAGGATAGGACTTCTGGCTAATCACAAGGCCCTGTAGATGAGCAGAGTTCTCACCATAAGGTGTTCTTGGCCCTACAGCGTCTGTTGCCCCGCCCGAAGTACCCAGATGCCACATCTCATCGGTTGGAGTAAGATATCGACCAAAAGAGGGCTCACTGTGAAGTGTTCCTGTTTCTTCAGTGGCTGTTGGTGTGCCCAAAGTACTTGGATACCACATTTGGCCAGTTGCAGGGACTTTTTGACCAAAAAAAGATTCCGTGTTAGCTGTTGTTGTTGGCTGACTGATTGAAGGAGCTCCTGAGGCTGTTGGTTGAGACATCTGGCCAATCATATGGCTCTGTAAGCCAGCACGAGTCTCAGTGGGAAGTGAAACTGGCACTTGAGGAATTGAGCCTGCGCCCAGAGTACTTGGATGCCACATTTGGCCTGTTGTGGGGACTTGCTGACCAGAAGAGGAGTCAGTGATAGCTGTTGTTGTTGTCTGACTGACTGAATAAGCTCCTGAGGCTGCTGGTTGAGACATCTGGCCAATCATATGGCTCTGTAAGCCAGCACGAGTCTCAGTGGGAAGTGAAACTGGCACTTGAGGAATTGAGCCTGCGCCCAGAGTACTTGGATGCCGCATATGGCCAGCTGAAGGAACTTTTTGACCAAAAAAAGATTCCGTGTTAGCTGTTGTTGTTGGCTGACTGATTGAAGGAGCTCCTGAGGCTGTTGGTTGAGACATCTGGCCAATCATATGGCTCTGTAAGCCAGCACGAGTCTCAGTGGGAAGTGAAACTGGCACTTGAGGAATTGAGCCTGCGCCCAGAGTACTTGGATGCCACATATGGCCAGTTGAAGGAACTTTTTGAGCAGAAAAGGATTCAGTGCTAACTGTTGTTGTTGGCTGG
Organism: Coelinius sp. EB29; assembly: GCA_035578325.1. Classification (NCBI taxonomy): domain Eukaryota; kingdom Metazoa; phylum Arthropoda; class Insecta; order Hymenoptera; family Braconidae; genus Coelinius; species Coelinius sp. EB29. The sequence continues at coordinate 7,635,098 of JAOZGT010000008.1, forward strand.
CTGACTGAAGGAGCTCCTGAGGCTGCTGGTTGAGACATCTGGCCAATCATATGGCTCTGTAAGCCAGCACGAGTCTCAGTGGGAAGTGAAACTGGCACTTGAGGAATTGAGCCTGCGCCCAGAGTACTTGGATGCCACATTTGGCCTGTTGTGGGGACTTGCTGACCAGAAGAGGAGTCAGTGATAGCTGTTGTTGTTGTCTGACTGACTGAATAAGCTCCTGAGGCTGCTGGTTGAGACATCTGGCCAATCATATGGCTCTGTAAGCCAGCACGAGTCTCAGTGGGAAGTGAAACTGGCACTTGAGGAATTGAGCCTGCGCTCAGAGTACTTGGATGCCGCATATGGCCAGCTGAAGGAACTTTTTGACCAAAAAAAGATTCCGTGTTAGCTGTTGTTGTTGGCTGACTGATTGAAGGAGCTCCTGAGGCTGTTGGTTGAGACATCTGGCCAATCATATGGCTCTGTAAGCCAGCACGAGTCTCAGTGGGAAGTGAAACTGGCACTTGAGGAATTGAGCCTGCGCCCAGAGTACTTGGATGCCACATATGGCCAGTTGAAGGAACTTTTTGAGCAGAAAAGGATTCAGTGCTAACTGTTGTTGTTGGCTGGCTGACTGAAGGAGCTCCTGAGGCTGCTGGTTGAGACATCTGGCCAATCATATGGCTCTGTAAGCCAGCACGAGTCTTAGTGGGATGTGAAACTCACACTTGTGGAATTGTTGCTGCGCCTAGAGCACTTGGATACCACATTTGGCCAGTTGCAGGGACTTTTTGATCAAAAAGAGATTCAGTGTTAGCTGTTGTTGTTGGCTGGCTGACTGAAGGAGCTCCTGAGGCTGCTGGTTGAGACATCTGGCCAATCATATGGCTCTGTAAGCCAGCACGAGTCTTAGTGGGATGTGAAACTGACACTTGAGGAATTTTTGCTGTGCCTAGAGTACTTGGATGCCACATTTGGCCTGTTGTGGGGACTTGCTGACCAGAAGAGGAGTCAGTGATAGCTGTTGTTGTTGTCTGACTGGCTGAAGGAGCTCCTGAGGCTGTTGGTTGAGACATCTGGCCAATCATATGGCTCTGTAAGCCAGCACGAGTCTCAGTGGGAAGTGAAACTGGCACTTGAGGAATTGAGCCTGCGCCCAGAGTACTTGGATGCCACATTTTGCCTGTTGTGGGGACTTGCTGACCAGAAGAGGAGTCAGTGATAGCTGTCGTTATTCCAGTAGCTTTACTAGGTGTAGGAGTTGTTGCACTCTCTGCAATGGACTTCTTGCCTCTTTTTGTCGCTTCAGAAGGTTCTTGGGACCTTTTGCTTTGACGAATCGGCTTGATAATCGATTTCTCTAGTGTATTTGCTGGCTTTTCAAGGGTTTTAGGCTTTTTCTTTGGAGGATTTGGACGCTGGTGGACGAGAGGACCAGTCGCAGCATCCTTCGAAGGAACTCGACTTTTCCCCTGGTTCAGTATTTGAGAACTGCCTGCGGGAACTGATCCTACATTTAATCCTCGAGACTGATGCTTGGTCATGGTTTGGAACGAGGTATTTACGAGTGACCGCGAAATTCTCGGTGATTTCCTCGTAGTACGTTCTTGTTGTACCTTCGGTGAAGCAGCAACATTAGCATACGTTTGCGACTGGACTGAAATAGAAAGAATGAGGAAACATGAAATTCATTGGAAGTGCCAATGGGATATGAAAGCCAGTTGACTATTCAGCTGACCTCCAATAAAAAAATTATTTCACAGCTCCATCCGTCAGAGGATATTCAAGTGCTACTACTGTGCAATGAATCTAATTTTCAAATAACTACATTTGTGCGTGTTTCTGGAAGTAACAAATGGGAAATTCTACTCGACTGAGATTAATGAAGGGGAGTTCAATATAATAACTCAAAAAATCGATTAAATTAACATTAATCGACAGTTATTGACATCGTTAAATATTACTTACAATAAAGGTCTTTGATGTCACATATTCTAATAATTATGGACGTCATTCCTAGTGATATGGAACGAAGCTGATAATTAAACAATCTTCATCGATCACAGTCAAGTCAAATTCGACATTTTCTATATTCAAGGTGCAAAAAGTGATTTTTCGAAAACCCTTTTTTTTGGGTTCTGCTTCGATGCATCCTCAAAAAGAAGATACTTCCTTGCAGAATGATACTCATGACATGTATTGTAGATACTGACCTGTACCTCCCAAGGGTTGTTCAAGCTCCTCGTTAGGCATGTGCTGCGACCTTTGATTAGTTGCTAGATTCACTGCTGTCAACCTATCTTGTTCAATATTGGCATTATTCTGCTCAGATTGTGGTACTGGGGTTTTAGAAGCTGCAAAAGTTCATGCATTATTAGTTCGGCTGTGCGATGATTATGGATACTTGATAAAAACTAACTGTAGAGAAATTAATGACATTCATGATTGAAGGAAAAGGGTGCAGGTCGGGAGTGAGTTGAGAAAAAGCAGATTTGCAGCATATTCTCCAAACATCTCTCAAACTTGTGGGTTCAACAGAAATGATTAAGAAAGTTTTTTATAACCCATGAAATGTTCTTCAAAAACTGTCTTTTGAAATTTTTCTCCATCTTTAGTAGTTGTAAAAATTTTTGGATATTAATCCGCACTTTTTTTTCCAGTTCAAAATTAAAAATTACTCACTGCTGAATTTTCCACAAATCTTGCGAATATCTTGGCAGCAAAGGGATTTACAGGAAAATATCAGAAGATACGTGGTTTAGTTCAGAAAATTCTGAATAAAAAAGGGTTTTCACATTTTTCTTTAAACCGACAAGGTTCAAGGTAATTGTCAAAATAAATTATATGAAAATTTTGAAATCATATCTTGCGTCCCCGATATTGTAATATTTACTATGATCTCTATTATTTTTTGAACCCAATTTCTTCGATGGCAGATAGAATTTTCTCGTCTTTCGAATAATAACATCTAAAACGTTGTCTCTCCTTGACTTTTGTAAAGATATATATTATCAATATTTGTGAAATAAGGTTAGAAACAATTTTCTTCTCTGTGAATAACCTCAATCATTTTTGCCTTTAATATTTTCGATTATTTTTGGTGATTAAAACAACTTCTACATTTTATGCTTCATTACCTGTATCCATATTGCCTCCAAGAAATAATGATGGTAGTCACTTTATTTAGAGATTGGTTGACTGGAAAAAGAAACAATATTGTTGCTGTATTTTGTTTATTATCACTCGGTTGTATGTATGATACTAAAAAATGATGAATCGTGATTTATGGTGCACCGTACTGTGTTCAAACGAGTTAGCAGATCCAATAATAATTAGCAAACGCTTCATGAGGAATTATCGAGTTGATGGACATTTAATTATTTTTGCAAAAATAAGAATCAAATGCGTTCTAGTAAATTAATCTTCTATCTCCCAATAAATACATACTTCGAAAGGCTTGATTCCTGTATGATTCCAAACACCGGTATATTCACAAACCAAACAGCTCCAAAATGGCGGCTCATTGGATTTATGACACTTGTAGAACAATTTAGATCATAATCAGATGATAATGCGCGTTATGATATGAGAAAAACACATTGAATTGAGAAATGGAAAATATAGTAAAATAAAATTCACTACCAAGAATAATCAAAACATCACGACTTGAAGTAAATCACGGTAGAACGTTACCGGTATTACGAATAATAGACTGTACAAAGTAACTCGTTAGCACCAGTTATGAGATGAAAGTTGCATTTTGACCATCAGACAGATGAAGGGCATCAATTCGAAGTCAATGAACATGAGAAAATTCCAAAGAAATATACTTACGATTCAGTTTTTTCACTGTTGTTCACGGTTTTCATCAATTTATTCACAATCACCAATTGTCGAATGCTCAATACAGCAATGGAGTGCCGCACGCAAGTGAGACACCTCGTGGTCAGCGGACGATGCTGTAACTACAACTGGAATATGCTTCTTCATGCTATAGTCTCGACATATCAAAGTCATTTTTCACTACAGTTCGAATGAAATAGATTCAAATCATTAATAAAATCAATTTTGAGAATAAAAAAACCGAGTTTTATTCGAATAACGAAATAATAAATCGAGAGATTGCCTCCTATGTGTAATTTGTTGTCCGCATTCTCGTTTTTATTATATGCTGAATGTCCTGTACTTTGGTACAAATTTCCTGTGAATAAAGTAGACAATTTTTCAAGTATTGTTGTCCATTAAAGAACAGCGAAATCATTAAAAAATCGAGTAAATTTCAAATTATGGGTGCCCAGGCGAATAAAAAGAAAAAGCATTCAAGGAAATGGGCTTGTGTTGCCAAGTAAGTATATTATATTATCTAACCTAATTTTGCCCATTGCTATGAACTTAATTAATCGGACACGCCAGAGAGAATGAGATTTGATAATGCACTGAAGTCTTACCTTGACGGATCAATCCGAGACTCAACTCTCCGACCGAGGCAAAATCCGAGAGTTAAAAGAGAAAGGGAAATAGAAAAACTATCTCTCTCTCTCTCTCTCTCTCTTAAGTCTCAAATTATGCCTCGGTCCGAGAGTTGACTCTTGGACGGAACCATCAGGGTAGTTGTTTACACGAAATCCTCCCAACATTTGTTCAGAGTAGTCCTAAATAATTTTGAAGTAACAGTGATACATTCAAAACAATAGAGCATGTTCTGTAGTCCATAGCTGGTCATTTATTAAAGCTCTATTCATTCAATTTTCAAGTCGAACTTCGACGAAGGGTCAAGGAACAGCAGGTACATTGGTTGATGAACCTGATGGTGTTTCCCTACCTCCGTTATCAAAACCTCAGAGATCTTCAGATGATATGAGACGTGAGGTCCATGACGATCCCACTAGTGACCAAAAAGCTCCAAATGTTCTGGAGGAGAGTACAGCTGACTCAGGACCAGTGAGTTTACCAACACAATCGAGTGACTCTTGTATGTCTAAAATAGCTTTCAACTCATTAGCATGTAATCAAAGTGCAGAATCGAATCTGCTCACTAGACAACGAGTCTCTGTTATGCCAGAGACACATATTCAAAGAGATTTGCATGAACTCGATGAAGAAGTTGTCAATATAGATGTAGGTACTAAAATTAGCATTACATCAAAATCCAAGACTTTCCAAGACTGTATGAGCAGTGCAGGAAAGCAGTCTCAAGATCAGTCGATCTCCGATGCTGCCCAAGAAAAGGCAGTTAACACGATCTCTGATTATTCAGAAAGTCCTCGAGCAGTTTTTAATGATGTAAGAGATACTTCGATACCTATTAGCAATACTCATATTATTCCCCCTCCTAGAAGATTATCGCCTATTCCTTCACAATCGATCACTATTGATAATACGCGTGGAATTGTGAACAGAGATGATCCATTGCATGATAGTATTCTAAGAGTATCTGCGAAGAATTATAGTAGATTGTATACCAATAGCACACGAAAATACGTGCGGCAAAAGCCTTATACTCTAGAAGCTAATAATGATGCTGTACAAGATATCGATCTTGAATGTATGACGTTGAAATCCCCAACTGCTGACAACGAGCATACCATCAATGCATCTGTTGGCAATTCTTCAGCAAATCATGGCTTTTCTGAAAACAATATTGATAAATTATCCCCGACTGTCAATAAAGAAAAGCTGATCTCTGAAGAACCTCTTTATCGAATTCACAAAGGCTCTCAGTGTGATATTGAATTCGAAGAACAGATAGATTATGATGACACATATTCTGTTCAGTTTGAATGCTCGAATAATGTCAATGATACTAACACGGACGGTAGAATGAGTATACCAGGAGCTAGCGAAGATGAGTCTAATTCATCTGTTGATCATGATGATGGCGACGTTCAGTTTGATGAGAGGTTCAAAGAAGCAACAGTGGACGGTCGTCGAATCGTAGACATAACTTCGATGTTCGAAACTTTGCACGGAAAATTCGATCGTCATCACAATTGCGAGGGTGTTCTCAAAGACCTACGTATTTATAAAGTAGCAGACCGGGGTATGCGGACGGCATTGCATTTCATTTGTCTGAAGTGTCAATACAAAGATAAAATTTGGACAAATCCGCAAACTCCAACAGATAAAGCTTCACTTTTGTCGTGTGCTATACAGGCGGCTGAGACAGCTGGTGTTGGATTTTCAACAATTCAAGAACTACTTGCAGGCATGAGTGTTCCTTTTGTATCACCTAATATCTACCGGAAAAATCGGACAAAATTACTCTCGGTCATAAAAAAATTATGCGAAGAAGAGTTCCGAGATGCAGGAAGACAAGAGCGAGAACTAGCAATCAAAGAAAATCGACTGGTGCATGGTAAATATCCATGGACTACTGTAATCGGAGACGGTGTATGGAGCAAACGATCATATGCTCATGGGAGACATGATGCGCTTTCGGGTGCGGCTGTGCTCGTTGGTGCCTATACTAGACGAATCCTGTTTATAGGTGTTCGAAATAAATACTGTTCTATGTGCATCCGATATCAGGCACTTGGGCAACAAGTACCAGTTCACGATTGCTTTAAGAATTGGGGCTATCATCAATCTTCAACAGCGATGGAAGCTGATATAATCTTAGAGGGTTTTACGAAAAGTATAGAAACGCATGGATTGATTTATAAAAAATTCATTGGCGATGGCGATAGTAGTGTTCACGACAAACTTAAAAGTAGTCATACTTATGAGGAGTATGGTGTATCTATCGATAAGATTGAATGTTTGCTCCATTTACTTCGATGTTGGGGTAAGAAATTTGATGCTATTTCCAAAATGAAACCCGCAGAAGCATTGTCACGAGGTGGTATTACGAAACTCCGGACCCGTGTACGTTCAAGTGCATTGCCGATGCGACGTTATATAGAGGCCCGAATAGCACATTATCAGAACAGTGATATGAGTCACAATGATAAAGTATCAGGCCTAATGAAAGACCTTGGGAACATGATTGGCCATTTTTTTGGCAATCATTCTCATTGTGACTCGTCCTTTGAAGAATGTAATACATCTGAAGAAGATGTTACCCCACAACTTTGGAAAGTAGGATTCTACTCTGAAATTGAGGAAGCAGTAGGGCGATTAGTCAGAAATGCTCCTAGCCTATTGCAGGCCGAAAATACTAATCCCGCTGAATGGTATAATTCGATTCAATGTTATGCCCCTAAAATGAGGCATTAATTTCACAATTGATTCGGACTTTATGAGAACACGAAAGTGGCACATAAACTCCGAAACAAAACATTATGTTATGAATCGTAAGAATTATTGAATAAAGCGAGTTAGTGGGACGCTGATCCAGCGCATTCCATAGCTCGCCTTCACAACTCACCCGCGCGATGTCACAAGACACCATGCAGGTGTGAGCCACACGACCAAGTGACATACGAAACCGCGACTACAATAAATACTCGCGAATTCGTTGTCTCTGGGCCAGTAATTCGACGACTCTTTTTCACTTATGTTCACCTGTTACTTTCTGTAACAGACTGAACTTTTTAATTATTAATAACTTGTCAAATAATCGTTTTAAACCAATTCCAATAAACATAATTATCTTCTATCCATCTCCGAGAGATTTAATCCAACTAAAGAACCCATCCGCTCAGGACATAACAAATTGGTGGCAGCGTAATCTTGGAAGACGAAGGTCTGAGTAACCATTGTCTTATCGCACGGAGGTAGAGAGAGAGGATAGTTTTTGGGAATTGATCTACCGAGGTAGGCTGGCCAACAATCTAATTGATTTTTTTCATTGATCACAATCGGAAAATGTCGGCTCCAGGCAGACTCAACGGGAACGTGAGACAAAACTTGGAGCAGCAGGAAGAAGGAAACAATTTGTCTTATTCCTTCATGAGACCAGGAGTGAGACGAGAACTCTTTGGTTCAAGGGAAGGTAATATTAATTTGCAACGAAATTATAACCAGTCTGAGCATTCTAGCATGATGGCTGGATTGCGCAACCTGGAAGTACGGGCAGACGTTCATCAACAGGGGACACCCGAGGGGCCTCCTGAGGCGAACAGTACCCGTGGAGGGCGTGCAGAGGGAGGAGTGCCTCCGCAAGCTACGCCACGGAATATTAGGCCTGGCAATTCCTCCAGGGTTCGTAATATTCCTAGAAATCTGCAAGACGGACTAGACGACATCGTGGAAATCCAGGAGGATGGCGATGAGAGCGTCGAGGACGATGCAGAGTTTTCCACACCGTTTGGCGGTGAAGATTCAGGGGCGGGAGGGCCTCCTATTAACCATCAAGATGTGGTTAAGCAGAAGTTAAATAATTTGTACGAGAAAATTCGCCATCTCCAGGAGGAGCGGCTTATGATGGAGAACCGTGTCCTCTCCGAGAAAAAACGACGAGAGGAAGCGGAGACGGAGAAGAGGTTGATCATCGACGCATGGGCGGAGGGTGATGTACAACCGAGGCACGACACGTCGGTGCGACGGCACATGGATATAAAGGGTGCACTTGGGGTGGTGAAAGATTTTTATGGAGACAACCCTGATAAACTGGATTGTTTCTTAAAATCGGTTGCCACTGCGAGGAAGCTCGTCCATCCGAGTCTACAAGATATCTTGTTGGAAGCTATTTTGGGCAGCAAAATTGAGGGCAATGCCGCAAAGCAGATGAAATTTCGAGTGATCGACTCGTTCGAGCTACTTCAAACTGAACTGGAATCACTTTTCGGGAGAGCGAAAAATCTCGTTGGACTGGAGGTGGAGTTCAGTAAGTTACAACAGCGAGAAAATGAAGACGTCACTAGATTTGTCAATCGTACCGAAGAGGTGACAGTGGATTATATCAATGGAATATTGAGTATGAATCCCGAGTTCACAGACAGAGATAAATGGGCGGCAAAGCAGGCGCTATGCGGGATGGCCAAGTTAAAATTCGAGCAAGGTCTGAGGGGTCAACTGCAAGTTTTAGTGCGAGCCGCTAATTATCGAACACTTCACGAAGCCTGTATGGGAGCAATAGAAATTAGTAAGACTATTTCTGGCACTCACGGGAGAGAGAGAGGCACCGCAACAGCAGCGGCAGGCCAGAACAGGAATTCTACTGGGGGAAGCAGAGCTTCAACGGGACGGCAGTCCACGGCCAATTGTTTTGGATGTGGCCAACCGGGTCATCTTGCGAAAGATTGCAAAAATTCGCAAGGTGGACAAAGAAAATCGTTGCCAGTTCCGGCAGCACGCCAGAGTATTAACGCTTTCGGTTCTGTGTGTAAGTATTGCAAATATGCAGGTCACGAATTCACAGAGTGTCATAAACTGAAAAGCAGACTGGGTGCCCCCGAGAACTCAAAAATCAACATAGATCTGAATAAGCAAAATAATTCAGGACCTGTTAAACCAGCAACTGGAGGAGGAAAACCCGCCAAGGGTAATAATAATAATGGTGGAACCAAGAAAAAGAGCAGTGCAGAAGGGGCTAATCAAGAGCTACCCCTGCCTATGGGCTCTTATCAAATATCAATGATACAACCCGGTAAGGAAGTCGGAGAAGGCAGCAAGGCAGAGGGTCCAATTATAGCTCCTGCGCAGCCATCCGATGTGAAAACGCAGATTTTACTTTCTGCAAAGCAATTAAAACAGCCTACGTTGTTTCTTTGCGATTCAGGCGCAAGGGCGTCACTGGTAAAAATCAACAAACTGTCCAAAGGTACAACTGTAAATAGAGGACAGAGAATTCTCAGGGGAATCGCCAATCAAGATGTTGCTACACTAGGGGAGGTAATTCTCTATTTGGAAATTGGGGATAAAATATTGGGACATAGATTCCAAGTAGTCCCTGCAGATTTTCCTTGTGTTGGAGGAATTCTGGGGGAAGATTTCTCAGCTTCACCGAGCTTGAAGGTGGAACTGATACGTGGAGTAGAATTGCGTATCAATGACCATCCTTTCGACTTGTTTCAAGATAAGGAGCCATACAAAATTAAGGCTAGAACAGAGGTTTTAGTTCGTGTTCCTACAAAAAGCAACGGGGAAGGCATTGTCGATAAAAAACAATTGAAAAAAGGTGTTTTTATGGGAGGATGTCTAACCAGGGCAGCGGATGGCCATGCAATCGTTTGCATAATGAACACAAACGATGATGACGCATATATTGATTTGCCAATGGTTGAACTACATGAGTTAGCAACAAAAACTGACATCATGACTTTGCGGACTGCAGAGAAGGATGGAAGTAAAATTTGTAAAGATCGCATAAAACTGTTGCATGAGAATTTGCGGCTCGAGCATTTAAGCAAGGAGGAAAAGTATACTCTCCTCGAGGTTTTGGAGAAATTCAACTCAATTGTGCAGTTACCAGGGGATGCTCCGGGTGTTACAGACCATCTTGAGCACGAAATTCCTTTAAAACCAGGTACTGTTCCAGTGAATGTTCGTCCCCATCGGTTACCTCAGTCTCAGGAGGAGGAAGTAGATCGTCAGATCAAGGAGATGCTGCAAAACGGAGTCGTGCGCCCCAGCAAAAGTCAGTGGAACGCACCCTTACTCGTTGTTCCAAAAAAAATGGATGCTTCGGGAAAGGTTAAATTCCGAATTGTTGTGGATTTCCGGCGACTGAATGAAGTTACGTTGGGTGACTCATTTCCATTGCCTAATATTTCTGACATTTTGGATCGATTGGGTAATGCGAAATACTTTTCAACTTTGGACTTGGCTGCAGGTTTTCATCAAATACCTGTAAAAGAGGAGGATAAATGCAAAACTGCATTCTCAACCCCTTATGGGCATTACGAGTACAACCGACTACCTTTTGGAGTAAAGGGCGGCCCAGCGACGTTCCAGAGATTGATGAACTCTGTGTTGGCTGGAGTTCAAGGACTGCGGTGTTTTGTCTATCTTGATGACATCGTAATCTTTGCTTCAAGTCTGAAAGAACATAATAAAAGGCTCGAAGAGGTTCTCGAACGGCTAAAGGGCGCTAACTTGAGACTACAACCTGATAAATGCAATTTTTTGAGGAAGGAAGTAGTTTACTTGGGTCACATCATCACCAAAGATGGTATCAAGGCGGATCCTAGCAAAATTGAGGCAGTCTCCAGTTTTCCAGTTCCACAAAATGAGAAGGAAATAATGTCTTTCCTTGGTTTAGCCGGTTATTATCGGAAATTTATAAAAGATTTTTCGAAAATCGCTAAACCACTCACGGAGTTGTTGAAGAAGGATGTCTCTTGGACCTGGGGGGAACGAGAGCAGAACGCATTCACTGACTTGAAAAAGACCCTGACTACTGCGCCAATTCTGCAGTATCCAAATTTTGAAAAACCATTTTTGCTGACGACGGATGCATCGAACAAAGCAGTGGGAGCTGTGCTGTCACAGGGGGAGATTGGCAAGGACTTGCCCATCGCCTACGCTAGTAGAACTCTAAACAAGGCTGAGCAAAATTATAGCACAATAGAAAAGGAGCTATTGGGTGTTGTGTGGGGAGTGAAACATTTCAGACCATATCTGTACGGAAGAAAATTCACCGTAGTGACAGATCATAGACCACTGAAATGGATATTCAATGTCAAGGATCCAGGATCACGGCTCATTCACTGGCGTATTCTATTAGAAGAGTATGAATACGAGGTGGTACACAAACCTGGGAAATTGAATACGAATGCTGACGCACTGTCTCGCGTAAATGTTGTAACGCGAGCTCAGGCAAAAGCAGAGACAGACGAAGACGGGCAGTGGGTCAATGGCAGCGAGGTCATTAACGCCGCTGACGATGAAATAATGTCAATACTGGAGGAATACCATAACACGCCATTTGCTGGTCACCCTGGGGTTAAACGTATGTACGCAAAATTACGACAAAAATACCACTGGAAGGGGATGAAGTCTGACGTCGAGAAATATGTGGCCACATGTGAGGAATGTCAACTTAATAAGTTGGGGAAGGCTACGAAAGTACCGATGGTAGTTGGAGAGAGCCCTGAAGAAGCATTTGAGCAATGCGCTATGGACATAGTCGGTCCATTGCCTATCACAGAGGCGGGGAATAAATATATTCTTACGTTCCAAGACTCTCTCACTAAGTTCAGCAGAGCAATTCCTATTCCGGACCAGGAAGCAAACACGATTGCTCGTGCTTTTGCAGAAAAAATCATTTGCGATTTTGGTACACCACGGAGATTACTCACGGATCAAGGACCGAATTTTGTGGGGGAAATCTTCAAAAATGTCTGCAAACTAATGAAAATTAAAAAAATCCAGACCACGGCATATCACCCTCAGACGAATGGCATAGTAGAGAGATCTCACCGAACTCTCGCTGAGTATCTAAGAGGCTACATTCAAGAAGATCAAACGGATTGGGATACATGGTTGCCTTATGCAATGTTTTCGTATAATACAACACCACACTCAGCTACGAAAATGACTCCATTCGAGTTGATGTTTGGCAGGCGAGCTGAATTACCGACGGCAATCAAACAGCCGCCACGTTTGACGTATTGTTATGACGACTATGCACAGGAATTGCGGGAAAGGTTGCGAGCAGCCCACCAGGAGGCGAAAGCGACACTTGACCAAGAGAAGGAGAAGTCAAAAATCCAATACGATAAAAATTCGAAGCCAATACAATTCGATGTTGGAGACAAAGTCCTGTTGAAAAACGATGTTGTACGACGAGGACGATCTAGGAAGTTATCGCAACCATGGATTGGACCATACGTAATTGTCGAGAAAAATTCAGATGTCAATTATACGATCAGGAGTGGACACAAGCAAAAAACCCAGAGAGTCCATGTCAATCGGCTTCGACCATTTATAGAAGCATGACTATATGGACCCCAGCCTCGGAAAATGACATTCTTTATATACCTGAAATTTTCTCATGTGGGAATCTTGGTGGAAATACCATTATGGATTGTTTATTTGTTATTACAATTCTTCAGCTACATTGAACGTTTTATCAAGGAAGCGGAAATGCCAGTTCCATCCAAGGAAAAAATAAGTTGGAGAATCAAAAATGAAATTCTTGCAGATGACACACTTGGTCTCCTCGCGAACCAACCATTGAGGTACGTGACACGGCTGTGGGGTAGGGATTTCTCCAAACAGCAGCCGAAGGTTGAAAATGTCCTCGATGTCGTCATGGATAACAGGAAGATCCCACAAGGCGTTGAGATCCGCCCTTTTATTTTTTCTCAATGTGGCAATCAATTTTTTGAGACCAAGATTGACGTACCCAGGACGATATGGAAAAAGAGCAATCTGGAACAATTGAATAATAACAGGGAGTTAGATTCAATGAGGGCTACAGTTACGGAAGAAAATATAAGCTCGAATGTACTCACCAGAGACTTGAAAGTAGATGCATTAACAGCATGTTTTAAGTATGGATGGGCACGAACTTTTACTCTTCCGCTGCAACGAGATTTTACTTCACGGGACTTATTACCCCTCGAGATGCAATCACGACGAGAGCGGAGCCTGTCACTGTATTGCTTGCAACCCCGCAGCTCTGGACAAGTGCGATCTGAATGCTCCACACTCCAGCAAATCTTGCAACGTGGTCTGCGAGGGCAGTTAGCGGCAAAATGGTCTCCAATAACACCACAGTGCAAACAGGCAACTACACAGTTACAGGCAATGTGGCCCCACTTGTTGTACTTGAAACACCTCTTTACTGGCATGTTGGCAATCTTCTTTTTCCTGCTGAACTTCCCGGTTGAAATATCGAGGAGAACTGTGAAGAACTGGGGGTATCGAATGCTTATATATTCGAAGGTGCAACGGTGGCAAATATGGCCGTCGTCAAGTCGACGATGCGTGCCACGTCGCCGTGTGCGGACGTGTGCTGTGAGTTCGAAGACCCCAAATTTGGCAAACATTGCAAATTCAGCATCTTGGATTTTCAATTTCCTCATACTAGGAAGTATGGCATGTGTAGTACGAGGGGAGGGAATAGTGATTGAAAAGTCCATTCACACTCCGGGAATGTACTTTGAGGCCATTGGGAAAATGTATCTAAGTAATCACGTCTGGACTATAGCCGCTAGCACAGATGTGGGGCCCTGGATGGCAAGGGCTGAGCAATTAGAATTGCATCTTGAAAGTACTCTGACACTTTGGCAGAAGGCAGGGGGTGATAATTATAAGCATATTATAAACCAGTGGAAAGAAGATTTTCGAGGAACGAAAGAAGCAATCACTGGGTTGTTGGGTTTGGATCAAAAGACCAGGAGCTGTAGAGGTCTTGTGGATGGGTTAGGTACCATCGCTAAATCGCTATTCGGCACCATGGATGCTGAAGATGCTCGAGTCATTAGCGAGAGGCTGGCACGGCTGGAAGAAGGAGTCAAGGGAACATTCGTTGATTCTGGTAGACAAATTGAAATAATCAATTCGACACTTTATCAGTTGGGACACACTGAAGAAGTTATCCAGAAAAATGAGGAGATGCTTCTAAAATCATTCAAGCAAGGTCTGGAAAAAGTGTTGGAAGGAAACTCCGAATTGGCAAGTAAGATAAGTCTGAACGAGCATCTGATAGTACTCGAAGGCATCTACATGGGTGTTATCAGGGATGCTGTGAATATTAGAAAACTTTTGACAGGTTCTAAAGGAGGGTTACTGGACACGGGAGTGTTCACGGAGACTAGTTTAGCCGCCCTTCTACGTAGTGCAAAGTTACCGGAGGGTTTGAGCTTCCCTTTTGAAATCGGAGTAGGCGGCATGCATGTACTGCAGGAGGTATCAACCGTCACCGTACAGGCAGTCGGTATGAGGATTTTGACACAGGTAGAAATACCATTGGTGCACTTTCCATTATTCGATGTACTGCTGACACATGGGATTCCAGTGCGGTCGACGAACGGGTATTATTCATACTTGGAAGCCACAAGTGAACTTTTGGTGATACACGGGCCGTCTCAACAATACATACCAATGACAGAGAAACAGTTAGAAAATTGCAAAAGATTTCGAGATCGTTATCTATGCACGGAAATATTGCCTAGAGAAATAATACGTGATTACAGTCCCTGTGAGGTACAACTGTACGTGAATCAGAGGAGAATACCGGAAACGTGTAAAATGAAACATTTGGCATTGAACCGATTATTGCTCATTCAGTTGCGCAGAGATAACACTTGGATTTACGTGGCTCCAGAGCCGGTAGGAATAACGAACACCTGTAAGGGCAACAGGACACAGCACACTCTACGAGAGTCTGGCACATTACAAATCGCAGATTTCTGTGAGATAAGTGCAACTGACTTTACTATCAAGGGCCGGAGGTCAAGTGGTATACAGATAAATACCCATTTTCACCCACAACTGAATTTGACGCTGGATGAGGATACCAGCGCATGGCTATCCCAAGTAAATTTGAGCAATGTCCAGTTAGCCAATGTCGTAGGAAACATCAAGGAACTGAGAGGAATCGAGGTTCAGCTGGGAGCTCAAAATGACAGGATAAAGGAACAACAGGAGAGGTTCAATTACCGGGAATTCCTCCTTCACCCTTCGACAATATCTAGCAGTCTAATGATAGTATTCCTTGTGATAATGGGATTGTCACTCTACTGCTGGTGGCGAAAACCGTGGTCAAAACCAAAGGAAGCAACCCCGGTCAGGCCACAACCATACCCCCGCCAATTCAACCAGGGATGAAAAGGAATAAAAATAAAAATAATTAATTATAATAATTATTATCATTATATGTATACGTATGTATGAATATTGTAAGAGGAGAAAATTTTCAAGTATAATAATTTTCTTCCCTGGTGGGGAGGGATGTTATGCCCCTAAAATGAGGCATTAATTTCACAATTGATTCGGACTTTATGAGAACACGAAAGTGGCACATAAACTCCGAAACAAAACATTATGTTATGAATCGTAAGAATTATTGAATAAAGCGAGTTAGTGGGACGCTGATCCAGCGCATTCCATAGCTCGCCTTCACAACTCACCCGCGCGATGTCACAAGACACCATGCAGGTGTGAGCCACACGACCAAGTGACATACGAAACCGCGACTACAATAAATACTCGCGAATTCGTTGTCTCTGGGCCAGTAATTCGACGACTCTTTTTCACTTATGTTCACCTGTTACTTTCTGTAACAGACTGAACTTTTTAATTATTAATAACTTGTCAAATAATCGTTTTAAACCAATTCCAATAAACATAATTATCTTCTATCCATCTCCGAGAGATTTAATCCAACTAAAGAACCCATCCGCTCAGGACATAACATCAAAATAAGGTAAACGGAGGGAGACGTATCAATTACTCCCTACGTGAAGATTATCTACTAAGGGCGTATGTTGCAGCACTTCAATTCAATACGCAAGAAACTCTGAGTAGACTTTTCCAATACAGGGGAATTCCGATTCCTACAACTGTCCTGAAAATGGAGGCTAGCAGAAAAGCTCAAAATGAGAGGACAGCCTCTTATCGTGAGAGAAAGAGACGAAAGCGGAAGTACAAACAGGGAACAGATAAACATTATGGTGTACACTGTAATAAGCCTGACATCTCACAAGATATGTACGACCGACTCGTCGATGAACATTTCAAGAAATTATGGGAACGACTACGGAAAGCGAATGAAATTCAAGAGGAAACGATTGACCAGCACAAATCTGAAATGTGGAAGGAATATCGTAAATGTATGATTACGGCTTCCAAATTTGGACAAATTTGTCGTATGCGTGAGACGACATCTTGTCATAGGTTAGTTGTTGCTATTCGCGATCCACAAATTGTAGATACACCAGGAACTCGCTATGGAATATCCAATGAAGCACAGGCAATTAAAGATTTAGCAACCGTTCTAAATAAAGAAATTAGGCCTTGTGGATTGTTTATTGATAAAGAGATTCCATACTTGGGGGCAACTCCTGATGGCCTCATTGGTACAGATGGAATTGTTGAAGTAAAATGCCTATCATTGGCTAATGATTGCACTCCAGAAAATGCAATTGAAAGGCATTCTCTTTATGCTCGAATCTTTCAGACAGTAAAGGGAAGACAAAAATTAAAAAACCAAGGACAATGTGGGACGATGAATAAAAATCATGTCTACTATTATCAAGTTCAAGGTCAACTGCACGTCACTCAGCGAGAATATTGTGAATTTGCCGTATGGACACCACACGGTATTAAACACGTGACAGTTCTCAGAGATGATCAATTTTGGGCTAACGAAATGAAAGAGAAATTGGAACGATTCTATATGAATTGCCTATTACCTGAAATTATCGACAGTAGAAAAAACAGGGGTAAGCGTGTCAAAGACCCACAATATATTCTCGATGCACAAGAAGTGAAAAAGAATTTAACTACTGCGAGTCGTAAAAGGAAAGCATGTATAGCGAATGGTGGCATTTCATAGCGTCAGAAAAAGACTGCGCCTGACGCAATGCAAAATGAAAATCAGGCTCCACTGGAGGAAAATAGTATCCTAAGTGATGCTTCTGATGTCAGCTTTTCAACTGAAAATTATACCAGAGTTGATAAAGAAGACAATGCTTCTTGGGTGATTGTTAGAGACGATGAAGTCGATAATCGAGAACCAGAGGGGTGGGAAGTTGAAGCAGTCGAAATTGCCCTGCAAAGCATTACTGATGCAGAAATAATTCCAGAGATAGCTTCAGAAACTACACTATTGAGTAGTGCCGCAATCGATCAATTTTTGAAAATAATTGAAGGAACTACCGATTGTTTTGTTTACTACTCCCACTATTTCACTCTCCGTCATCTCATTCAGCCATCACTGAGCATTCAGGATATACAAATAATTGGTGGTAATGCGAATGGACATTGGTGTTGTGCTTATTATGACGGAACACACTTATTCATTTATGATAGTGGGCGTCGAGTGGAATATGAGCAGTTAGGATCAGATGAAAAAAAATATATAAGAAAACGGTATCCTCTGTTGTCACCCAGTAATGTTATCTTTCAACCGGTAACAAGACAGCCTGATAATTTTAGTTGCGGGGTTTACGCAGTTGCATTTGCCACAACATTGGCTTTACATAATGACCCAATGTTAGTATCGGCAACGAATTATTCGAAAAATGCCACCGATATGAGACAACACATGATCTCGATCATCCTGCAGAGACAATTATCCGAATTTCCCACCGTTGAATTGATGGAATGATGCCTATTTATTATTATATTGTATATGAAATAAGCGACTCAGAATATTCTAGTCAGGCATTGGATTTCTATAATTCCGAGACCACGAGTGTTCACATGGATAGCGTATCAATTCGAATCGCGGTAACGATTATTCATACCTCATGACATTACAATGAGGAAAGAGAAGGAGGACCACAGATTCACATTGGAAATCTGTGGGGGAGAGTGGAGGGCCTCTTATAATAATAATAATAATAATAATAATAATAATAATAATAATAATAATAATAATAATAATAATAATAATAATAATAATAATAATAATGATAATAATAATCACCTAAACACGTATGACCATCACGTCCGCGTCAAGAGGACCCCCTTCGGCACACTTGGAGTTATGTAGACTGTAGTAATCTAGGTTATAATGCCAATAAATTCAAGGAAAAATTGACATTGACATCGACCAAATGAATCGCTGCAGGCATTGAAGAGTTTATTGGATAGGACATCATTCATATTACTTAATTACTTCATACTTTATATTTAACTAGTCACATAATTCGATTAGTAATAATCATATGCATGTCATCACAGAACCCTGCTGTTTATTTCATGGAGAAGACTGAAGTACATTGATGTGTTTCAGGTACTTCGGCTGACGGCGTGAAGATTTTATAGAAGATGCACAACCAGTAATCAAAGACTATAAGCAGAAATCATACAAAGCGTAGGAGTTCTCTGGTTAAACTTTTAATAGTTTTGAGAAACCAAGGGTTCCAGACCAACTGCAAACTTGTATAGTTAATAACTTAAGTACTTACTTACTTGTATAGTTAAGTAACTTGTATAGTTACTTGTATAGTAACTCTTTGTAGTTCATGGAAATGAAAAAGAGGAGAGAGTTGAGCTGCTTCCACTAAAAAAAAAAACACGAATATAGAAATTGCAATAATCCCAAATAGACTCTATCAAATCAGTCGACATTGAATCTAGAAATGAACCGGATGAATGGCGATCTAGAGATGATCCTACGCCCAAACAGTTCAAAGCTTAATGAGAAAACAAAGTGCACGAGTAATCAGAGACTACTCTTAGAATAATAATAATAGTAATAGTGGAATCAATAACATATTATAAGCTCGAAAAATTACTGCACTATCATTGCAATTCTAATTCAGTGCAATTTAAACATGGATGAGAAAATAGTATCAGAAATGATTGAGACAGTGCGAGGAATCTCTTGTCAGAACATTCACCAGTTCCAAAGATGTTGATACATTTGAACCCAAGGAATTGAAGGAAATATGAAAATCACTCTCAGAACCAGTCTCAAAGAAAATTTGTGAGAAGCACTGAAAGATCCCATGCAGATATTTATCTCGAAAGTATTGGAGGAACAGTTACTCCAAGAAACCAGATAGTTAATAAACAAAAAAGATTAAATTTGAATCGCCATCAAACAATAAATCCAATTTATAGATGGAAATTGGTCTAATCTAAGTGGTAAGAACCAAAAAGTTAAAGATTGTGATAAAAAAATGGATTTGAATCTTCATATTGGAATAATTGTCCAGCCTACATTAGAAATGCCACTAACTGAAATTCAAATAATGATTCCCCCAGTCGAAGTACTGATGATACTCTAAACTACGCGCTCATGGTAATCGATGAAGAAAAACCACTTGACATCGATGCATTGATCTCCCTGGAGGATAACAAAACAAGTGCTGATGGCTTTAGAACTGTTTTCATAGACTCCAGTTTTATTGATCCATCAGATAGAATCGACAACATTGTTCGGCAATTTCATAATAGTTTAGTGTCTATTCTGCCAGCTACTCCACAAGAAATTTCAGGATTGGTTCCCAAACAAATGATGTTTAGAAAATAATCCTTGAGGGTCAGTTTTCATTCATCTGTTGTGAACTTTTGAATTATCGCGGTAATTAGTAATTTCATGAAAAAATGTCAATGACCATTTTTGTCAGGAATTGTGTGATCTGCAAACAATGTCTTTTAATGTATTCTCCTAAATTCCCTAGGTTCAAAGGTTTTACAAGAAAGAATTCATGTATCGGCATAAATTAAAGAAAAAAAAACATGATCATCATTGCATAGGGTAAAAATGTGAAAAATATATTTTATTTTACAGTTTGTTTTCATCAATACCGAGACTTCAAAGAGCTAACGATTCTTATAGATATCTATAAATCTGTTTACAAAAGTTACTTTACGGATATACACATGAACTCTAATATGTAATGACGTATCAAATCATTTGTTAACAACCGGAATATTTCTTATTCCGACGTTACTTCGTATAAGAAATTCAGTGGAATGTTGAATTGCGACGAACTCCTGGAATCCCCGAATGTTCCACAGTTTCCTGATCAATAGGAATGATTTTCCCGGCGTTTATTCCAAGAATATCAAGAAAGAATATAGGATGGCCAAGGCCTTGGAACCTGAGGCAAAGCGAGCTGTTTCACAATGATAATTCTTTGAAGAGGAACAGCAACCCTTATCCGTCCTAAAACTTTTTATCCCAAAACTATCTGTGTTTTCTTCTTCTCGAAATTTCACGTTTTAGACTTGTAAAATCACCAGAACTTTCAACTCTATCCTTATATTTCTCTCTTCCTTTTTTTACTTTAGCTCTCTACAGAATTATCAAGGCTTTTATCACTAGTTTTCTTAGTAAATTAATTACGATTGGACTTTTTTTCATCAATATCCTTAGGCTCATTAAAATCTTGCTCCAACGAAACACGTCTATCATCAGCATCAACAAAATCACCATCTTTAGCCTTTGACGTCTCTTTGTGGCTGATGTTAATACTCTCTGGGGATTTGAACGTATTGAAATCAACGCGTGTCGCTGGTGTCATTATCTGAACAGTCTTTGGTGACAATTTCTCATATTCGGTGAGATTTTGCATTGTTTCTGAAAGTTTTGAAGGTTTTGGGAGCATTGAATCTTGGGGAAAATCTGTACAGTTGAATCAATATCGTCTTCATCAGCATTTAGAATTTAAACGCCTGGAGCTCTTACCATTCCTCAAATATTTGTTATCTTATGATCATTGCTTGAAAAGATTTCGTGGGATCGTCAGGGTCTACTGACGTTTCTAAATTCGTTGTAACGTTTTCAAGGTCTCCATCAGAGGATTGTATTTCCTCTGGTGCAGAATCTTCTGATGATGTAAAAGGTTTCTGAGACTGCTGATAGCCACTTCAGAAACACTTGTGATACTCGAAAGTACTGATTTCGTTAGAATAGACTCAATTATTATTTTTTCTCCTAATCCTGATAAAAGTTTAGCAGTTAATACTTCAGGGATTTTCGATCAAAAAACACCTACTTATGGGCCTGAACCCGTGATAAATATCGCTGAACCTTCTCCAATTATTTCTGAAGGTTCTCCTTGATCATGTGAAGATTTCACAGTAGTGTTAGTTTAGATTTCCCTTTAGGAGACTCACCAGATGCACCAGCCTGACAATTACTCTTCTCCTCATCATGATACCATCATCATTACTATCGTGGCATCATCAACCCTCAAGATGAATTCCTCCTGATAATCTGGAATTACATAAAATGATCTATCACGAAGAAACAGAGTAATGTGATCTCAATCTGAAGCTTAGAGCAGTGAGTTCCCTCTTCTATGAATTCTAATATCTCTTGACGATTACCAAGGATCTCAAGCTCTTCCCTTTCTTTTCGTTCTTGCTCTTCTATGTTATGTTGGGATTCTGGGTGACTCGTCAAGCACTTGATTGGAGCTGAATGGTGAATTAAAGTGCTATCTAGACTCGAGTTTGACTTTTCTTCAGAGCTGTCTTCAAACAGTTTCCCCAGATCCTGTGGAAAGATTGTCATGACAGCCGAATTGATTCTCTTGTTGAAGAGATCAATCTATTCTTTGTCGGCTTGACTCTTTCCGATTTCGATTGGAATATCAGTCGACTTCACCGTAAATCGTTAATGAATCTTTACACTGAGTCTGGTGTCCCATTGGTTGATAAAAGTTCGATGGATTCGATATTCTGAGTTTCCTGAGATTTATTAGAGTCTATCCAGTATTGAATCAGTTTTAGAAATACTGAGGTGAGAGATCCGGTCATGGCTGAGGTTTGAACCAAAATTTCTTCAGATTCTCCAGTGACGAAAGGAGCTGCCAATATCCTGATGTTATTGAGCTTATACGCATCAACAAATTTTTTTGAAACTCCCAGTTTTTATTCCCATAATCAGCTGCAAACATTCTCAGAATATCAGAATTTGCCTGACGTCTTCATCAGTTGTCCGATCCCTAGAGCGAGAACGTCTTCATGAAGGACAACAGCAATTGATAAAACTCGTACGTGATATTGAGATGTCTCTGCATTGGGATTAGTGATTATCCTTGTTGTGTTTATGGGATGTTGAAGAGTTTATCGGACTCTTGGAGCTTATGATACTCATCATACTGTCCTCTATGCTGATAGCATTGGTAGAGATTACGTCAGAGTCATTTAGTGTATGTGGCTCTAATCCCATGGAGATGGACGCAGCTGATACATGAGTCCACGTTCTACTCTGGAGGAATCAGTACCAATCATTGGTTTTTCTAGAACCAGCCAAAAATCTCTGATTCTTCTGAATTGAAGTCTGACTAGAATTGACTGAAATGAGAAATAGTTTTTACGCTTCGATGGAGTCATAAACAAACAAGTTGTCGTTGTCATCATCGAAACAACGTTGCCCTTCACAAGTAACATCATCATCAATAATTTGAAAAAAATTAATTCACCGCCGAAACGAGATTTTCTGAATTGAAAAATTAGGTTTACTCACATCTCTACAAGTCTCGACGTTTAATTTATTGCGTTAGTTATTGCCCTTGGATGTCTCTCCGCCAAGATTGCTACTGTCGCAATCAGCGCCAGAATCTACTCCATAGTGAAAAGTGTACCTCCAATTGCTCCATCAACTCTATCAATATGCTCGGAATCAGTTTCTTTGGAAAAATGCTCATCATCACAATCAGTTCCAGACGTCTCACTTTTACCCAACTTCATCTGTCCTCACTCCAGAATTTCGCTTCTTTATCGATTCCCCCTCTAATCGATACCAGATACATCTTCAGCATCTCTCGATACTTTGCCTCATGTCATCTCTTTTCCATCCTTATTGAAGATACTTTACAGAAATAAACAAGAGTACAATAATTGGGTCACCTGCGCTCCTTTCTTGGAAGTCCTCTGAGCTAATGATAAGTCCTTGCTACCTGTTATACTCAGGGAATATTTGTCTCTTGGAGAAAAGCATCATCAAGTGGTTACGATAATGATGGGGGTCTATCATCATATTATAAATTCACTTCAGGTTTCAGTTTCCATAGTTGCCATGAGCTCAGATAACCGCACATGGATCGAAAATAATATTACATATGGAATACAAATTCGTTCTCGTCATTTTATTTTCTATTATCCATTTTCACTGTTATTTTACATATCATCCGCACACGAGGAGAGATCAATAAACACAACAGACGAATGCTTATTGTTAGGTTATGTGAAGGAAATTCGTGATCACGGCCATCTTCTGTTTTCTTCAAACCTCTACGGTTTTACCCTCTGAGTTATCGTAATCAACATAAATACCGGCAATATTTTCCATCCAATTTTTTTTTATGTTATCAGTCACAAAAAATTATGAAAAATATTCCATAATATGTGATTTTATCTTCCGCAAGATGTAACAATTTGCGTTCTTCAATGGGCATGATGAGAAATCTATTGATATATAGAATACTATTACAGATGTCTATGGTAATGGAATCTACTTTTTTTTTTATATTTTGAAAAAAAAAACAAATTCTTACTTGCTTTATTATCTAATTTCGTACTCACAACTCATTTTTTATCGATGTCAGAAATCGATTTGTATAAAAATAATTGGATTGAAAATTCATAGTGTCGATAACGTGCAGGAATCGGAAGTAACATGGCCACTTAAAGAGAGAGAGGGACACATCAAATCCCCGGCCAAGCGACATTCACTGATGATGGACCACGCAGAAGCTAGGGCAGAAACCGTAGCTGAATCCATCCGTGGAGATGCTGAGTCAGCTGAAGGCCACTAAAGTGCCCAACGTCATTCACACAACAAAACAAATTTAAAAAAAAATCGTGATTTGTTCTTTGTGGAATAATCTTTAAAAATAATAAATGGTCATAATGTAATTGAGATTTTCATTTTTTTCATTTTTTATTATCATTCAACCTTTATTATTCAAACACTCCCTCGCCCCTCTTCCCCTTCTACCCGTTTCTTGCTCTACGCTCTACTGTTTCGCGCATGCCACTCACACATATCTCCACACGTGCATTTTGACAAATATCCCCTTCCCCTTTCTTTCGACGAGTGTCGTGGCTCGCGACCATTTCCAGTCGGGTCAACTCGGTGTTTTTCGGGCTCGTCCGGAACAAAATTCTCCGAAAAAGCCACCCGAGACAACGTTCCCAACCGTCCGCGTTACCAACCAAAGTTACCGACGCCATTAGACATCAGACGCCATCGCCTACTCCTGCCCCAACACAGATTAAAAAATTTTCAATCCTGCAAATCTTTTATAAATTGCTTTAAACAATGAGTAAGTGTTTTCCACTAATTCAATTACATGTTATAATTTTATTTTATTAATCAAAAATTTTATCGTCGTGTGAGGAACGAAATTTTTTGTTCGAAGGCCCGATAAACCGCGTTTCTAACCTCACTTCATCATGCCTCTTTCTCATAATTTTTTTCTCTGTTTCCAAGAATACCTGGGTGCACAAGGCTGGGGTTGGGTGCATGAGACTCTGGAGCGTGTGTTAAACGCATCTGCATTACAGAGGGAGATGCTAAAATCAGTCATTGATGACCAAGCAATGTCAAGAAAACAATTTTCCCTCTCTAAGACATCAGCCTTATCTATTCATGATACATTCTGTGGGTTCACTCGAGACCCCGACGTCTATATCAATGCTGGGGAACGTCACCCTTACTGCTCTACACCTGTTTATTACACATTTACTGGTGAGTTTTGCAACTTCTAATTTCATGCAAAGAAAATAATTTTTATGTAGAAAGAAAAATTGGGAAAAAATTATACAATCCTGTTTACACTGTGTGACGAAACTCCCAGCGAATTTGCCACCCCATGAGCAGTATGGGTAATTATGTAGGTTTAGAGCGAGAGAGAGACTAGTTAAGATCGCGACAACATCCGATACGCTAAAAGACACGGGCAAAGTCGCGGAACATCGGTGCTTCCCGGGATAAGCAAGACGAATAATTCAGTATCATCTCGCGACAGCTACCTCAGGCCGATATTACCGTTCAATTCATTATTAGAAGTCTGAAATCCTACTTTCCACACACCATATATTCCAGTTTAGTTAATTTCCGGTTCAGATAATTAAAATACAGAGGTTTTGTCACGTAAATTCGGTTGCAGGGCCAAGGATCACCGCGGATCAGGGCCGACACACTGTGCCACCCAGTGCATCTTTGTACCCCTTCTGGGTTTGTTTGGAGAGCGAACATATAGGTCGAGTTGAGATACTCGCGCTCCCCTGGTTGCGAGAGTGTTAGAAGCTTCCAGTTATCGCAATTTTGGTTGGAAGGTCATACGGGAGTGAATTAGCTCATCCCCCCTGTATGAATTGCCTGAGCTTTCGGTTATGTTTAGTATCGTATCATTGGCGAAGTTTCTAATTCCTCTCCGGAGAGTGTCCTCTACGGATAAGCTACCTAATTCCGGTCGTAGATGAGGGCAACAACCACCCTCTAACCTCCCTACGGTTTAGATTTAGAGATATTACCGTTTCAGTCCGTACACGATAAAAATTACAAAAATAATCACTCACGCAGCTACCTCCGAGAATTTCGAATTTAAATAAAATTCGCGCCTCGCCGCCTTCTTTGCGAAAGTTGATATTCCCGCCGCGTGACGACGCCACCGTTCGGCCGGTCTCCCCACCACTCGGCGCAACAAGTATCGCGCTCGAGCGTCGCCATTACGTGCCGCACAGTCAGTCGTGAACACACCTGTGAACGGACTGCGTCGCATTAAAAATTACCGTGCCGCGCCCTAATAAAAACCCAGCTTTTCGAGTCCAGTCGACGGCCAGGACATCAAAACCAGTATGGTGAGTACTGGGGTTTTATTTTGGGGGAGAATTTAATTAATTTTCAGGTAATTATCGCGGAAAATTAGATAAAAATTCACGGCGTCATGCTATCTACCTTGTACTGACGCCACCCGAAATAGCTGCCGTGGGCGCAGGCATTCATGCGACCACCCGTTCTCTAAACCCCGTGGCTCTAGCCGTTAACTGAAAATGGCCTCTATACGCGTTAAATAAATTATGTTAACTGAAAATGGACTCTATGCGCGATAAATAAATTATGTTACCAGAAAATGGACGCTATGTTCGATATATCAATCATGCTATCTGAAAATGGACTCAATGCGCGATAAATAAGTCATGCTACTTGAGAATGGACTCAATGCGCAATAAATAAATTATGTTACCTGAGACTGAACTCTATGCGCGATCAATAAATTATGCTCTCCAAAATTGGAGAAGATATATTGTGAAAATGCTCCTCGTGCTTCCGAGTCGAGCCACATGCTATCTCTGCTCTCTTTTATATTTTCCGATGCTCTCTGTCCTCTGGAAGATCAAGGGATGATCTCGATTGCTCTCTTAGCCTATTTTATGCTACCTAAATCTGAATGGCTAACTTCCGGCTGTCTACTGCTCTCTCCTGGCTATAAAACATGAAGATTCTTCATGAGCTTCCTGCTACCGCTCCTTGTGCTTCCAAGTTGAGCTACTCGCTATCTAATCGTGCTACCTGTGCTCTTTGTCCAACCTGCTTCCTTCCAGAAGCAGAGAAGCTAGGCTTGCAGCACCCATGGCTGTTGCCAATCTTTGCTCTCTGTTATGCTAACTAGCTACATGGCATGTTATGGAGTCCGGTTGGGTACGGAGAAAGTAAATTATGAGTTATCTGCAATATTTATGGTTGGACTCCTAACTCTCTTTAAATCATCATGCTTCCGGCCACTTGTTATGCCGATTCGACACATCTTGGCCAAAATTAGCTTTCTTGCGGCAGCTATGCCATATGCTATCTATACTAAATCAGGAAGCTACTGCATTACATATCTCCACGTGGTCTTACACAAAGCGAGACGCTATCTCCTAAGTAAAATCGTTACCAATGGCCATCTTGGTCAATTAAATATCTGATTCCTGGTGGATTCTGATCCTCCAAGCTACCTAATGTCTCTGAAAATCATATTTAGATTGCCGCGATGCTCTCTACTCCAGCGGCGAATAAAATTACGCGCAAAATCATCCATCGTAGCATACATTAATAATCGCGTCGCTGCGTCTCTCTCTCTCGCTCTCACGCTACCTCCGCTCACTCTATCTCTCTCCGTTTGGCGTGTGCACGCACAAGCGGCTATTCTGCTCGTCTCTCTGGCTTCCTACTTCAGATATCTCTCCTTCGCTTGATCAGAGTCAACTGGTCATCACAGGATTAGTCATTAAAGGTTGGAGAATGTTCCGGATCATATATCTATATGAGTTATTTCAATAGAGGAACACGTAAAACTTATCCCATGCTTATTTATTGATTATTTCCCCGATCTTTTTCAGCTAGTTTTAAGGTTCTCGTTGGATCTCTCCTCTCGATAATTGGTATTTGGGTATTGATGCTTTGTTCAACGATCCCACCCCTCTCTCCACGACCCGTACACTGAGCAACCGAGTAATTCCGTACCCTCATATCCTCCACTATTCTGCGTCCAGTTCTGTCGTTCGAGTTCCAGGGTAATTAGTATTCAGTTTTAATAAGGTTTCGTTACGGTTGCGGTTCGTTGATTCCGCGTTGCTACAAATCAGCTGGCGCCCTAAATCATTGAAGTAAGGTTGGATCGAGCTGCTAATTATTCCTGGAATTCAGTTCCCGTTCTGGTAAGGTTTTGTCGTTTCAGAATGGTGGACATATGAGAACGAAGGTAATGATCCGCCAGGTTTTGCGTTCCGTCAATGAGGATTATGGAAAGTTATGGTTCAGTTAGGATAATAGGCGAAATATCATTACAACTGTCATGAACAAATTCCATTGTTTAAATTTGATTTTTTATTATTTTTCATGTACTTAATCGCCTTTTTGCAAGTTATCTTTAACGTAAAAAATACGGAAAATTAGGAAAATGTTGAAATTAAAATTGATTAGAATTGTTTTTATCACAGGATTTACGTATTCATAATCATTATTAGGTAATTATCTCGGTAATGAGTGATTTTACACCAAAATAACCCGAGACCTTTTTTAGAGAAAATTAAACTCCCCACAAAAAATGTCCTTGGACATTTTGGTGTGAAACGTGTCACTACCCAGATACATCCAAACCCCAATGTTAAAGAAGAAAAAAAAACCACTGTCATATTCTTTAATCCACTATGTTCCACTAATTATTTGATTTTTTTTTCCAGAGGTGGTTTCACCTAATCCTGTCAATGACATAAAGAAAATGGTCACATCAATCAAGGATGTTTGGCTTGATTATGGGGATGTTTTGGATATCGTTGTGAAGAGGCAGGATGAGCCAAAATTACGAATCCTTTTTGGAGGAGACACGTTTCCTTAAGGAGGCAATGGACAACCTCGAGAAGGACTAAAAGATAATCTATTCAAATATTTGAAATAAATAATTTTTACTTGAATAATTATACTATGATAAAAATTGAAATTAAAATAAATTGTGAAATAAATAAATTGTTATCATTAAAATTTTCATCCCCATCCTTTGTCCATTTTGTTTATAAAATTGATTATTTTTAAGATAAATCGAAAATTGAATAATCTCGAGAATGAGTGATTTTAGGGAAAAATGTCAAGATGTAGCGGCTCGCTACATCTACATTTATGCATAAATACACGAACACGACAACGTGTGTAGTTGAGACGATTCGACGCCGGTGACATTATCAGACTCTGTCTCGCGTCAATCAAATATATCTCGCTCGCACCTATTGTCACGCGTTTCCAAATTCTCGCCTTATGCGAATTATTATATTTAGTCTGGCATTGACTGCCTCAGACACAGGGGTCAACAACTACTCCTTACTTCATTTTGTATATAACTAAGACGCGTTTAATAAATCAGTAATTTAACATTAATTACTATGTCAGTGGTTTCATCATTATCTTCCCAACACATAAACCTGAAACCCTACAAAAAGACCCTTTTTGTAGAGAATTCAATTTTCAACAAAAAATGTCTTATGACATTTTATTCTAAACTTCCCCATTATCAAGATAAATCAATATTTATCAATATTCCCTACTTCAAATTGGAAATTGCACTAGAAAATACAATATATCATGGAATTCTTCAATAATCATTTGCAATAAAATGAAATTAAATTACTTAAGCAATGAAACATGTTGATGATTAATTTAATTTAGCTTCATTGAATTTAAGTCGTTTGTGATGATTTTTTAATTTTATTGTTTGAATGAGGAAGCAGGATTATGGAAAATTAGTATTATTTTTTGTT
The DNA here is from genome assembly GCA_035578325.1 of Coelinius sp. EB29. Classification (NCBI taxonomy): domain Eukaryota; kingdom Metazoa; phylum Arthropoda; class Insecta; order Hymenoptera; family Braconidae; genus Coelinius; species Coelinius sp. EB29. The sequence continues at coordinate 7,664,843 of JAOZGT010000008.1, forward strand.
AATTGTGTGTTTATTTCGATAATTATTGATTTTAGAGAAAAATGTCAAGAGACATTTTTTATAGAAAATTTGATTTGATAACTACAAAAGCGATTTCTTGACATTTTTCTCTAAAATCGATTATTATAGAGATAAATCGATATTTATGGAGATATGGAGAATTTACTAGCTAAAAATGTATTCATTAACTAGGGGTGCGGCCGGTCGACGGAGTATTGTTGGTCGCTCGCAAGCTCGCTCACGAATTCGGGTACGTTCAAGTCGGAGCGAACCATTGAGGTTCACAACTAAAACTTCCCGGTTCTCATGACTCCATTAAAAAAAAAAAAAAAAAAAAAAAAGAAAAAAAAAAATTTTTTTGGAAAAACTGGAAAACTACTGGATCGATTCCAGCCAAAATCTAATCCGCTCTAAGTTAGGTCAAGACGTATCGATCGAAAAAAAAAATAGTCAAATTGGACAATCCGTTCACGAGAAATCGTTCGCCAAAATTTTGACCACGTACATACCTAGTAACACACACACACACACACACACCCACACAGACAGACATTTTGTTCAAAACCATCGAAAAACATTAGAAAGACCATGAAACGTGGAGATATGGTGAAAAATCGAATTTTCATTTTCGGGGGCATTACAATAACTTCCCTAGCCGGGAAGTTAATTAATTTTTGATATTTCCTCGTTTATCTCAATAACAATCGATTTTAGGAGAAAATGTCAAAGAACATTTTTTGTATCTCATAAAATTGTCTATAAAAAAAGGTATCTTGACATTTTTCTCTAATGTCAGTTGCTATGGGGATTTGTTAATGCAAAAAAATTCAAATTAATGGAGAATTCGCGGGTTTAATTTCAAACTGTTGATTCTGTCTCCTAGCAACCCAAGACAGTTGCTCGAGTTTATTGTTTAGTTGATTTATTGTTCGAGTTAATTGTTTATTTTATTTATTGTTCGAGTTTATTTTTTATTTTATTTATTGATCGAGTTTATTGTTTATTTTATTTATTGTTCGAGTTTATTGTTGAGTTTACTGTTTAGTTTATTGCTCGAGTTTCGCTATAATAGAGTAAATTGTGTGAAGTTCTTGAAGATGGGGAAACAAGGTGCGCCAGACTTTGACCAAGAGACGAAAGGACGGATTGTTGGCATGTGGCAAGCAGGAGCGAGAAATAGTGACATTGCTAGGACACTGAATGTCAGCGTATGTCCCAACCCTCCCTTCTATAATCCTATCAACATCATCATTATTTCTATGATTTCCATTTATCATCTTCATTGTATGTAATCCCTCTCCATCCTTCAAATTTTTTTCTTATCCTCTCCTCCTCTAGAAAGCAACTGTCTGCAAGTACGTGGCTCGATTCCGAGATGATGGACACGTAAGGACCCTTCCTTGTTCTGGACGTCCAAAAGTTTTGAATGCGGAAAGGCGATTAGAAATAGTTAATGTGGCTCGTCAAAGCGGCTTTAACAGTGCCGTCAACATCAACCACAACATGAGGTTGCTTGTTAGTGACCAGACGGTACGTCGTGCTTTGCACGAAGCTGGATTTCACTGCCGGATACCTTCAAAGAAGCCTGGAATGACAGAGAGGCACAAAGAACGTCGGATGGCATTTGCTCAACAGCACCTCCACTGGAGAGACGAGTGGAATCAAACCATCTTCGTTGATGAGAAGGTATTCACCACTGATGCAACAGGACGCGTCGTTCTCTGGCGTCAACGGGGAACACGTCACAATCAGGAGAATATCCTGTATCATAATCGACAGGGACGTGTGACCGCTTGTTTCTGTGGTTCCATGTCAGCACAGGGCTTAGGGGACTTGGTGGAGATACCAGAAAGGATGACCTCCCAGATTTAGCTGGATATTTTGAGAAATACCATGTATCCAAATGCACTACAACGGTATCCAGTAGGAATGATTAATTTAGTGCATGATAATGCAGGGCCACACACTGGTAGGATTGTCCAGGATTGGACTGGTCAACAAGATCGTCTGCATTGTCTCCGTTGGCCTGCCATATCTCCGGACCTAAATCCCATCGACAATGTGTGGGGGTTGATGCAACAGAGGTGGGACGCTGTCGACGTTGGAAGAAACCGACAGAGGCTTATAAACACTGTTTTACAAACGTGGGTAGATGTTGGTGGTAGAGAGGGATATTGTCAGACGCTCGTTGACAGTATGCCACGTCGTCTGCAATTAGTATTAGATATAATAATGGTGGAGCCATTAGGTATTAAAATTATGAGCTTTTCATCCAAGCCTCACCATGATTACCACCACCAACACCACCAACACCAACAACACCAACAACAAAACAACAATAACAACGAGAATAACAACAATTTTCTCTAAAAATAATTTAATAGTATAATTTAATTTAATTTAATTAGTAATGTAATGAATAACGTTTTGCAGTGGCCGCAATTATGACAAAATCCTCTATGTAAATTACCTTCATTGTCTCAAGATCTTGACGTCATTTGAAGTCGAAATTTGAACTTGTTACCTGAAAAAAATTCCATGATAAATTATTTATATTGTTTTCTCGATAATTATTGATTTTAGAGGAAAGTGCCGAAAAACATTTATTGTAAAAAAATTAATTATGTACAAAAAAGGTTTTTTGACATTTTTCTCTAAAATCGATTATTATCCAGATAAATCGATATTTATGGAGATATGGAGAATCTATTAGCACAAAATCTATTCATTAATCAATTTTCCGTAATTCCTCGTTTATCTTAATAACAATCGATGTTAGGAGAAAATGTCAAATGACCTGTTTTATAGCTGATAAAATTCTCTATAAAAAAGGTCTTTTAATATTTTTCTCTAAAGTTAGTTGTTATCAAAATAAATGCGAAATTAAGTATAATTAATCGATGAATTAATTTTGTGTAAACAGATTCTGAAGATCTTGATAAATATCGTTTTATTTCGATAATTATTGACTTTAGAGAAAAATATCAGAGACCTTGTGATGATTGTCAATGTCACAGGGTAGAGTTTTAGTTAAAGTTAAAAGTTAAAAGATCGGCCTGAGTCTCGGGGAGAGCTCACACTCCCTTCCCTTACAAGAAAGAAACCACTGGGATAACGTACAATGTAATAGAATGTTTGACTAATTCCACACGATTCTTCCTATCAATGAGGCTCGGATAAGCAAGAGGAGACTCTGAGAAAAATCTCTCGGAGTCAAAAGAAGAGAGCCAGGACCAGTCAACTGTCCATACCTGAAGGAAGGAAGAAAGGAAGGATATCAAGGTCAACCGCACATTGGGGAAAATCGTCCCCGAAGATTTAATTAGAGAAAATCCGCACAGCTCAAGGTCTAGGGTCAGTGGTCGTCGGTTTAAGGTAGTCGATGACGAGTGGGGGATTAACCCCGCCTCTTTTTGGACGAATTTGTAATAACTGTGGGCCTACGTGAATAATTGTCGGTTCCGCAGTTCCACCCGAGACATAGTCCAGGCAGGAGCTCAATTAATAGAGTAATAGATTCATAGAGTAATAGATTAATAGATTTATAGAGTAACAGAATAATAGAATTATTGACGAGTAATAGTTGAAGTAATAGTTTTGAGAGTAACAGAATAACAGATTTTGAGTTTTCGAGAGTAATAGATATTTTTGAGAAGATTAATAGAGTAAACTCATAGTTTTGAGTATATTTTTGAGAATTGTAGAAGTCCAATCCATTGAAGGAAGTAATCTGGACGAGCCACAGAGACCCTGGACCATCAGTACGAGCTGAGTGAGATAAGTACCTAAAATAGCGGTTAAAATCTCGGTTGTCCTTTGTCTCATTCCATTACATGGGGATTTTCCCTTATTGATTATTTAAAGATTTATTTTTGAGAAATTAATAGAATCTGAGTTATTTCCGGTAGATCAATTGTGCTGACTGGTAATTTGTTTAAAGGAGGATTTATGCCTCATTCATTTTGAATTGTAATATTTCTTTTACGTATTATTTTGAATATAATTAATTCTTTGGAGCATTAAATCTTGAGTATTGTGTTTTATTGAGTTGGAACTTCAGAAATTCTGAGAAGGCAGAGTTGGATGTCGTTGGTATTTGGATAAGGAAGTATCGTCCTCCCTCCCCCTTGTAAATAAGAGTACGGGTAAAGTTTATAGATAATAGATAACAGTTTTACGGAAGTATTTTGTCTATTTTTTTCTATTAATTAAAATAGTCTGGCGCCTAATGGGGTAATAAGGGTGTCCAATTTTATCTATAGGTAGTTATTATAACAGTTAATAGTTGAGAATCGTCACAACCTTTTTTATAGAAAATTTTATAAGCTACAAAAAAGGTCTTTTGACATTTGTCTCTAAAATTGACTATCATCGAGATAAATCGATATTTATATTGATCTATCAAACTCCAACATTATCAATTGTCCCTTACCCAACTCCTGGAAGTGTTGGAAATGCTCTCAACTCAGTTCTGAGTTTCCACCTGCATTCCGACTAACAGCGACTAATTGTCCCTCAGCATCATCAGCATCATCAGCGACTAGTTGTCCCTCAGCATCATCAGCGAAAAGATACAGTTTCCCTTCAATGCACTCATGGATGTGAGACATGAGTGCAACATTCTGAAGTCATTAAACAATCCCTTGAGTTCAAATTCTGCAATTAATAGAAATAAATACAAATTATCTTTCAACCCAAATAAATACGTCAATTTTGTAATTGAAATAATTGTTTTTTTTACGCTTAACATTTTCCCCCTAAACCATAAATTAACGAGTGAATCCCTTAATGAGCAGATGATTAGAAATGTTTAATTTGACTTGAGTCATTTTTCTACTTGTTAATTATCTCGCTTATCATTGATATTATGGGAAAATCTCAAAACTATTAATTCTAAAATAATTGTAATAAAGTACAAAGAAGGTATTTTGACATTTTTCTGTAAAGTCAATAATTATCGAGATAAATCGATATTCATCAAGATATTTATTGATTTTTATTTTTTTTTAATTTAGAATACATGCCCAGGTGAGTTTACATAAATAAACGACACTCACTTTGCACGGGGGGGAGTGATACATAAATTACCAAATAATAAGAATTAAATTACAGCGGATCAGTAGAAAACAGAAATTGCAATTATGAGAGATTCATTCCATACATAGTATTCGTTCACGGAATTCGAGCGCTTCGATCATGAATAGAGCCAGCCTTTTCAGTTGTCTAGGGTTGTTAATATCCAATAGCGTGTACAACACATCATTTTCATATCGATCAGTCCAAATGTCATTAAAGAATTTAACTCTAAAATCAGTGTAAAATGAGCATCTGACAATTATATGTTCTAGTGTTTCCACTTCATAATTACAGATTCTACAGTACTCTCTTGGATTTAGTTTATAAATTTTACCCTTGCAAAGGAATTTGCTAACATATACATTGGCAAGTCGAATTTGTGCGATGACTCGAATAAGTTCTACCGGACAACGTAGTAGGAGATACCTGGCCACGCCGTCCGTATGAAATCTAGGGAAACTAAATTGCAGCGATTTTCCTTCGGCATATCTCCTCAAGTCTTGTGCTTTCAAGTTATCTCTAAATCTAGAGCTAATTTTCTCTTTGTTTTCCGTCCAAATCACTGGATCATCGATTGCGCAGATATAGTCCATATTAAATTCCTCTAAGATACATTTTAATTTCGATAACCAGTTGAACTCAATTTTATTAGTACCCTTGTCCAATAGGTATACCAAGCGGTTCCAGCAAGTACGAGGTAGACGAGTGCTCTCCATTTTGAGAACTTTAATAACCCAGTTAATCGTAAGATCCAAAGCTCTTACAGCCAAATGTCTGAGACCTAATTCTAGTCTGAGTACATAACCAGGAGTATTTGAGGGTAATAGCAAAAGCTGCTTGAAATAATCGTTTTGAATTTTCTCAATTTTATCATAGTGCCCCAGCCCCCAGGACAAAACTGCGTAAAGCAGGGTGGGGGCAACGACACTATCAAACAACTTAAGCTCTGTACACCATACGTCAGATCTGGCTTTAATTAAAATGGATTTGGAGGCGCCAATCGCCGCTTTTGCCTTCGAGATTGCATGATTTATCGATCGAGCACTCGTCATCTTACTGTCTAGTACAACCCTTAGGTATTCATATTGGTTCACAGTTTCTACTTCTTTGCCATCGTATTTAAACGCTCCCAATTCAGATTTACGAATTCTTCCAGATGTTCTAAATGGAAGCACTTTTGTCTTCGACGTATTCACAACTAGTCCATTCAGAGTACAATATTCTTTGAGTATTCTTAATTTTCTGTCTACATCCTGCACGCTGTGACATAGTAGGGCTGAGTCATCGGCATATGTTGGCATCAGAAGGACTGTTTTAGCGCCAATACTGATTCCCCTGCACCCCCTATTTCTAAAAAATTTTTCAAAGTCTGAAACGTATAAGATAAATAGTAGAGGGCTCAAAATCTCCCCCTGCAATACCCCTTCTGTGATGTCAAATCTGCCCGATGACCCCCCCACAACTTTTACTTGAGCTGACGCCTTATTATAAATGTCAATGAGAATTCTTAATAGATTAGAACTTAACCCCAACTCGAACAATTTGCTCCATAGCAGATTGTGAGAGACCGAGTCGAATGCTCTCTTGAAGTCAATGAAGATAGCGTATACAGAGCTACCAGGTAGCCTTAGCTGCATCTGAATTGTAGTCAAGAGAGTAAAGACCTGGTCCTCACAACCCCTGTTCCTTCTGAACCCTGCTTGGGATTCTGGAAGAATCTCACTGGACTCCATCCACTTCTCAATTCTTTGAGCTAGTATTTTTGTAAATATTTTTAAAATGTTGTTAGTAAGGGCAATTCCTCGATAATTAGCTGGGTCATCTTTAGGGCCTTTTTTATGAATCATTGTAAGAACCGCGCGTGGCCAGGACTCCGGGACAGTCCCTTTTTCAAGCACATTGTTGAGTAACGAGAGGAGATAGTCTTTACCCGCCTGCGGGACAGCTTTCAAAAATTCATTGGGGATTAAGTCAGGCCCAGGGGCCTTGTTATTCTTTGAGGACTTAAGTGCGAGCTCAAGTTCACGCATCGATATACCCGCGTCAAGATCGGGATGTCTGACATCTACTGGATTCAAAAAACATAGTGTGCGCGGTGGATAAATATTTGAATAACATTCCTCCCATTTTTCTTTAGATATACAATTACTTCCTATAAATCTCCTACCAACTTCCTTCACCGCCAACCAAAATTCCTGTATATTCCTTACATTAGCTAATCTTAATCTCAAATCAACAAAGTATAAATTCTTCTTATTATCTACTAGTTTTTTAAAAAACATTCTCTCATTATGATAATCATTTAATAATTTTTTATCCATATCCTTATCATTATAAATTTTATTCTTCTTATACAATTTCCAGGCTCTGTCGACCTTATTTTTACTTGTCTTAGTTTCTGAATCTAGCCATTTATCACTTCTGCCTGAATTTACTCTAATGCCTAGGATTTTATTATCATTATTGCCTATTCTGTGAACCATACCCACTTCCTTCGCACACTCAATAATACAGCTAGCTAGAAATTCATTATTGCTCCCAATATCCTCATGAGAAGGAGCAGAGAGACTTTGGATACGTCGTTCCAGTCCTAAGGAATATTCTCGCGATGTTACTGAGTTCCATTTTAATTTTTCTACTGGAGCCCCTATTAAAGACTCTTCATCCACCACTTCAAGTCTGAAACCGGGAATAAACATTGATAATAGGACTGGGAAATGGTCTGGAACGAAAATCTCATCAAATACTATTAGCTCCCTGATGATCCCTAAGGCTGGAACGTTTCCCCAGCAATAGTCTACTGTGCTCGTTCCCAAGTGACTACAGTGCGTTAATTGACTAGGACAGTCTCCTGGTGTTCTCCCATTCAGAATAAACATACAAACATCATTCATCATAGACATTAAAATGCAACCTTCTTTCTTTTTTTCACTATCACAGGCACTGCGAACCTTCCTCAGTACTGAGTCCTGCACCAGCTCCTCGGGGATATTGTCGTTGAGTTTTCCAATCCTACCGTTGAAGTCGCCCCCCAGGATCAAGGGTTCGTCTCCAAACTGCTCTAGATAATTGTCAATTGTGGCACGAAGAATGTCCATAACATTGATGTAGTTCTCGATCTTCTTGGTTGGGGGGACATAAACACTGCCTACAGTGAAGCTCACGTTATTATGAGCTATGCGGACAAATATGCCACCACTTTAGCACCTCTAATAGGGTTACCTCGAATTCCTTTCTCACTAGAAGAAGCAGGCCTCCACTACCACGGCCCGTCTCCGCTTTTCTAGATGCATGACTCCAAACACATTGAAATTCATTCTCGATTCATGTGGGCAGAAACGACGGATCCTTCTCTAGCCAGGTCTCGCTTAGTCCAATCACATCAGCTATACGCAAGAGCTCTCTAGCTTCCCAGGCATTCTTGATACCATATATGTTCCAGAAAATAAACAGGGCCTGGCAATTGTATAATGAAAGATCAAAACAAATCCAATATTGAGTTTTAATGAAGTAACTGGGCTGCAGGTAAGCCCTGCCCCCCCTCATTCACCTTAGTCCCATTTCGTTGACTTACATTTCTCTTATCCTGACGTTTGGAACCTGGAATATTAGATTCGTGTTGTTTAAGAAACTTGCCAACTTTCTGGTCCCACGTATACCAGTTATCATTAATCATCACTCTCTTGTAACCCACTCCAGTGGAGTGGCCTTCAGCTTCCTGTTCTTTCGCCAGTTGTCTGGCTCTCCATGCAATTTCACGCTCAAGGGGAGTACAGTCTTGTTCGATAAAAATTGGGAGATTCTTAATACACTTGCTTTTAGATTTGAGAATGAATTTTTTAGTTCCAGATTTTTCAACGTGACCTGATATAAGTGATTGCCTTCACTACCTAGTGTGTTAATATTAGTGATCTCATTTCCAGCATTTTTTATATTGAAATGATTGGTGAGAAGGGACACAATTGCCGCTTGTGGGTTAGAGGAGAGTGTGTCCAGTCCCCTGATGATTAAATTAAACTTTTTCTCCGTCTTTTCTCGACGTTCCAGCCTCTCAGTGATTTTGCTCAGCCAGTCTACCACATACTCGTTGTGCTCCACACTTCCAAATTCCCCCTTCTTCTCAAGGGCATTCACTCTTTCTTTCAAATTCTCCTTCTCTCAGGTCTCTCTTAACTCACTGATCTGATTTTCCACTGCATCTAATCTCATATCTTGCTCTTGGAGTCTGGAGTTGATGGCAAGTTCAAGCCTGTTTAATTGGTTTGAATGATCTTTTTTGCCTTGTTTAACCTGTACTGACAGTTCGGCAATACTTGCAAGAATTACCTGAGAGTCTGAATTGGCTAGTCGGCTCATTTTATCTGCGATGGGCCCAATGTCTGTATTTCTGGGATCATTTTTATAATTTTCTGAGATCTCTAAAAAGGCTCGCTGTCATCCTCTTCACTATTTGCATCACTTACTTCCTTCCTCTTGCTGGGAGGCGAAGGAGCCACAAACTCTTGTATAGATCTTTGTGCTCGCTCCGGGTATTTGGTCAGTAAATCAACGTTTGCAAGCTTACCCAACTTGGAGGAATCAACAGATCGAGTCTTAATGATTCCAATACGAGCTGATTGTGTTGTTGGCAAAGCACCTGCTCTGATCAGCTGCTGTTTACCATTTGCTTTTGATGATGTTGGCTCGTGTCGACGGAAGATGTCGTTGTTATGGAGTATCCCTGTTTTATCTACTGTGACTTTTTCACCGTGGCTACCCATATCATGGCGTGCAAACCGACTCCTAACCCCGCACTAGCATCATATTTTGGAATACTCAAATCTCTTGTAAATGATCCGCTACCACCACCTTTCACTAGTCAAAATGCACCAGACTGACACAGCCACCTGCACAACACCCCTCTACCAACTCTGAATTCTGGATGCAGGAACAAACCCTCAAATACAAGAGGCGAAACACAAAGTCAGCCGCGCTCAATCAAAGCACACTAGCGCCTCGATATTCATCAAGATATTCAGAATCTGTTCACACAAAAATAATTCATTAATAAATTATACCTAATTTCGCATTTATTTAGATAACAACTGGCCTTAGAGAAAAATATTAAAAGACCTTTTTTTAATAGAAAATTTTATAAGCTACAAAAAAGGTCTCTCAACATTTTCCTCTAAAAATGATTATCATGGAGATAAATCGATATTTATGGAGATATGGAGAGTCTACTTGCACAAAATCTATTGATCAATTAATTCTTCGTAATTCTTCATTTATTTCAATAGCAATCGATGTTAGGAGAAAATGTCAAAAGACCTTGTGACAATTGTCAAGGTCACAGTCGGTAGAGTCATTTAATAATTAGAGTTAACAGTAGTCAAAGTCTCGGGGGGAGCTCACACTCCCTCTCCTTGTAAAAAAAAACCACTGGGATGACGTAGAAGATCTCAGAAATATTAACACTAATCCCATCCAATTATCCATGGGATCGAGGCTCGTAAAAGCAAGAGGAGACTCTGAGAAAAATCTCTCGGAGTCAAAAGAAGAGAGCCTGGATCAGGACCATCCAATACCCGAAGGAAGGAAGGAAGGAAGGATGTCCAAACTATCCGTACTGCAGGGGAAATAATTCCCGAAGAATTATTTGAATTAATGAAAATATTATATTTGCACGCGAAGTTCAAGGTCCTGGGGTCGTTCGTCAGTGAGTTTGAGTAGTGTGTGTCCATGTAGGGGGGATTAACCCCGCCCCTTTTTCGTACGAATTTTGATTTAAACTGAGGGAAGAAGTGTCGATACGATAATTCCTCAGTTCACCCCGAGACACAGTTCTGGTTGGATTCATTGTCGAGTAACAGATTTAATAGATTGTCGAGAATAATAGATTTTGTCGGAGATTAATAGATATTGGAGAATAGTAGATTTTTGGAGATTAATAGAATTATTGAGAGAATTTATAGAGATTGTGGGAGAATTATTTAAAGATTAAGAGGACATTAAAGTCATTATTATTAATTATCACGAGTGGTGTAAAATCTCCAGTAGAAGGAAGCCACCTGGACGACCCAATCGAGACCCTGGACCTTCACGACGAGTTGAGTGAGTTACGTAAAATCATTCTTCTCATTTCTCTTTGTCTTTTGTCTCAAGTCCAGTACGGGGAATTTTCCCTTCTTCTTTTTTCTTTTTTTCTAAAGATTTATTTTGAGTTTATGTTGAATTATTACTATTATTTTGAGTTATTTTTGGTCAGTATTACATTGCAATCATTAATTATTACTGAGGAGGCAATTGTCCTCAATAATTTTGAGTTTATTATTATATAAAATCTCTAAATTGAATTTTCTTCTGTATTATTATTATATTGAATATTTTCTGAATATATTACTTTCTTTGGAGCATTAAACACGTGTTTTGCGTTTCATTTGGTCAAACCCAGGAATCCGAAGAGGGAGTATCGTCCTCCCTTCCCCTTGTAAAATCGAGTACGGCTAAATTTTGGGTTTTTTCAGTCACAGGTTGCAGTAAGTATTTTGTCTATTTTTTCCTGTCTGAGTAAAATAGTCTGGCGTCCAAGGTAAAGGGCGTACATAATTATCTATAAAATATTAATAATTCATATCGTGGAAATCGTCATAACCTTTTTTGTAGTTTATAAAATTCTCTATTAAAAATGTCTTTTGACATTTTTCTCTAAAATCAGTTTGTTGAAAATTGAGGTGATCTATTAGGTTGGATAGGTCGGGTGGTGGCGGCTGCTGCCGTGGCTCTCGTTCTTCAGCTCGCGTTTCCAGCGAGTGGAATCCTCGTTCTCTCTCATCGAGGTTCCCTCCGTACCCTCTTCGGGTCTGGGGGTGCCCGAAAGCTTCTAGGGGTTCCCTTCTCTGGAGCTGCGGCGCCCCCCGTTCCCCTTGGAAGTTGTCTCTTAGCCCTTTCGGGGCCACCTCTTGGGAGGGAGTTATCGACGGGCCTATTCGGCCGCGTAATTCCCTCTCCAGCTTCTGGACTGCTGCCAGTAGTTCTACCGGAGTCGGGGTTGCCTCCGTTACTTTTACCTCCGGTATTTCCAGAGGTGTCACCTCCCCGCTGGCATTTTTACTGCCTTTGGTGCTCGCTTTCTTGCTGCCCGGTGGTCGGCATTTCGCTTTCCTGGCGGACGTTCGGGGAGCTCAATGTTTGCACACCGGTGGCTTCACCGCAAAAGGCCTTCTCTGCGTTCTGCAGCGCCTTTTATACTCTTCTCGAGAGAGTGGGGGTTATCCCCTTTCGCTCGTCTTGCACTAGAGACCGCTAATGGGGCCCTCTCTGCTGGGGAATATCCCCTGCCTAGGGTTTCTCTATTCGCCATCTATCTAGTCTCATCTGACTAGTGGCGCTCCCTCTGAATTGAAAGAATTCCAATTCTGGCGGTACCATTCAAATTTTCTAAAAAAATCGAATTTTTCCCGCCCATTCCACCACTCAGCTTTTGAATAGCTTCGTGGTGCCGTCTGAATTGAAAGAATTTCGATTCTCTCAATTCTGGCGGTATTATTCAAATTTTCTAAAAATTCGAATTTTCTCCGCCTCTTTTCACCTCCCGGCTTTTGTATAGCCTCCTGGTGCTCTCTGAATTGAAAGATTTTCAATTCTCTCAATTCCGGCGGTACTATTCAAATTTTTGAATTTGAATTTTCCCGCCTCTTTCTTCCCCTCAACTTTTGAGTGAGGAGTACCTTCTCTTACGACAACGGGGCGCCACTGTACGGTTCCCGCGTCGCCAAGTAGTCCAGCAGTCGGTAACTTGGATTCCGCCTTTACCGACCATCTTACCGACGGTTAGCCGCGGTAAATACCCTCGGGGAGACGCCAGATGGCGCCTACTACCCGTTATCTTCACAATTCAACCACGTGTGTTGAATTGTGCCCCGGAAAGGTGGGTTACATCCGGAAATAGTGGGTTTCGCCCGTATTTGTTTTATTTTTGGGGCGTTCGCCCCTCTCCCTCGCCATCAGAGCATTGCGGCTCGTCTGACGTCTTTCTCGACACCTCGTGTCGAAAAATTGCTTCTGATCTTTGCAGACCATCCACAATTTTGCCTTTTCAGCCAAAAAAAAAAATTTTTGGACAACAAAAAGCATCAAAAAAAAATTTTGTCCATAAAAAAAACGACTGGGGATTTCCCCGTCTTCTCTTTTTAGGCGGGTTTCTCCTCCCTCTTCGCCTGGAGGTTTGCACCCCCTTCTGGCGTCCTCTCGCCCCCTCTGAGGGCAAACTGCCACCCTTTTCAGGCGTCTCTTCTCTCTCCTTCTCTCCCTCCTTGCCTCACCAGCCTCTTGAGGGCTTCCAGCTGCTGCTGGGACCTCTTGGACTGTCGGACGGGGGGGAAGTGTAGGCCTCTCAGGAGCATGGCCCGATTGTCTGGCCCTCTGCTCCTGCCTCAACCTCCTCAGGACGTCCCTGGGCATGTTCCTGCCGAACGTCGGGATCCAGGGGCCCCTCCTCCTCTTCTCTGCCTGGCAAGGAATGCACTCTGCCTTCACCTTGCCAGGGCGACCACAACTGTGGCAGTAGACCCGCTCCGGCTCGGTGCAGTCAATCCCTCCGTGTCCAGACTTGTGGCAATTCCAGCACAGCCGGGCTGGAATCCTGAACCCCCCGGGGGGAACTTCGACTCGTGGAGGGGACGTTCAGCTTCTCCTGCACGTCTCTCACCTCTGGGAGTATAGGGATGGTGCCCTTAAACTCCTTTGGGTGTTTTCCTCCCACGTGCTGGACTACGTGCTCCTCTAACCTCTTATTTCCAGCCGGGATAACACGCTGAGGGCGTTTGTTATCCCGGGATTTTCCTTTCCTCTCGGGCTTTGGTTTTGGGGTTGGTGTCTCGATGAGATCCTTCCCCATCACCAGGCCCGCACTCCCTTCTGAGGAGAATTTTAAGAAAATTCTCCCCAGCATTTCAGGGTTTTTGACTAGAGCCTCAGTAATGAGCTGCTCTAGCCCGGGGGTCCCTGAAACCTCACTCGCCCCTGGAGCGACTGCCGTCGTCTCCACGATCACCTCGTGGGCAATCTCCTCCACGTCCATTGCCTCCTTGGCATCCCGACGGGACTGCTCTTCCAGCATCAGCTCCAGGGCTGCGAACTGCTCCTCCGTAAATCCTGAGTCTGAAATTTTTAAATCATTTAAATTTATCAGCTCAGGATTCTCCCTTTCGCCTAATGGCGTCTCTGAGACAACGGTTTCTCCCTCGCCACGTGGCGTGTCCGAAACCGTAGTCTCCCCATTCTCCATGAATAAAAATGCACTGAGCCCTTCCAGTGACCCCGAAGGGTTAAACTCACCTCTCTGGGCTTCCTTGGCGGTCTTCACCACCTTCTGCATCAGCTGCTCCAGGGTTTTATCCCCCTCAACTTACTCACCACTGTTCATTGCGAACACGTGCACACTTAAATTTTTCGCGAGCGAAAATTCTCACGTCCGACACACTGGGCGTACGAAACGGGAAAGAACGCTCTCGCTGATCGTAGGTCAGGTTACGGGTGTCACAGGGTGGGGGTAATTACGGCGAATCGACATTTCAATCGATCGCCGCCGGTGGTCCCACCTGTGGGCCATCCCGACCTTGCCCCAATTCGCCAAGTTTTCGGCGCCTCATTTGAATAAATCGGGGGGGGGGGGGGTACATCCGCCGAGTTACAACTGTATACAGCACCTTATAGTGTAATCAATCTAGACGAAAAAAATGGTCAACCGGGAAGTAAAAAGCATGTCGATGAAATAAATACCGTTCGATAGAGAAAAATTCACTGAACTACCCATTAATTTGTCGCACTGCAAAAAGTCCGGGAAGTTATTAAAAAAAATTAAAAACTAATTAATTTTTTGCATGAACGCCAAGAAATTAAATATCTTCACTCAAACTCAATCAATCGTTAAGAAAAAAATACCGGAATGTAGAGGCAAAAACGCTCTACAAAATTGAAGCAATAACCGATATTCCCCGTTCACTCGTTTTCCCGTAATTGATTATTGAATTATTTAATGGTTAAAACTCTAAAAATCGTCAGCTGATTGCATTCGGTCCGCCTCCTTCGGCGCGCGCACTCCCCTCAGAAACGCGCGATGCGCAGTAGATTTAAACGTGCGGACAACTATATACATTATTTTTTTTTACAAATAAAGTTAATAAAAATTGAAAAATGAGAAGGTGGAGGACTCTAGGTGGATTCAAGAGTAATTTCTCCTATGATGGAGCACTCTAGGTGAATTCAAGAGTCATTTTATGTGGACTGGGGGAATCTAGGTGGATTTAAGAGTCAGTTTATCCAAACTAGAGACTTCTAGGTGAGTTTAAGAGTCATTTATCTAATGCTGGAGGACTCTTGGTGGATATTAAGGGTCATTTGGTCTAGTCTGAAGGCCTCTTGGTGGATTCAAGAGTCACTTGGTCTAGGCTGGAGGCATCTGGGTGGATTCAAGAGTCATTTCTCCGAGGCTGGAGGCCTGGAGGTGGATTCAAGAGTCATTTGCTCTAGGCTGGAGGCCTGGAGGTCGACTCCAGAGTCATTTGCTCTAGGCTGGAGGCCTCCGGGTGGATTCAAGAGTTATTTCTCCGAAGCTGGAGGCCTCCAGGTGGATTCAAGAGTCATTTCTTCTAGGCTGGAGGCCTGGAGGTGGATTCAAGAGTCATTTGCTCTAGGCTGGAGGCCTGGAGGTAGATTCAAGAGTCATTTGCTCTGGGCTAGAGGCCTGGAAGTGGATTCAACAGTCATTTGCTCTAGGCTGGAGGCCTGGAGGTAGATTCAAGAGTCACTTGGTCTAGTCTGAAGGCCTCTTGGTGGATTCAAGAGTCACTTGGTCTAGGCTGGAGGCATCTGGGTGGATTCAAGAGTCACTTGGTCTAGGCTGGAGGCCTCTGGGTGGATTCAAGGGTCAGTTTCTCTAGTCTGAAGGCATCTGAGTACTCTGCGTTGATA
>JAOZGT010000009.1:0-71158 GCA_035578325.1 Coelinius sp. EB29
TATATATATATATATATATATATATATGTTTGTCTATTGGTGACTTTGAGGTCGCAAAACATAACCTATATATAAGATAGTTTAAACAATATATTTAGTCCATATATACTGTAAAAAGTTACTATCACTGGGTTTTTTACCTCTTTCGGGCACTTTTAATCCAATATCCTACCAAAAGTATGGTTTGAGGACAAATAAGTATTGTTTATTATAGGGGGACTTCTATGTACATCCATTAAACGACTTCTATCGGGACATTATATAGAATCTAATATCTATTCAACGATGACTTTGAGGACTTATATGTTCGTCCATCGAATGGTTTATATGAAGCCATGTCTGTCATATGTATACTTTTTGAACAGCGATGGGGGTAGAAATATTTAGGAAGAGTTAGAGGATTCTTACTGTAATTGTGATGTAATAAGTCATAAAAATTTACCCCCTTCATTACATAATAATTCCCTCGCGATGGAGGTGTCCACTCGCATTTTTCCATCATTGATTTTAAATCGAATCAATCCGTTCAACCAAACCGAGAAATACAGCATTAGGATAATTTTGATCACTTGAATATTGAAAAATGAATAGTGAAGTAGGAAAATGATTTCAACTAAATTTAATAATTATATTGCCTTAAGACTCATTGGAAACAATGAAGAGCTCACTAATTTTCCATGATAATTTTTATGCAGCTGTAACTGCACACTAAAAATGCAAGTCCCTGTAATCACCATTCTACAGAAGTCCCCATAAGATACGTTTGGTAAACGTCATGTCCTCATAACATACATATCGCAAATTCATTGTCCCTATAACGACCCTTTTATAGACACTTTTTTTTACTAATCGAGGAGAATAATTAATTTGTTTTTCTCAATGGAGAGATGATGACGGACACCATGAAAGTCCACCCCCTCCATTATATAATAATTTCTTCGCAATCGAGGTGTCCTCTCGCTATTTGATGCCATTGATCTTGAAGTCCCTGTAATCACCATTAAACAGAAGTCCCCATAAGATACGTTTGGTAAACGTCATGTCCTCATAACATACATATCGCAAATTCATTGTCCCTATAACGACCCTTCTATAGATACTTTTTTGTTCTAATTGCGAAGAATAATTAATTTTTTTTTTCAAAGGTGTAACGATGAGGAACACTATAAAAATTTACCCCCTTCATTATATAATAATTCCCTCGCGATGGAGGTGTCCCCTCGTATTTTTCCACCATTGATTTTAAATCGAAACAATCCGTTCAACCGAATCGAGAAATACAGCATTGGGATAATTTTGATCACTTGAATATTGAAAAATGAATAGTGAAGTAGGAAAATGATTTCAACTAAATTTAATAATTATATTGCCTTAAGACTCATTGGAAACAATGAAGAGCTCACTAATTTTCCATGATAATTTTTATGCAGCTGTAACTGCACACTAAAAATGCAAGTCCCTGTAATCACCATTCTACAGAAGTCCCCATAAGATACGTTTGGTAAACGTCATGTCCTCATAACATACATATCGCAAATTCATTGTCCCTATAACGACCCTTTTATAGACACTTTTTTTTAGTAATCGAAGAGAATAATTATTTTTTTTTTCTCAATGGAGAGATGATGACGGACACCATGAAAGTCCACCCTCTCAATTATATAATAATTTCTTCGCAATCGAGGTGTCCTCTCGCTATTTGATGCCATTGATCTTGAAGTCTCTGTAATCACCATTCTATAGAAGTCCCCATAAGATACATTTGGTAAACGTCATGTCCTCATAACATACATATCGCAAATTCATTGTCCCTATAACGACCCTTCTATAGACACTTTTTTGTACTAATTGCGGAGAATAATTAATTTTTTTTTTCAAAGGTGTGACGATGAGGAACACTATAAAAATTTACCTCTTTCATTCAATAATCATGTCTTTGCACCCAAGGTGTCCTACCACTATTTGCTACTATTGATTTGCAATGAAACCAATCCGTTGATTTTAGCTGAGAGATACGTTATTTAGATAATTTTGGTAATTCGAATATTGACCAATTAATAGTGGAATAAGGAAATCACATTCCAACTGAATTTAATAATTCGATTCATCAAGGGAGGGTCCATCAATTCTCCATCCTCATTTTTGTGCAATTGCAATGGCACATTGGAAGTGCAAGTCCCTGTAATCACCGTTTCATGGAACTGCACGAATAATGCGCAAATATAATTATTTACCGACGGTAGGTTCATAATTTCGGGTAAAAGCGATAGACCTTATCAGATAAGGACAGACTAATTTTTTATCCACTAATTCAATATAAAAAATCATTCCCTTTCATTGTGTAATGAAGTTTTCCCAATTGTCCTCAAAGCATACACATGATTGATAATTTTTCGGGGACACTGTCCTCGTATGTTTTCTGTTCAGGCTGAGTCTTCAAAGTCACCATTGAATATATGGTGTATGTTGTGAGGACAGTCCTCACATTCTACTTTGCGTAGATAAGCTTATGGGGACTGTCCTCAAAAACACCAGAAGTCCTCAAAGAATACATTCTGTTGGTGAATGCGACCTCATAAAATACTTTACGCATATATATATTGTATATTCCTGTATTTTATTTTATCTAAAAATCTTTTGTTATGAAATTCAAATGATATTCAATACATTAAATTCCTTTTTATACGAATAAACAGAGAATAATAACTAATTGCAACTCCTCATCATTTAAGGGGAAGTAGATAATTCGATTTTTTATTTATTTATATTCATATTGAATAAAAATAATGTAGATATATAAATAAAGAATCAAAGGTAGTAGTACTTCACTGAAAAAGGCGTTGGTTGGAGCCTTTCTCCATATCATAAAAGTGATAGCGTAGAAGTCTACGGCAAAAGTGAAACTTTTCAAAAAATAACAGAATTAGGCAATGTATGTTAAAAAAAAAAAACAATATATGTTGGAAAAGTTAAATATCTTACATATACCCTTAGCATAAGCTTCAAAATCGAAGCCTGCAAACCATACGCGCGCGAAGCGCGCGTACCTATCTAGTTATTGAAATATGAGAAAATTAATTTCGATGGTTTCTTTTAAGAATTTCAATTTTAGATGCACGGACACTTGAACTGGAGTAATTTTCGATGTTTTTGTGGGGCTTTTTATTTAATTCACCCAAAATTATAGCGGGGTGCTTTTATAGTGCAATCCGCTCAACTAGGGCGGGGCTGCAACCATAAAGGCAACCACGATTATTTTGTAGGGTAAATTAATCAACTTCAGTAACAGCGGGGTTGCTTCCGTGATGCATCCGCTGACCCGCGGGTTGCATACACAGATTCAGCCACTGATAGAGAGTCGGTGGTGGAATTAACAAAGGAGAATCGCGGGGGTGCTAATAAGTGATGCAACCGCTGACCCGCGGGGTGCATACACTGAGACAGCCGCTAAATTCTCAATGGTTAATGATTATCGGGATCTAGAATTGTGGATTTTCTTCGATGATGCATCCGCCGACCCGCGGGTTGCATACACAGAGTCTACCACAATTCCGACCTGATCGGAGAGGATTTGGGAAAGGTATTTCGTAATGACGACCGAGCTACTGATTTAAAGGTTGTAATATATTTTTGTATTATTTTCAAATTCAGATCGCGCCCGGCTCACAGTCAGTTCAGTGCACCGTTGAATTTATGACGATTTCGGTTTAGTTTATGGTGTGATATTTTTTTATTTTTTTATCGAGTCGAGAACTTGTTAATCATAATGAATTGAACTTGTGCATGAATTTATTTCAATTGATTGGATTTGGTAGCTGATTGGAATTTTCAAAGTGTTTCACAGGAGTTAAAATTTCTAAGTTTTCCACAAGAATGAGAACTGTAAGTTTTTCCCGAGGATAAATATTTCTAAGTTTTTTTTTCACAAGAATAAAAATTCTACGTTTGTTGCACTAATAAGAAATTCTAAGTTTTTTCACAAGAATAACAAATTCTAAGTTTTCGGCTCGACGAAAAAATATTCTAAGTCCCAAGGTGGGCTCTACTGCAAGGCACTCCCGGAGCTCTTCTGAGCTATTACCGTCTCCTTCAACTGCTGGCGGTGGACTGATGTTTCGCCGGAGCGCTCGAGACTCCTCTGCTCTCGGTCAGAGTAGGACCGGGGTGGGGCGAGGTCAGAGTGGGGCGCGGCTGGTGGTAGCATAGGGAGGGCTGCCTCAGTATGCCTGTTTGCTACTCCCACCATGTCCCCACCAAGCGTGAAAGTAGTGCCCGGCGGAGTGGGGATGGACGTATTACTGCGCCACCCTGACTCCTCCCCGCTCCATCCCTTCCTCCTTTTTACAGTACTTTTCTTTGCATCTTTTTCTTATTCACAATTTCTTAGAATTAGGTACAATTTTTTTGTTTTTAGATCCTGAATAGTTTTATAAATTAATTGTTGTTATGATTATTATTATTATTATATTTTTTTTTGTTGTTCCCCCACTCATTTTTGCGGGCCCCATTTCTATTCTTTTATTCAAATAATAATTTTCTTGACTCTTTCTCTTATTATTATTCCTTTACTTTATCTTTTCTATTTTTATTCCATTTTTTTATCATTATTTTTTTCTTTTCATTTATTCTTTTCTCGTTTCTTTACCTTCTCTTATTATTATTCCTTTACTTTACCCTTTCTATTTTTATTCCCTTTCCTTATTATTATTTTTCCTTCTCGTTTATTCTTTTCTTTTATTCTATCTTTTCCTTCTCGCTTATATTTTTCCTTTACTTTATCCCTCTTCTCATTCATCCCTTCTTTCCATTTTTTTCTTCATAGTTTTATTTTTATTTCACTTCTTTTTCTTTTTTTTTTTAATATTTATTTCTTTTCTTTCTTTATTTACTTTATTTCTGTTCATTTTTATTTTCATCTTTATTTATTGAATTATTAAAATAATTATAACTTATTATTTCAATAAAAGAATAGTATTTTTATCTCCTTCCTGTGGCTTTCTTAGAAGAATGCCGTATCGGGTTGCTGCTATGGCGCGTCAATGCCAAGCGCTTATCGGCGCGACCGGATGTCGCCCGCTGAATCAGTGTGGGAATGGAATTTCATTATTTAATTATTTTCTCTCTTTAGTTATTTATTCATTTATTTGTTTATTTATTTATTCCTCATTTGCCCCACTGATGTTTGTATTTATTGTATTTGCCTCTCACTCAAAATTTTCTATTTATTTATTTAAAAATTCATTTATTATTTATTTATTATTGTGTTTGTCTTTGTCTTTCTGGGAGGTTTCTATCGATTTTTCAGCTTTGTACCTAATCCTAATATTTTTTGTGCGGTTTCTAACCTCAAATTTTCATTTTATGTTTGGGGTTTGTTTTTCGGCCATAACTTTTGAAATATTGATTTTATCGAAAAATAAACTGTAAGGATCCTTTTATCTAAATAAAATAACGAATCGATTGCACCAATCAAATTTTAAAAATTTCTATTATTGTGGCTTTTATTAACATTTTTCTGATTGCTCAATTCACACGCCTCAGGTCGTCATCGGTAAGGGGGCTCGTGCTGTCGTATGGTAAATCCCATGGGTAACTGTTATCACCCAGCGGTCGGTACTACTCATGGTAAATGTTATCCTATAATCTTTAAATAATTTATTCGAGTGCCAAAATTGACCCTTTATCGATGACTACCCTTGCGAGCGACTTAATCTATGAAAATTTTTTTTTCTTTCCACAAATCGATTAGTTATCGACGGTGCACGGCCAATGGTAACATCCCGATGGAATTTACAAATAATTTTGATGATTTTTACACGTCGGCCCTTTATCAACCATGCACGGTCGTCGGTTACTTTCCAATAGTACTTTTTTAAAACTTATTTTAATAATTAAAAACGACGTATGCCGCGAGGCGAATACGTCACACGTGGTCCTGATTGTATTGACTGGTTCGTTGACTGGTTTGTTGATGAATTGCAACGAATAGCTCATGAGGTTGATGTTTGTTTAAGTATAAATGTTCCAATTGAGCCACTCACACCTGAACAAAGTCTAGAATACAGAGAAGCACTAAATTGTCATATCTGTGAAAAACCCTTCACCCAAACTGCCATCAAACATCACGATCATAATCATTTTACTGGTAAATATCGCGGCCCCGCACACCCTCAGTGTAATGTTAATTATCAGAATTCTCGAGTTATCCCAGTAGTGTTTCATAATCTCTCTGGCTATGATTCACATTTCTTCATTAAGATTTTAGCTAAAAAGTATCCGGGTTCATTACACTTGCTCCCATTAAACAAAGAAAAATATATTGCTTTTACAAAACAAGTTGAAGGCACTCAAGTTAGTTTACGATTCGTTGATTCATTTCGATTTATGGCAAGCAGCCTAGAAAAGTTAGCTTCATATTTGAATGATGTAGACAAACGTATCACTCATAAGTATTGTGATAATAACATCGAAAAATTTCAACTTTTAACAAGAAAAGGAGTGTTTCCCTATGAATATATAGATAATTGGAGCAAACTTGAAGAGGAACGATTACCATCAAAAGATAAATTTTATTCAAAGCTGAATAATGAGGATATTTCTGTTGAGGATTATGCGCATGCGCAAAAGGTTTGGGATACTTTCAATATTATGACGTTGGGTGAATATTCTGATTTATATCTGAAGACAGATGTTCTCCTTTTGGCTGACATTTTTGAAAATTTTAGACTCAATTGCTTCTCTGTATACAAACTTGATCCCCTTCATTATTTCACAGCACCTGGATTAGCTTTTGATGCTATGCTTAAATGTACAGGTGTAAATCTTGAATTGCTTATTGATATTGAAATGCATTTGTTTATTGAGAAAGGGATTAGAGGTGGGGTTTCTCAATGTTCGAATCGATACAGTGCCGCCAACAATAAATATATGGGTGAGAATTTTGATCCAAATAAAAAAACGAGTTATTTGATGTATTTTGATGTGAATAATTTGTATGGGGCAGCTATGTCTCAATATCTACCTTATGGATCATTTGAATGGATAGATCCATTAGTTATTGATGTCAATAGTATTCCTGATGATTCACCCGTAGGATACATACTGGAAGTAGACTTAGAGTATTCTGAAGACCTTCATGAATTACATAAAGACTTACCGCTTTGTCCGGAACACTTTATTCCACCACAAGAGAAAATTTCAAAATTGATGACAACCCTATTACCGAAGAAAAATTATATAATACATTATAAAAATTTGAAGCAATGCCTTAGTTTGGGGATACAACTGAAGAAGATTCACCGCGTATTGAAATTTTCTCAAGCTGCATGGCTTAAACCATACATTGATTTAAATACAGAGCTACGAAAAAAGTCAACCAATGAGTTTGAAAAAAACTTCTTCAAACTAATGAATAACGCTGTATTCGGAAAGACGATAGAGAACGTGAGGAAACAAAAAGATGTTAGATTGGTTACAAAATGGGGGGGAAGGTATGGGGCTAAAGCTCTGATTGCTCAACCGAATTTTCGTAGTTGCACAATATTTGATGAAGATCAAAACTTAGTCATCATCCAATTGAATCGCAATGAAATATATTTTAATAAACCTATTTATGTTGGATTCTCTATTCTTGATTTATCAAAGATCTTCATTTATGATTTTCATTATGAATATGTGAAAAAAACATTTGGTGATCGTGCGAA
Source organism: Coelinius sp. EB29 (assembly GCA_035578325.1). Lineage (NCBI taxonomy): Eukaryota > Metazoa > Arthropoda > Insecta > Hymenoptera > Braconidae > Coelinius > Coelinius sp. EB29. The sequence goes on from JAOZGT010000009.1 coordinate 7,704, forward strand.
ATTGTTGTACACTGACACAGATAGCCTTTTGTATGAATTCAACGTCCCTGATATACAGGGTGTCCCACAACTACTCTGCTTCCTTTGGGGTGATGAAAGGGGATGATATTTGAAGTATAAAGTTCCTCTTCGGTTTTAGGATCAAACAACTTTTTTTTCGATTTTTTAAAAAAATATGTCTGACTTGTCATGTTTTTTTTCATTCGTACTACTTTTTACGTACGTATTTTTTTTTTCTTCAATTTTTTGGGTTTTTTAGGACTGATTATCGGCACATACCAACCATAGCCCCCCCCACCCCTTTTTTCGCCCTCTAATGCTGGGAATTATTTTTCGAAAACATAAATTCAAAACTGAATAATTTTTTTTTTCAATGGTGCTATCTATCAAGTTCGTATCCACCAATGAAAGTACGCCTTCTCACTCCCTCACGCCGCGAATTATTTCTAAAAATCCATACGGTAATTACAAAATATTTGATTTTTTGGTTTGTTTTTTTTTTTTTTAGTTTTTTTCACCTACCTATCGACCCATCAACATGAAAACTCCCCCTTGTCACATCTCCGATCACTGTGTGAGAATAAATCACGGATATCGAGTGGACGTGTGGAAAATGAGATCTGAGTAGTGTTAAGTACTATTTTCCCTCACCACACACGCGGACTAGCTATATGAATTTAGATAATAACCCGGTAATGACTCGCGTAATCGTAATCCAAGTTCCGGAGAAGACAGCGAGGACGTCAAATCCATGTGCAGGAGTATCCCGTGAGGATAAGCCAACAGCCACTTAACAACGACTAGATATCCAATGATAATGGGATCTCTGAGGATATACTAGACCCCCGTGAATACGGCCTTGGTCTGAAGAAAGTGCACTCTAGAGTAACCTCTCCGGAGTCAAAAAGGAGAGAGAGAGTAAGAGAAGAAAAGACTTAAAGTCCGCGTAAGCACCCGGGAGCTGGCGCCATCTCACCAGCCAAAGTGGTCGGAGTGACGACGTTTTTATAATGGCCGACACTCCGTTCTCATATACCAAGCATACACGTGTTACCAATATTCATTGTCGTTGTTTTATTAAAAATCTCTGTGTTATTGAATATTTTGTGGCACTGGGTGCATCTATATTGAGAGAGGAACTATTGTGAATAATTTAGGAAGAGCCTGAGTGCACAATTAAGTGATAAAAATTGAATAAAACATTTCCGGAGATCTCCCAAGTGGACACCGGCGTACCGGCTTGATTAGAGGCATCGTCAAAGTGAGTTGGCATTGTTTTATTAACTGTTGCTGATGTGATTGCGGTTACGGAGGGTCGTTACCGGGAATACAGATCCTGCTGAGGAATTAAACTCATTTTTTGTTGAATAAACTCGCAGTTTTCACAGATAAACTTCGGGGTAATTCGTGTGCCCTTAGCCCGCGTTGGTCGTGTGGCCACGGGGCCGCCATCTTATTGCGCAGTTAGTTTAGAGGAATATTGTATAAATTATTGGATATTTTACAGTCGGTGTGAGTGGGAGTCGGGAAAGTATTCAATATATTTAGTTTTAAGGGGATAATTATCGTTGTTAATCCTGGTAATTCAGGCTGCGATCAAATAGTTACGCATTTCCAAAAACCCCGTTATTTCAGAATTAAAGAGGGGAAAAAGAGAGTGGGAAAGAGGGACTCAGAGTCCTCCAGGGGAGAGAGAGAGAGAAATTCGAGTTAGTAGATCCGCGTAAAGAGGCAATTGTAGCCCACAAGTGACCCACGTGGACACTTGCTCGTTGCACTTCCCCCTTCGGTGGGGGAAAATAAGCGTAGGGAACCTGCAGCCGCTTGAGGCACCTCTCTCTCGAGCGAAGACTCCTTGCACCGTCTTTCTCATTCGGACATCCGGGCATACTCTTGAAGTGTATAGAGTCAGTCATCCCGGCTATTCCGGAGAGATCGATGTACCTCTAATATTTATGAATGGGAAGGTTGCTGAAGGGATGAGTCCCTGTCTGGATGCCCGCTGAAGTTATTATTACCAGGGAAAAAGGGGAATATTAAATATTATTATCATTTAATCTGAATTACGAAGCCATCGACTAGTGTAAGCTGATCAGCCGGGTATTCAAATTAAGTTTATTTTGATTTTATTTGATTTTCATTTATTATTATTGTTTTGCACTGAAACTACGGTAGAGAGCGCAAATACCTGAGGTAATTTATTTTGTATTTTTCATTTCTTTCTTTTCAATTCTCGAAGAATAAACCGAGCCACTGTTTCTGAATTCTTGTACTTTTCTCTCTGCTGAGCTCAACCTGTCCTTTTTTTTTTATATATTACATTAAAATTATTGGTTATCGCGGGCTCCAGCAACAACAAAGTGGTACGCTGGGGCATTGCACCCGCGTCCTTCGGACTAGACTGGTGGAGAGGACACAATCGGGCAGCAGTTCCACACGAGTCGGCCTTGGCTTCCCATAGCCGCTCAGTACATTATTCCTATCCTTTTCCCGAGCTTCCCGCATCCGCTCCCATCCATTACCGAGCCGTATCCTCTCCTTCCCCATTCCTTAGTCCTACCCCATCCTCTGAGGCACGGGAGGGATAAATCCCGTACCTCATTGCAAATACCCACAATCCCCTTAAGTCGCCTAGCGACAAGAGTCCCTTGGGACTCCATCCCAAAGTCCTACACACAATATCAAACTTCACAGGCACTGGTGAGAGTGCGGTAAAAGTGCCTCGTGACATATGGAAGTCCTACTTTAATCGCTTTAGCGAATTGAGTCAACAAAGACTCCTTCATTATAGTCTTACACGATTTGGTGAATTAATAGATAGTAGAAAAAGTGTCCTCTCGACCGGTCAGCTCGATCGTACGTTAAGGGGGTTGAGCAGCAGCGGGGAGGAGAGGAATAAGCGGCGTCAGCGGACGCATGGTGCACCTAGGGTGCTCGATTTAGAGAATACCGAGAAATAGTCCGTGTAACGACGATATCTCGCATCACATCAGCAACTATTGTGTTTCTCGTGGCTGCACGGTTTGTTTATTTCTCACATACTACATCTATTTCACTTACAGTAGTCATAGTATATTTTCACGCATATTTTCATTATCCTCGAGTATTTCCAAACTCCTTCACCTCTATTACTACAGAAGACTGTAGATCCGAGTGACTGTTGACTCTTGACTTGCAATACGGAGACAGAGGAGGGAGGCGAGCAAACTGTGGGTTAAAATAACCCTCAATTCTTTCGAAAAATACTATTCTGCTCCTAGCTGGTGATATACCAGTCTGATTTTCGCAGTAACGCGGTTCACATACTCGATTTTCAATACCTGAGACCTTTCCCAACCCCCATAACCTCTCTTTCGCAGCCTTAAAGATAGAGAACCTTGAGGATTGAGGCAATAAGGAAAGATAAAAGATGGCGCCTCCGGAGGGAACGGGAATAGTTCCAGAGGAAACCCCGCCTCTGCAGATTGAACAGGTTATCCGGAGTATGGACCCTGTGGCACTAATGAGTGAGGTGCAGCGCTTGGGTCTGCGCTCTAGTGGAGATTGGGATTCATTAGTGAATCGAGTACTGAGGTATGAGTTAGGGAGGAGAGGAGCTGATGTACCATGGGATAATGATGTTGACTATGCACCTCAGGGTAGAGGGGATAGTTTAACCACTTTCGAGGCCGTTACCGGTTTCCCACCAGACAGACACATACCAGAGGATCAAAGGATCCCGGACATCACAAGACCAGTATTGCTGCCTCATACGGTGGTCTCCGAAGCGTGCCAGACAGACATGGCCTTAGGAACTGAGCTTCCCACCGATTTACGTTGGTCCAGTGGCGGGGCAACCCTACCCTCAGCCACTGAGAATGCTAGACGCACGGAAGCAACGGTACCACTGACAGTACCTAGTACCACTGCTGCGTATCACTTGTCGCCACCATCTTTTCGGCCTCAAGCTAGTACCAGTGCCAGCAGCCTCGATGTCTCGGCACACGAGCTGAATGTTTCCCGAAATCACCCAGAGTTCTCGGGCATTCAGCACATGGAGGACACGACAGGTTCAGAACGACCTGTCGATGAAACGTATGTTGCCCAGGACGGGATCCAGAGGAGGACAGTGCAGGCGAAAGTACACGCTGAATTGTCAGCAGAGAATCCGGACTTGCAGGAACAGCTCAGGACACAGGAGTCCCAACGAGTAGGATCCGGAGAGGGTGAGGAGGCTGCCAATGTCAGAGGGGAGTACAGAAGCACTCCAGAGACTCTAACGCCCCGTCCACCATTGAGGGGAACAGTGGTAAATGGACGATATATGGTCCATGGTGGAGATCACGCTCATCCCAGAGCAAGTAACCCAATGTCTGGCCCTATTCAAAATGGACCAACAGACAGTGTTCCCCTGGATTTGAGGACAACTAACTATGCTCATACATCTCAGAGACTCTCCGGAGTCGAGCAACACAGCAGGGGCACAATCAGTCGACCTCCGCCAGGATTTTCAGGCCCACCGTTACCGCCACTAGTTCATGGGGGTAACGTAGGTGGCTCTGGTTCCCCACACATTCAGTTCCCATCACTCGAGGAAGTTCTAACGTTGGCACAGAACGAGGTAGCTAAGTACCAGGAACTATTGAGACGATCTGAGGAGCTAAGGAGAGAACAGGCACAAGAAGCAACACGAGTGGTACAAGAGATGCTCGCAAGACAGAATCTGAGCCAGCTTCCCAGAATTCCAGAGGCCACAACAGTGCTCTCGAATACGAGACCTCACACTCAAAGACAAGGGCAGAACGCCAGAGAGAATGTCAGAGTCGGCAGCTCGTCCGGAAACAGGGACGATATGGCATCCTCGACTTACCAGCAAGGTTTACCACCCTCTCAGGTCAATCACATACCATCAGGAAGAATACCTCAGCACCGAGTACACTTTGATTCCTCGGCAGAGCCGACGGTACGTCCACCTTCCGGAGTCGAGAATAACAATTATGAAGACAGTCAGTCGAGGGAAGCAACGAGAGGATCTGAAGTATTTGAGAATACTCCCACTTACGGAGAGTATTATCACCCACATTCATCTGGTTCCGGTACTCCATTCCCTACGGGAATGCAACGGGCACATCGTGGAGTAGCTGGAGGGCAGCCGAGCAGTGCACACTCGACCGCACGAGCCTCATATCCTCCATTTGATGTTGCTCCAACTCTGGCAGCCAAACCAGATATTCTCTTCAACATGACGATGAGAAGTAATCCGTTTGCTGAGGAAACGTTGAGAGAAAATAATGCTCGAGTGGGTAAAGCTGTAGAACAGTTCAATAAGTCTCGGCTCACCTTCGCCGGGAAGCCCAAAAGCACCCAAAGGCGGCTGCCATCTTTGCACTGACGGGACACATCCCCTCTGAAGAATTTCTGCCAGCAACACCAGAGGCAGAAGACAGTGAATGCTCGAACCAGGGAAACTTGCCCCAGGGACAGCAGTAAAGCCGACTGTTGCCCCTGAGTCTCCAACCGGCTGTATTAATGTGGTCAACCACGCACCTCCGGGGATTCACGCGATCGATGATCCCCTGAATCCTCATATTATCTGTCCTGCCACGTACATTCACGCCGCTGAAACTGGAGAACGTCCTCGAATCGATCTGGAGGAATACGAGAAGATAGCAAGTGATCAGAGCCTACGACGTCGATGGTATGCTGCCATTGAACTTAATGGAAACTTACAGCCGGCATTAATTGACACAGGAGCGACTACCTCCTGTATGAGTCAAGAATTTGGCTTCCAACTTATGGGCTATGCAATCCCATGTGCTGGAGAGAGCATCGCCGCCAACAATACAACGATACCAATTAGAGGACAATTGGCCTTAGAGTGTGAATTGGAAGGAGTCCGGAGGATTGTGCCAATGTACATCATGGAGGGAATAACTGAACCTTGCATTCTAGGAATGAGTTTCATTCGAGCGATGGGCATTACTTTGGATGCTGCCAATAACACCTGGCAGATAGGAACTATGGAGCCTAAGCTTTTTGCCCTAAAGCATCAGTTGAATGCCCTTCCCAGAGTCAAACTAGAACCCTTCAGGATCTGGGTGAACGCCATTAACACTCTACCTGATGAAGACGTCGACTTGGACGAGGTACGCAAAGAACTATTGAGTTGGCTGCCAGAGCAACCAGAGATCGTACCTGTTACCCCCTTGATGATTCACCATGTGGAGTTAGTGGATCCGGAGCCTACTCGAGAGAAACCTCGTCGCTGGGCACCCAAGCTGTTAGAGTTGGCAGTACAAGAGGTGGACAAGATGTTAGCCGCTGGCTACATAGTAGAGTCGCGCAGCGCATGGAACATCTGTCCCTTGATGATTTGGAAGCCAGATAAAACAATACGATTCTGTTTGGATCTCAGACCAGTGAACAAAAAGGTCAAGAAGTTGGGATATCAGATCGAGCAGTTGGAGCGAGTGCTGGATGGCTTAGCGGAAGCACATTACATCAGTAAATTGGACTTGAGTCAGGCCTTTTTCCACGTGCCTCTAGATCCGGAGAGTCAGGAGATTTTTGCCTTCTCCATCCCTTCGAAAGGCCACTACCAGTTCACGAGGCTTCCGTTCGGATACTGTAATTCCCCAGGCGTCTTCCAACGACTAATGGATAGAGTCATACCGCCACAACATGCAGGGAAGGTATTTGCGTACCTCGATGACATTATCATTATTACCAGTACTTTGGAAGAACACAAGATCATCTTGAAAGATGTACTAAGAAGTCTCGAAGAAGCTAAACTAGTCATCAAGGTATCTAAGTCGAAGTTGCTATGTGAGCGCGTGGCTTTCCTAGGCTACATAATTGATAAACATGGTCTGTCAGTAGATCCAGACAGACTGAAGCCAATTTTTGAGTATCCGGAGCCTCGTTCGACTAAAGCCCTTCGACGCTTCCTCGGAATGGTGGGTTGGTATTCCCGGTTCTTGAAGGAATTGGCCAAAGAAAAGGTGGATCTGCTGGCACTGCTGAAGAAAGACGCTAAGTGGTCGTGGGGCCCAGCACAGCACAAAGCTTTCGATGAACTCAAGAAGGCTTTAATCGAAACACCTATCCTTCTCAGACCTGACTTCCAGAAGCCATTCACCATTCACACCGATGCCAGCGATAGAGCTATTGGGGCAAAACTCACTCAGGAGACAGAGCACGGTGAACGGCCAGTTTACTTTGCTTCCCGAGTATTGAAGCCTCCGGAAATTAATTACTCTGTGACTGAGAAGGAATGTTTGGCAGTGATTTGGGCCATTAAGAAGTTTAGACCATATATTGAAGGGTCACATTTCGTGGTAATCACCGACCACGCGAGTCTAAAATGGTTGTTGAACATCAAGGAAGGCAATCAGAGACTTTGGCGCTGGTCGCTAGCACTTCAAGGTTATGATATGGAGATCAGATACCGAAAAGGCTCAGAGAATGTAGTACCAGATGCACTCTCTCGTATGTTCGAGGATGAAGTACATATGTTGGCAGCACTGGATCAGACTGAGGATCTGTGGTACAATCACCGGAAGCATGAAGTCTCAGAACATCCAGAAAAGTACCCAGATTGGTACATAGAAGATGATTGCCTGTATCACCACAGATATAATCCAGCGTTGGAGGACACCTTTGACGACTTAAATGCTTGGAAGCTAGTCTTACCTCCGGAATTACGACATGATGCTATGAAACATGCTCACTACGATGCACAGGCCGGGCACCTGGGAATTGATAAGACGTACCACCGATTGAATAAAGATTTCTATTGGCCAGGGATGTTCACGGACACCGCCAAATTTGTCCGGACTTGTCCGGAGTGCCAACGGTACAAGTTCCAACAGCAACCGCCCCGAGGGCTGATGAAAGAGAGACTCGTAGAGCACCCATGGATGGTAGTGGCTGCTGATATCATGGGCCCTTTCCCATTGAGCCACAAGCGAAATGCTTATGTATTGGTGATGCAGGATTTGTTCACCAAGTATGTGGAGATTTGCCCTGTACCTCGAACAAAAGCCACGTATATCTGGGAAGCTTTTCGGCACCAGGTTCTATGTCGCTGGGGAGCGCCGAAGTATTTCCTCTCAGATAACGCTAAAGACTTCACCTCAAAGCTTCTGCAACGTAACTTACGGGAAGCGGGTATTATCCCTGTGAACACACCTCCCTATCATCCTCAATCGAACCCGGTCGAGCGAGTGAACCGCACGTTAGGGCCTCTTCTCGGAATTTTCACCGGGCAAAACCAGCGGGACTGGGATGCCTGGCTTCCGGAGTTGACCTTTGCTTTAAATACCGCTATTCAATCTTCCACTGGGTTTTCTCCTGCTTTTCTGAACTTTAGGCGTGAGCTTGACCCCAAGCATGATTTGAGACGCATGTTCGATAAGACCACTGAATTGTTACCTGGAGATCACTCGGGATGGTCAGAGCGTATGAAACGGTTGGACAAATTACGGGACTTAGTGTACAAAAACCTGGGGACCGCGTTTATTAAACAAGCTGCTAGATATAATCAGGGGCGTCAGCCTCTAGGGTTTCAAATCGGAGACAAAGTATTACGCAGAAATTATAAACTATCTCAGGCCGCGGAATATTACTCAGCAAAGCTAGCTGAGAAGTTTGTGGGTCCATATGTAGTGGTCAAAGTTAGGTCTGAAGTAGTATACGATATCTCTGACCAGGAAGGCCGAGTTATCCCCAGAATACACGTGAAAGACTTGATTCCCTATCGCGAATCTGATCAACTGTCCACAGATGAGACAGAACTTCCGGAGACTCCGCCAGACGACAATGGGCCCAGTCAAGATGAGGACTTGGTGGAACCGACGATTGCGTCCGGGCAATCGAGTCGGATTCAGAGGGATCCCACTGAACACAGTCCCAACAGAGAGCATCCTCGTGACACAGAGCCCACTCCTGGTGGCTCAAGCTCCCCAGACAGACAGAAACCACGACGGGGTCAGCCCCGTAAGCTCCCCACAACTTATCAGTCAGTCAGTCCCCGTCGCCTCAGAGCTCGTGAGCCAGTCAATTCCTCCTTCTCGTGCATTTGTGGAATTTCAACCAGGCACTTCACAGGACACCCCTGTGTTGATGACTGGGAGGGACTCTTCGACAATCCCATCACAAGTCACTCAGAGAGTGAAGATAGTGGAGCATACTCAGACACAGATGAGCGGTCGTCTTGCTCTGATATACCGCTCAACTCAGACGTCAAAAGATATGACTCTACCAGTGAAGGAGAAGAGCTTAGTGACTCATTCTTCAGCGGTCACTTCATCTCACAGCTCGTTCCCAACACAGAGTCGTTCCCACATGAGTATCTCGGGCTCTTATCATGCTCAGCTGAGCCAAAAGACTCCTGCTGCTAAGAGCTGCCACAGAGCCACCGACAGTCTCCCTCAGGGCAAAGCCCCTCCGGAGAAAAAGGTGTCTCAAAAGAAACCAGTTGAGATGAGCTTCACTCGCCCCCCAGTGCCATGTACACTTAATCATGAACATCGACATGGTCCTTATCCCACTTACGTGCCAAACTTCGTCTTCCATGGACCAGTAGGCAAGTGTTGGCTCTGTGAGAAACCTGATCATAAGACTGGCTCATGCCCACTGAAGAACGACCCTGATCGTCCCAAGGTGTGCTACACCTGTGGTTGGAAGGGATATACTCTGTTGTCTTGCCCCCAATGCAGTCCACACAGAATTCCACCTGAGTAGCTTCCGCGCTCTGCGCACAGAAACCTCTGTTTAGACTAGAGGAAGCTTCCGGAGTGGCACTGGACATCCCACAAGGAGCTGGTCTCTTGTTCAGACAGCCATTCCTTGCATTCAATACTTATTATTCACATTTATTTTGTTTTTCTCTTTGATATATATTCTTATCATTTAATTCAGTAGTTCCTTTTCTTTCGTTGCTCTTTATACGTTGTACCTGTAGTACAGAGCTAAAAACTACCAATAAAAAAGTATTTTCTTTATTAGTTTCGTTATTATTATTTTTTTTTAGTTACAGAGGCCTAAGTTGGCTCCGCGCATCGATGCGGGTAATCAACTAGCGAGAGATTAATTATTATTTTTTTTGTTATTGTGCTGACACTCCATAATAGTAGCCCCCAGGCTCAACTTAGAGGGCAGTCAACCCTTCTACCCTGATGAATCCCAACTCCCATGTCCTCTACATTCACTCATATTTCAGCTTTCATTACCATATCCATTAGGCTTCATGCGCGAACCGGCAGCTGCGAGGAATACAAGTGCCTTCTCACCAGGGTGTGCTTTCTCTATCGCGAGAACTGATCTAAAAGTAAAAGACTGAGTAGAAGTAGCTAAAACGTAATCGTTACCTCGATGAGAACGGGGGCACGTCCACTCTAGCGGGGGGGTGTGAGAATAAATCACGGATATCGAGTGGACGTGTGGAAAATGAGATCTGAGTAGTGTTAAGTACTATTTTCCCTCACCACACACGCGGACTAGCTATATGAATTTAGATAATAACCCGGTAATGACTCGCATAATCGTAATCCAAGTTCCGGAGAAGACAGCGAGGACGTCAAATCCATGTGCAGGAGTATCCCGTGAGGATAAGCCAACAGCCACTTAACAACGACTAGATATCCAATGATAATGAGATCTCTGAGGATATACTAGACCCCCGTGAATACGGCCTTGGTCTGAAGAGAGTGCACTCTAGAGTAACCTCTCCGGAGTCAAAAAGGAGAGAGAGAGTAAGAGAAGAAAAGACTTAAAGTCCGCGTAAGCGGTGCACGGAGATTGGACGATACCAGAGAGCAGCGGGTCGGCTGACACGGGTTGACCGGGAGCTGGCGCCATCTCACCAGCCAAAGTGGTCGGAGTGACGACGTTTTTATAATGGCCGACACTCCGTTCTCATATACCAAGCATACACGTGTTACCAATATTCATTGTCGTTGTTTTATTAAAAATCTCTGTGTTATTGAATATTTTGTGGCACTGGGTGCATCTATATTGAGAGAAGAACTATTGTGGATAATTTAGGAAGAGCCTGAGTGCACAATTAAGTGATAAAAATTGAATAAAACATTTCCGGAGATCTCCCAAGTGGACACCGGCGTACCGGCTTGATTAGAGGCATCGTCAAAGTGAGTTGGCATTGTTTTATTAACTGTTGCTGATGTGATTGCGGTTACGGAGGGTCGTTACCGGGAATACAGATCCTGCTGAGGAATTAAACTCATTTTTTGTTGAATAAACTCGCAGTTTTCACAGATAAACTTCGGGGTAATTCGTGTGCCCATAGCCCGCGTTGGTCGTGTGGCCACGGGGCCGCCATCTTATTGCGCAGTTAGTTTAGAGGAATATTGTATAAATTATTGGATATTTTACAGTCGGTGTGAGTGGGAGTCGGGAAAGTATTCAATATATTTAGTTTTAAGGGGATAATTATCGTTGTTAATCCTGGTAATTCAGGCTGCGATCAAATAGTTACGCATTTCCAAAAACCCCGTTATTTCAGAATTAAAGAGGGGAAAAAGAGAGTGGGAAAGAGGGACTCAGAGTCCTCCAGGGGAGAGAGAGAGAGAAATTCGAGTTAGTAGATCCGCGTAAAGAGGCAATTGTAGCCCACAAGTGACCCACGTGGACACTTGCTCGTTGCACTTCCCCCTTCGATGGGGGAAAATAAGCGTAGGGAACCTGCAGCCGCTTGAGGCACCTCTCTCTCGAGCGAAGACTCCTCGCACCGTCTTTCTCATTCGGATATCCGGGCATACTCTTGAAGTGTATAGAGTCAGTCATCCCGGCTATTCCGGAGAGATCGATGTACCTCTAATATTTATGAATGGGAGGGTTGCTGAAGGGATGAGTCCCTGTCTGGATGCCCGCTGAAGTTATTATTACCAGGGAAAAAGGGGAATATTAAATATTATTATCATTTAATCTGAATTACGAAGCCATCGACTAGTGTAAGCTGATCAGCCGGGTATTCAAATTAAGTTTATTTTGATTTTATTTGATTTTCATTTATTATTATTGTTTTGCACTGAAACTACGGTAGAGAGCGCAAATACCTGAGGTAATTTATTTTGTATTTTTCATTTCTTTCTTTTCAATTCTCGAAGAATAAACCGAGCCACTGTTTCTGAATTCTTGTACTTTTCTCTCTGCTGAGCTCAACCTGTCCTTTTTTGCTTCCCGACGGGAAGCATTGCGACAGCCTTTTTTTGACTTTTTCTAATTTTGGTTGGAAATGATGGGGAATGTTGTGAAACGTGGAGATATGATGTTTTTAGAAAATGTCCGTATGTATGTGTGTGCAAATGCCATTATGTGATGATTTTTTTTCAGAATTATTCCACTAAAAAGGGCAAAAGTTATTGCTAAAAATTTGAAATTCTGGCCATTGATAGATATTAGTTAGGTGAAAGTCTGTGCAAAATTTCAGCTTAATCGGTCCATTACTTACTGAGATATAGCCGTTTTTCGAAAAATCGTTTTTCTTTAATATCTCAAAAATGATACAAGGTATCGATTTTTTTTTTTTTCAAAATATCCGTCATAAAAATATCTATCTTTTTCAATAATATCATTTTTTCCGGGGATGTAGAATTAACATAGTTATTGCGCTTTTTCTATTTTTTGTCTCAAATCCTTGTACGCACGATAACTCGAGAAATATTTGAGATAAAAAGTTGAAACTTGGTATGATTTTAGGCCTTATAATTATAAAGGTTGCTATTTTGTTTGGGCGTAATCGGACCAGTAGTTCCGGAGATATTCGACTTTAAGTGTAAAACTACTTTGTTGAATATCTCAAAAACTATGAGACCGATTGCATTTTTTTTTTTTTTCAAAATATTCGTCACGATATTTTCTATCTAGTTCAATCAAAATATGTATACCCGCCCATTGAAAGTTTTCGAGATATTGGCGTTTTTCTATTTTCACATCTGAAACTCGCTCAGACGCTCTTCAATGCCACTTGAGTCTGGACTGAAGTTCTGAAATTTGAGCTAGTAGTTAATAGACTCACTTCGCATACCTTTGTGAAATTTTAGTTTAATCTGTCTATTTGTTCCTGAGATATAGCAATTCATAACAGTTTTTTACTTCAAATTCATGAATTCGAAGGAAGTTTTCACATCAGAATAACTCGTCATGTCATAATGAAACATGAGGCCATGATCCAACAATTTCATATTTTAGTACATTCCTGTGTATTTGTGTGTGGAAACAACAAGAAGACAACCTCTCATGAATCCTCTTCACAAAACTTCGGCGGTTGTAGTCGATAGTCATAACCATTCAGATATATTACGTGCGTCCTCATTTGAATTAATATCCATTTGTTACCCACTTTCTTTTTTCGGAAAATCTCTCGATAGCCTTTTCGAAAGATCCTTAATGAAGATATCTGTCCGTGAACTCTGGAAGAAGCAGTTCAATATGAAAAAAGTTGTTCATTGATTGTTAGCCGTGGATTAAAATTTTTGATAACCTGGTAAGTGTTGCATCAATAAAATGATTGCTCCTGCCACATTATGAAATCCAAGAACTTTTTTTTCAATTCTCATGTTTCGAAGGATATAATATGGATATAAAAAAATCAAATAGAATGAGAATTTCGAAAGAAAAGGATCCTCAAACGTCCCAGCCTGAAATTGAACCCGTTTTCCCCCAGCATCACGCGGGGAACTCTTCCAACTGAGCTATTGGAGATAACGGAAATTCTTCCTTTCTAGATTCAACTCAAACCACCACTTATTTCGCCATGCAATGCCACTGTTTCTGAGCTTAATCCACTGTGTGTTATTAATGTTAGAAAATAGTGTAACGAAGAGATGATGTATTTTAAGTCAAAGAGGAAAATTCGTTCGCTATTCATACATGTGATGATCAGATCAGGGAGTCGATTATGAACTCGAACTGCGCTAGTGAATGTGGTAAGAAAACAACGATTCTTGCTTGTCATTCGTTAATCGCCTGTGAATTGATCAATCAATCAGGAACAATAATTTCGTGCGCATTCACGAGCTCCCAAATTAAAACCCTGATGGAAAATAACGAAAGTTTAGTGGAGGGTAAATTCATCAAAATCGTCACAACATCATTATGAACATACTCATTCTTTTGTTGAAATAATATGTTTGTTTTAATACTCAATTGTTTGTTTTTTTTTTAAAATTCATTTGTTTATTATAACAACAATTATTTTCTCTTTCTCAAACAATTAGGAATTATGCTTAAAATACGGGATTACAGTCATCACTCCTAAAATTATATACAATGACGGTAAATAATTAAGCGTTCCTATTAAATGCATAGTGCCGCGCCCTCGAAATTCAAGGATGTGGTTGGTTTGTGAATGAATTCATAAATTCATGAATTATCAGATTTGATATAAATACATAAATGCGGGCAAACCATCTGTCTATCATTCATCTCGATAATTTCGTTTGGCTTTAGATCATCAATTTTACTCCATCTATTGTCTTGGTTCAAAATGCAAGCATTATAATGGCCGATAACTTTATCATCCAGAGTCTCTGGATTTATATAGTTTACGACTCCAAGTAAATGATACGTTATGTTGCTCAAATTCAATATTTTTGGGAAAGCATCCAATGATACCTCTAAATTATAATCTGAAGGACATTCAATAAAAAGATGTTCATGAAATATGACATATTGATGTGCATCATTATGATCTTCTACACATTTGATTGTTGTCAGAATTTTTTCAATTGTTATATGAATCACGGTGAGAAAATTGTTATAGCCATACTCAAATATTGCATCAATGTCCACAGTGATTATGACTTCATTTAGAGTTATATCACCACATATAGGACAGTTTACGTGAATGGAATAGCTATGATTTTCTCGGAATATTCTGCTACATAAAGGGATGATGTTCTTAGCAGCCTCCAGAGTCACATGATTCTCGTATGATCTTTTTTTGTCAACGAAATAATCGATGTGTTTTAAGAAAATTTCTAATCTCATTTCATTAATATTTGAATTATTATCGTCATTACTAAGATAAAACTCTTTAATAAATTTCGATTCATCATTTTCTGAAAGATTTATATGATTTTTGAAAAGAGAGTTTCTTCCATAAGCTGATATTAATATCTGCATGATACTATCAAAGCCACAAGTATTGTATAAATGAAAGGAAATACTTCCACGTCTGCTGACGCCGGATAGATTACTGTTACTCAGTATTCTCACTGCATTAAATTTGCCATTTTTCTCATCATGGTGCGTGTCGTATCTATATGTTCTATATCTCTTGGGTTTCGGCAATATTATATCTGCAATAACTTTCGGTTTATTCGATGTTCCATGCTTTGGACAATTAGTCTCACATGTTTTCTCATTCATATTATTGATATTAGAAGTTTTCTCCATATTTTGTTGATTGAAAAGCATTTTTTTGTCATTCGCATCATGCAGTCCTATGAATATTGGTTTATGATCTGAGAAGAACGTTTCATATACTCCAGCCAGATAATGCGGTACATGACTGACAAAGATAATATCGATTTGAGTATTGAAATTCGTTGTTGATGTGTTCGGTGGGATTGCACGTGTGAAGTTATGAATTTTTAAATCTTGCTCAAAAGTATTATTTAATTGGAACACATCATTATTAAAATCACCAATTAATAGTCGTCTTGTAGTCAAGTTTGTTGCTTTGAAAAGACTCGATAAATTTTCTAAGAATTTCGAGTTTTGAAATGAAGGTGATTTATATCCGGTTATAATTTCTACATCATTCAATTTGAAAAAAATCAAGTCTAAATGGGATCGGTTTTTACCCTTCAACAATACATGTTGCAGAATAGTATATTGGATATTTGCATCATCTTTTATAAATATCAAAATCCCTCTTGAATGTTCTCTAATATTGGAATCAGTCCTAAATATCAAACTGAAATCATTAAATATAACATCGTCCTCGAGTTTAGTGAATGATTCTGAAAATATAAGACAATCTGCTTGTTTATACCACCTATCATATTTTATGTGCTGAATGTTTTTGTTAAAAGATCGTATGTTTTGATAAATAATTTTCAAATCGCTAGTATCGATTGAGTTGGTAAACGAGAGTTTCAATCGCCTTTTATGCAATTCTTTATATTCACACGTCAATGGATCGTTAATTTCAGGTTTTTTTGGTGGTTTAAAAGTTCCCAAGATATAGAGGTTTTTCAAACTAGGTACCCTACTTAGAGCTACATATAGTAATGCCCTAGTTAATGGCATAGTATTGGATCTAAGGTCTATGCAAACTTCTTTATACGTTTGGCCTTGACTTTTGTGAATCGTCATTGCTTCCGCAGGAACGATTGGGAATTGTGTTCTCATGACTTGATATTTATTCCCTTTACCATTTACAATCGATAGACTGATTCTGGAAATGGGAACCAAATTTTTATCGATACCATTCTTCAACATGTAATCAAGTGATGGTGTTCTTTGTCTAACACCAATGCAAGGATTATAGAAATTTATCCATAATTTGTCTGGTTTTCCTGTTTTTGGTAAAAATGTTACATGCTCTAAAACACCGCATGAACCATTCACAAGACCGTCTACGATATCTATGTTTGATGTAATCATGTAACGAATGCCGCATTTTAGTTTGATTCTGTATTTTAACATTCTTACCCCTTTATTCTGAGAACTATCCTTTCGCAGGGGTTTCAGTACCTTTTTCTTGTATTCATCTGATGCCTCTCCCAAGAAATCGTCGTCGGCGGTAGCCGTATAATAATCTCCAGGGCTTTTCCCAATTTTGGAACTATTGTATCTATCAACATGTGAATTGTCATAGTACAATCTGATAGCATCATCTGGAACGTCTTCTTTTGATACTTCTCGAGTCTTAATTAATTCTATATCTTCATCCGTCATCATTCCTACTGCTAGATTATTTAAAGCGTTGATAAACATTCTATCGTCCTTCTGTCTCATTATTTCCGTCAATTCAAAAAAAAGAAATTCCCTCCATAACAGATTACCTGCCATTGAACTTAATTCTCCAGAATTAGGTGCGTTATAGATTGCTCTATCCTTAACAGGTGGTAATTGATGTAAATCTCCTATCAACAGAACGGAAATTCCCCCGAAAGTTGTGTTATTAGCCATAATTTGTCGTAATCGTGTATCTATTCGCGCCAATGTATTCGCTCCAACCATTGATACTTCATCTATGATCAATAATTTTAATTCAACCAAATCATGGCGAATTGTATTCGAAATACCGGCTGATAATTCAGACATGGGCCCTGCAAATTCTACTACTGGTAACGCAAATGCAGTATGTAATGTTACTCCCCCGATTAAATGTGCTGCCTTTCCACTCGGCGCACATAATAAAATCTTTGGCAAATCATTCTTTTCACCTGGCATTTCATTGAAATATAAAGATAGCAAGTGATAAATGCAATGAATAACTCTCGTTTTACCAACACCCGCCGAACCTGTCATGAAAATTCTAAGAGGTAAATCGTTAATTTTAAAACATTTCAAAACATGCATTACTATTTCTCTTTGCAAAACATTTAAAGTATCCAACAAATCGAATGTTTCTTGTTTTGATAATGTCGCTGGTTTAGTGTATCGTTTCTTCATGCTTTTCTCGATGTTTTCGACACCCGATTGACTAAAAATATCCACTTCTTGATGCTTAGGAATTTTATTTTTATGAAAATCATTACATTCTTCGTCCTCTTTTTGTCTATTGTCGTTCATTGCATCTTCTATAGCCTTGTCAATTACTTCATCACCAACTATAGAATACTTCGCCTGATTTTGTTTGATAATCTTGATGTTTTGATTATATAAAATTTGACAATTGAGGTTTTCAATATCATTTGTTTCATTTCTCCAAGGATAAAATAATAGTACCTGTTCTCGATAGTAATTATGTTCATCTTGTTGTAATAAATACCTACGATATCTGATAACTCTCATCTTTGTTCTTTCCGAAACCCCAATGGTTGATTGAGTGCATGGCTGATTATTATCATCAGAACCTTCATGATCAGAATTATCATCAAGATTTTCATCATCAGAATTTTCATCATCATGTTGCTTCTTCTCCCGAGGTGATTTCGAAGACAATGTGTAACATGCTGCAAAATCGGCAAGGCAAATGTTGTCTAACTCAGATGATCTCCGTTCATATTTCACGAAGATATTTTCACAATAAATATCGTCAGAATCGTCATTTAGAGAACATAATTTTTTATTTGGTTTGAGCATTCGTACTCTTTCGTTCTTGGGAAAAGTATTGATGAAAGTGACTCTCCTACTGGATTGACACAGGTGTAATCCTAATACATGATAAACTGCTTCTTGAGCTGACATGACATTACCGTTGATGAATATATTACCATACTTCCGAAATTTATCTCGAAGACTCTCATTATTATTACTCAAATCATTCGCAGCCTCACGTAATAATTTAGATAATCCTGCGTCAATTTTAGAAATGTAATTAATTATATACTGTGCACAAGCATATGGATCTAGAACGAATTGAATGTCCATATTGGCTTCCAAGAGAGTCAAAACGGTTTTGTTGTAGTTATTTATTGCAACATCACATGTCCGTCTTTTTATGAAAAGCTTGTCTTTATCTAACGTGCTCCGTATAGCGTTCAGGTATTCTTGCTCAGTTAACTTCAATTCAGTCAGCATATCATCAAAATCGATCGTTAAGTTGCTTCTGAAATAATCTGTCAATAAGGTTTTTATGCTCTCTAAATTTTTTTTTTCATCACCTTTCTTCTCCTTTGGAAGTAATGGTTTCAAAATTTGAGTGGATTTCATTACAAATTGAGGATAATGAAATCGGCATTTTTTAATATTTTTTTTTCCTTTATGGCAAGTAACCGTATGTTGATGTCTTTGAAAATTGAGGAATGGATTTTTTGAATCATATTGACAAGATATATAAGTATCAACGAAATTCACAATTTCTTTAATAGAGTCACTGTTATCTGCATCATATTTTGGTGCATTATTACACCATAACAATGTATGAATATGAACAGTGCCTCTACCTTGGAATTCTCTCCTATTAAAATAATCAATCACGAAATGTTTTTTAAATAGACCATGAGGATTTTGCAATAATTTCATAATCTCATTAAATCGATTGTCTATGTAACGAACTACAGAGACGGGATCATCACGAACTAATTTATTTTTAACCTCTTCCTCAAGCATTAAGGCTTTTTCCAAGGTTATTTTTTCATTGTGTTGCATCCGATAAAGAAACTGAATCAATTCGGGATTATTAGTCTCTGATGTAGAGAGAGTTAGAAATAATGTCGGTGTACCTAATTGACGAATCATTGCACAAAGATTTTTTTTCTTTTCTTCCCAAAATGCAGGAGATGGTCGTACGTTTTTTAAACACGAATAACCGTCATCATGGCGAACTATATCATTAATATAATTTTTATCTCTCACTTCCCCGGCTGTTAGGCGATGGTTTTGTTTAATTCTTCTCAAACATATGTTAATGTTGGACATAACACATTGTTCAAGTTTTCGTTTCGCCATAAACAAGATTCGAGTTGTATCACATGATCTCCGATCTTTATTTCTCGCTTCGAATTTGACCCTTTCGGAATAATATAATTTCTTATTTTTATCAAAAATTTCGCCTACGAAAGTTTTTGGGAAGCATAATTCGTCAATATTATTGGTCATATGCCAAGGTACTGGATAATTGTTTTGGCACGGTGCAATAACCCGTGCCTCAGCAGATAATTCATAATTTTCGTCGATGATCAATACTTCGTCTTTATAAGTAGATGATATAAACTCATCAGAGTCAGATGATTCTAATTCATTTTGTGAATCACAATCATATAGTTCCTGATTTTCTGAATCGCTCGAGAAATTTGATTCATTATCGTCATTTTTGTGAGTATTTTCTTTTTTATCAATGTCAATGTCAGTATCGTGAATATCATCATCAACGATGAAATTCAGACGAGAACTGTCATTTTTCTCATATTGATTGAAGAAATTTTCATCTATTGATATGTCATTTTCAACATATAATGGTGTAGACATTAAAAATCTCAATGCAACACATATTTTTGAAGGTTTTATCGTTTCATACATATAATATGATTGATGATCTAAATGCCGTTTCAATTGGACTTGTATTGTCGACATATCATTGAATGTTCGAGGGAGAACGTTAATCATGTCATTAATTTCTGCATGAACATTAACTACACTACCGTGAATGGATAATTGCGGATTTTTAAAGCAGTGGGGTTTCAAAGCTCGTATTTGCATAAATGGTACGTATGGTGATATCATGCGTTCTTCGAGGGGAGATAATTTTTTTATCTCTTCCGGTATGTCAGGAAATTTGAGATCAAATGCACATGTTTTTGGAATTCTTCCTTTCAATATGTGTTTTTGACAAATTATGCATATGT
This sequence comes from Coelinius sp. EB29, assembly GCA_035578325.1. NCBI lineage: Eukaryota > Metazoa > Arthropoda > Insecta > Hymenoptera > Braconidae > Coelinius > Coelinius sp. EB29. Next base: position 28,169 of record JAOZGT010000009.1, read on the forward strand.
AATTTGATGAATTATTCTCAATTTTTTCGAAAAAGGATTCCGCGTTGATTGGTTTACAAGTCGGATTCAAAGAAATCCGCGATTGATTGTATTTTACCATTGATTTGCGGAAAAATAAATTATCACAACAAATACAGACAATGTCCGGGGTATTTTTACGATTTTCGAGGAAGGTTTTGATTAAAGAATATTCTCCTTTGGATTCATCATTTTGCTTAAGTTGGGAGTTTATCATATTTCTATAATTCTCGCGAAATTTGAGAAAATCGATTGCCCGAGATGATTTTTTTCTTTCGACATCTCTCATTTTTTCTTTTGACTTATGATCTGGATTTCTTCGTAGCTCTTTGACTCGTTTCAAATTTTTTATCTGTTCGTTAGCGGAATAAATTTCATCGCGACGGATAACCCTTATTCGCTCTCGGTTTTTGGTCTTCTCACACGAATCGTATCCAATATTTTTGCTCTCCACTTTGTCGGGTAATTTGGAAATCTCTTCTGGAGCTTCGTGCACATCAATATTCTTTTCTTTTGATTTTTTCTTTGATATTGCTTTCATTATACTGCGAGTCAGATATTGAGGAGTATTATCACGAGCGAATCGCATTCTCAAAGTATTAGACATGTTCTCTCTGCTTCTATACTTCGAATTTTCCCTCATATCTTTCATTCGTTTGCAATTAGATGCTTTCTTAACATCAAAGTGTTCTTGTTGTTGACGTTTTACCCATATTTGTGTGGCCTCGGACTGAAATTCATTAATAGAAAAAAAATCAAGCTGCTGTAGCGGGTGCGACAGAAGCTTTCGCGACTAAGACACCCGTAGGTTGTGAACGTGGATACGTCTATGGTACTCCCCAATCATGCCATTTTGCCTCCGAAGCTCTGCTGCTTGTTAAGATGAATTACAATACATGAATATTTTTTTTTTGTTTAATTTCGATTGTTTGGTATACGAGCTAGCGAAATGTGGGCAAGGACTGTTGAGAGAAAAATGTTTTTTTGCGTGCGAAGCGTGGGGGGATTTCAATCGATAGGAAGGGGCCATACGGGGGCTATACGGCCAATTGCAAATCACTGAAAAATTATCAGTAATAATATCACAAGACCTTCGAAATGATCGGATTTTCCCAATTATTTTGTCGCGTAGCAACGAGAGGGAGAAGTTTTGCATATGAAAATCACGAGCACGCAGCGCTAGGGATTTTTGTGCAAAACTTATCTCGATCGTTGCAACACAGGATAACATGAAGGAAATATCCGATTAATTTTGAAGGTCGAGTGGTACTCGACGGATTATTTTTCCATTCGGATCTGACCAAGCAGAATGCAGAGTTCAACCTCTTTCTCCTCAGAATGTTTGACAGTTATTTGGTTATAAAAATGATTGAAAAACAAGTGTGGAATTATCAACAATTGTCAGTGTATTCTCTTGTTTCCATCCAAATACTGGGCTCTGACTGGCCAGTATCGGAATGAAAAAAATGATCGAAATAATTTTCCCCCACTTCACCACGAAAACTCAGATACCGTCTTCCTATTGGTTGAAATTTTGATAAGAAAAACAATTTAGAAAATGAGAGAACATTCTTGAAAATTCTAGAACATTTTGGAACAATATTTGAAATATTTTAGAAAATTCTAAATCATTCTTGAAAATTCTAGAACTTTTCCGAACATTCTAGAAGTCTCGAGAATTTCTTAAAGCCTTCAATAACTTGCTAGAACCTTGCAGACCATTTTATATAATTCTAGAACTTTTGGGAGTTTTCTAGCATTTTCAGAAACCTGAGAGAACTTTCTAGCACCTCTCAAAATTTCCTAGAACATTCCAGATCTGTCTATGAGATTTTGAACTCTCCAGACCATTTTCGACTTTTTAGAACCTTCTAGGACCCTCTAGAATATTCTAAAACCCTTCAAAATCTTATCGAATTTCCAAGATCATTTCAGAACACTCCAGAACTTTTTTTCACGCCGATAGATGATGTTAAGGCATATATAGTTGTCCCACAAAATCACTCATAAATTGAGAATACATCTAGACGTATCCACGTCAAAAAAAATTTCCTGACGAATATTTTGTATTTAATTTTGATTCAACTCATTTTTGGTAGAATGATAATCACTGTTGCACGAATATTTTTTACTCTTACTTGATTCAATTCTCTTTTTTTGAGATAATCTGGATTCTGTCTCAGGCGTTGCATTTCTAGTTGATGGGAAATATCATTTTCAGAATAAGACTGGGGAAGATTATGTTTAACTTGTGTATCTAGGAAACTCTTACGTAGTGCCTGCTTTTTTTCTTGTTTGTTTCCAATAATTATTCCTCCATCTTTCCTTTCGTATGATGACTCATTTCTTCTCAATTCATCACCATCGATTTTCTTCGATATCGTCTCTCTTTGCTCTTCCTTTGTTACGTTTTGATTTTCAGTGTTCCGCTTTCGTAATTGTTGTACACGTTGTTTGGTGTCATTCTTTCTCATCGTAACGGTTTTTTTCTTTAATCTTGGCATTATGGAAATATCTGATTGGAGTAACGGAAATTATAGATCAGAGCAATGTTCGACAAGACGAAGAGGAATGTGAATAAATGACAGATGGTTTGCAAATAAATGTTGAATCAATTTCATCTATGCAAATAAGATAATGAGTAGTTTTCGAAGCAAAAAAAAATATTCACGATTCGTGTGCTTACATTGAATAGAACAACATCCATAAGAACGATGATTATTATTAATAATTTTTTTTTCTTTCCTACGATTATTCTGCGATAACGTAATTTCAACTGAAAACTGTAATTTTAGGATTTCGCATGAAAAAAAAAAAATTGTAGGGGGAGAGTTTTCACTTTTCTGCTCGATGAATTTCTATGATAGACTATTCGGTAATTTTTCGGACCATAAAAGACGGTAAAGTATAACGGAAAACCAATAGAGTTCGGTAAAAAGTACGGGACATAGATTTAAACTTTCCATACAGTGATGTCAATTACCACATGATTCATTTCTGAAGTTTGCTTTGTAAAATGATACCTTTGACTGAATGACATTAATCCCATGATGAAGTTTTGTTCGGTAATATCCACTGAGGGTTAAAACATAATTGAAATTCGAGAATAATAACAGTCGCGTCGATAATCTATATGTTTATCATTTATAAATCGAGCGGGTTTGTTGAATTTGTTGATCCGACTGCATATTTAACATGTGCCCACATCTAACATTCAACATTTTTATTGGATCTTAATTTAGTGAAATACTCACTGAAAATTATCAATGAAATACCAAGACGAAAAAATCAATTCACAATGATATTCTGCATCAATATGTCATATAAATTCATCGATAAAATAGGTTTCCAATGAATTTGTGATGATTTTAGCGAGATTGACAGATGGAAGTGAATGTGAAGTTGAATCCACAGAAAAAAAAAACAATCGTGATATTGACATTTGTGAGGCTACGAAAATAAGAAGGATATTGCGCTACTATTCTTATTTCTGTGAATAAAAACTTGAAGGAATAATGGATGAATATACACAATACAATGGGTATATACAATAGAATAAAAATTGAATTTAAGAAAGTAAGAATCAAAGTGTGTGGTTTTGAAGACAGTATTCAAAAAAAATCAGAAAACTAATTTTTTCCATATCTCATGCATCTGAATGACATAACCCAGTATAGAATGAACAGTGTAGAATGTTTTCGTCGGTATGAGAGGAATATGTATGTATTGTATATGTTTTTCACGCAGTCCTCAATGATGGATGGGATGAAGATCTCGTTAAAGCTTTAGATGAGTATGAGAAAAGGGAGAAAATGAATGAAGAAAAGAAAATATCAAAACGAAATACAAGGTAAGATCAACTGGAATGTAATGAATGTTATATTTATTTCAATGATTGATTTTTTCTGCTACAGGAGCCATACAGCCGTCAATTCTAAGGGTAGTGGGACAAAATAATCGATATAATGCATAATGAGAGCAAAAAGGAGAATAATTTGAGTGAAAAAAAAAAATTAGAAGTAAATAATGACAAAAGTTAAAATATTCTGGAAGATGCACTATGGAGATTAATTTAAATGTTGAGTTATTAGTCAACTAGCTGTACGTGGAAAAATACAAAGAAAATTTTTAATCACAGGAGAGGAAATTGAAATTTGATATGAATGTCGTTATTAAAACATGGTAATGCTTCAGTCATTTTATTGAGCATTTTCGAGGGCCTTTCAAAATTTTGGAGATTTTTTCTTACATCGTTTAGAAACTTTGAATCTCTGCCATTTGTCAATTGTCTCGTTATCCTCTAAATCAACCTTGTTCTCAAGGTAGACCTCTAATAAACATGCAATGTTCCTTCACTCTTGCAATCCAAAAATGTTAAGAGATCTTCTTCATATAAGAGAAAATGTGTCACAAGAGAAGTCTTGAAATTTTCCTCTAAATTCACTTCTCTCGTAGATAAACCAGCGATAATCAAGAAATGCTCCTTCGATCCTGAATTGAAACTATATAACGTAATGATTCAATCCATCTCACCATATCTCGTCAACGAGTGGTTTTAGCCAGAAATGTCAAAAGACATTTTTTGTAGAAAATAAAATTCACGATAAAAAATATCTTTTGATATTTTTTACTGAATCGACTCCCTCTCAAGATAAACCCCAAAAACAGAAAATGTGAAGGGACCCAATCACAGAAAAAAATACAAATGAATTTGACATTAGAAGAAGCGCAACTCATGCCCTTGAATCACTCAGCAATGTTATTGACTGACAACAGAACCTGGAACACTGGATCTAAATGATGTCTTCAATACCCATATCTTTGCTCATAGTCCTCGACAAAAATTACTAATCTATTCTGCTAATAAATAGAATTATTCAAAAATCCCTATCACCAGGATAATTTAATAGGTAATTCACGAGTGAAGGACTCTTTACAGACGGCTACAATAACTGATGATCATGGAAACATGGTGTATTCATTAATAATCGACAATATCAATCATTTGATTAGGAATTGGATTAATTCAATAATCGATTATCATAACGCGAATCAGTCAACAACAATCAGAAGAGTCTGAAACCACATCAGAGGAATTGAAAAATCCGTGATGATGCTAGAGATAAAACGTACGAAGGATTTCTCAGAAGGAAGCCATAAGTGAGTATTTTGGTAGGGAAATTATTTCAGATCTAATGATAATAATTGTTCGACAATATCCTTTATAATTTTTTCATCTCAATCTTCTTCTGAGTCAATTACTACTGTCTGTTGAGTTTGCGTTTTCCCGTGATAGCTGATTTGGCCTTCTCCATATACATGCCAGACGAACTGAATTGGATCTGTATCATCATATAACTCTGACCTCCATCTTTTTTTTTCTACTAGTTTTTCTGGTACAGCATTACGAATATACATTAACTGTTGAATTAATGTTGAATAAATTTACTGATCAAGATTGCATATGAATTATTGTCGACAAATTGTTTATTCAAATTTACTCTACTAACTTGGTGGATAGAAGAATTGGTCAATCTTGCTATTGTTCCTGGGTGATAAAATTTCACCTTCAAAAATCGTTTTTTACTGTCTTGAAATCCATTAAAAAGGAATATACCAGTCACCATAGTTCCCTCCATCAATCTTAGTGGACGTATTCCGGCCATTACACCTGTCAAACTATTTTAGAATTTTCTTAAATAAGTTATGTTACGGTGAGATGGGCATATTAGCCGCGATAAAATTCTTTTCCTGGAAATAATTAATTCAAACTTAAATCAAAAATTTGCCATTTCCCACTTTTACGCCCAAATGATTATATTTCTATCAAGTACAAGCCGAAATGCGGTTTACTAGTACTTTTTTTTTTTATTTTCAAATCGACAAAACTTGTCATTCACCTCGAATTCATTGCGATGGTCTTATTCAAGTTTTTGTCATTCACTGAATTTTTTTTAACTAACGAAATTGATTACATTCCATGAGTTGTTGAGAAGAACACAAAATTTTGTAATCAATTTTGCAATGTAAAAATTTTCTCGAAAAACTGATCTATATTTTTCCAACCCCCGTCGTCACATCGTATTAATTCATTAGTACTCATTTCAATATTTTAAAAAATCTTACTCTTGAGGTATTCCTTCTTGGATATTTTCGATGAAGGAAGGATATCGCAAATGCATTCCCATGATGTAAATTCTAGGTATGTTCCTTCAATTCTTCGGAATTATTTATGTTCATTTGAAAATAACAAAATGCAAACACACAACGAAATAAATACATATAACTTCATACGCTAACCTTTATTTTTTAATGTGTCGTTCAGCTTTGTGTACCCAGGTGTATGCACATTAATTTTACTGAATTCCATTGGAATGGAGTTGATATATCCTTGTCTTGTAGAAAATATCCAAGAGGACGTTCCCCGAACGTGAGTGATTTTTGTACAATAAAATAGTAGATTTCGTCACTGAGGCCGTGAAGAACCAAGGATTATGGACACAATCGCCAGAAAAGTTGTTTGCGACCGAGTGACGAACAATCTTTTTTGTCATTTAGTTTGCAGACTGGGTTTTATGGCCGCGCAGCAGCCATGAAACGTCACCTGACGGACTGAATGACAAAAATGATATTAAAATATAATACTAATTATGAAAATTCTCTATAGTTTCACCGGGGTACTTTTCGACCCTGTTGGCTTGGATATAATCAATGGAGAACCCCTTTTCTGTTTTTTAATTTTCAATGGATACAATGGAATGCAGTTGAAGTTATCGAAAATCTTGGTGCACGACCCTCATCTGATTAGATCATTAACTGATAACTTTCCAATGCACGAAGTGAGTATCAAAAATATAAATAAAATGATTTTATTTATAATTATGATTATATTTACCGACAGTTAATATACATAAAAGATGCAGTACCACGTAAGGAACACACAGTAATGATGCTGGATGAGACATGGGGGAATGATCGTGTTAGCGAGTTCGAGTGGCATGTATACTCGAGGACACAGATCTCTTTTCATGGAAGGATGGGTTTGATGAGCAGGGTGATCATTGAATCCGAATAATTCGATAACCGTAAAATTAATATTTTACTCAGTTATTAAAATCATTATTATTCAACTCGTCAATTACTGAGAACTAACTGATGAATAATTAATGAATAAAAATGCTCTAGGCCTTCAAGTAGATGAGACTATGAAGTCATCATTTACAGTCATCAGGAGGTGTACTGACTAAGGGTGATTCGAAAACCTTAAAACTTGACCGGAAGTAGGAAACTTAACTCATGATTTTGAAAAGGAAAAGACGACATTCCGAAAAAGAACCGGAACAGTTGTTCTTTAGATAAAGAAAATTATCTCTTGTACCATTGATTTATTTTTTATTTTCATTTTTTTTTAATGACGTGATAAACATCTGAATTATTTATATATTTGTATGAAAAATTATTTTCAGTCTCCTGAATAATAATAATAATATTTTCGAAAAATTAACAATTTTTTCTTCTCCAGTATTTTTCATTCCTTCATTACGAATTTTGTTGAGAAAGTAAAGAAGAACTCGTTCAGTGTTATCTCTTCACCGTCTTTTTTACGAATAGAAAAATCAAGGCATGCCTTTTGATGCTGTGAATTACTCTCCTGACACTTGTCTTTTAATCGGCGAAATAATTTTTTTTCCAATAAGAATGACTAGTTGAAGAATTCAAGAATCCATTCAAAATGAGATCATCATCCTACTAATCCACTGAATAGAATTATCCGAATTCAAGAAAAACTGAGACGAAAAGGAATGCTAAACAAGCTGAGGCATTTTCTATAGGTGCCTATGAGAATAGAGAGCTAATCGTTACAACCAAGCATCACTGTCATCATGAGATGGACCACCTGTCGATCAAAACTTTGAAACTAATTCCAAAGATGAAAGTCTTGAAATTGAACTGAAAAGTCATGTTCATAGTAGAATTATAAGAAATATAAACAAAAAGATCACACGATTGAAATTAATGGGGGAAAAAAATCAAATTTGGATAGAATACAAAGAAGTTTCTCGTGCCAGTAAATGCCTTTCTTCAAAAAGTCTCGAATTATGAGAATATATTAATTACATGAATTTATAAAAAAATAATTCTTAAATTTCCATAAAAAATGATGGTCATCACTTGAAAAAATTTTGCACTTTCTCCTTTCAGAATAATTTTTTTTTTCCTAGTATGACGAATTTTCTGCGGATGTAGAATAACATTAATAATGTTTTGTCCTCATAATTATTCTCATTGAGCGTCGCCTCCTTATTCCTCGCTTCCCTTTCCTCCTAGAAATGAAAAAAATGACAGGTGGCTGTATCGTCAATACAGCCGTTGAATTTAACGTGGATACGTCTCACGTTCAGAGAGATATGAGAAGTAGAACATGTTGCATACAATGGTTACTGTTTTAATGTCACTTTATTAAGTATTGGTCGGTGATAAGAAAAGTATGATACAATAACGAAATATTGACATCAATATTTCAAGCAAAAGGCAGGTCCAAATGAGTATTCCCTAATGTCGTCGGGTGAGTCTGACATCAAGTTGAATTAAATTCAGTTTCCATAAATTTGACAAGTTTTATAATGAAACGAAAACCAACGTATTTGTGTGAACGATTAACTTTGTCTGTATGTTATTTCGCAGTTATCCGTCGATAAGTTATCAATGTGACATGATAAGTTTTCGAAAGAGTAAAATGTTTCCCGGTAGATGGCGCTGGGGCATAAATACTACTTACATCATTTCACAAAATCGCCCCCCATCCCCATAAAGTTCAAAACGAAACTATAGACGTATCCACGTCAAAAAAAATCCACACATGAGAACTTTCGCAAATGAACACATGAATTTTATGGTATTATTTCTTGTTATAGACTGAATAATTTGTTGAGTTAAAAAATTTATTCCCTTTTTCAAAATCACCTAAATCATGAATTTCTTATCTACTAACATATTTCAATGCTTTGCTGTAAATAAATTGTACCTGTTAATCTGTTTCTTTTTCTGTCCATTTGGCGATGAAGAATTTCCATCATCAATTGACAAATTACTCTCAGCAAATGAGATTGAGGTGGACACAATGTAGTCGGCAGAATACTCTCGATCCATTTCATCCGGTAATTCTCCAGGATAACAAATCTCTTCATCAAAATTGTAATTGATAGGAACTACTTGTGATAGCTGGGCGATTTCTTGATCCATCTTGATTTTTCGTTATCTTCATTCACTCTCCTCTCTGACGTGACACTCACTTTCTTTTTTTTCCATTCATCGTTATTCGATTTTTTTTTATCTGAATAATTTCACTTACCCGTTAATTGTATGCGTAGTGACCCAGGGTATAATCCATACTGCATTTGAATAAACTTCACAAATTTGCTAAGGTGGCAGGACAGTTCATCTTAGGACATTTCATCCCGTTCATTTCATCCTCGTTCATTTGAAAGAATTAAGTCGGGAGTGTGCGGCGAACCACACACACATCGAAGTGATAGTGCGCGCATGAAGTTACGACCCCAGGGGTAGTTTGTGATTCGAGGATGGAATTTCAGGATGGAATCGCCGGGATGAAATGGCAGGGAAGAAATGTCCTAGGATGAACTGTCATGGAACTGTTCGTATAGGTTTGGTAATTACATACATTTATTGTTATTTAAACTGAAATCTCACAGATTTTCCGATTACTGATATTTAATAACAGTAATATAACAATGAATGAATACTGTTATGTGCCTTACATTTTTTGAAGTCATATCGAATTGAATTTCGTTCACGCTTAGTCTTGAAATTATTATTCTTCAAAATTCGAATCGTGTCAACGGTGAGTTTTATGAAGGTATGAAGAATTCTTCATCATTCACGTGAAAATAAAAAAATTCATATGATCGAGTAGATTTAGTGTAGCAAAAATCAGTTGATAAAAATGATTTGTAGACTTTTATGTGAAGTACCAAGAGGTAGTCAAGAATTAGGACATCAATCAAGTTGTCCTTTGGAGAGGTTTCACTGAGTATTATACATTTTGTATAATATTCATTCTCATCCTAGACAATCATTCTGTTCTACACAATATAATCAAAATGAATAATCAATTAAATTAAGAATTAAGAACAAAATCTGGGGGAAAAAATTGAATTCTCTCAACAGCCAACTTCAGAACGCATGAGAATTCTTGAAATAATAAGACAATATTTGATACAACGGAGAGTGCATACAGATAGGAAAAATTAGAACATTGATTGAGTGAAATCAGGTAAGAAAATTGAGACAATGATAAGTATTTAGCTTATCAATTATCATTCAAAAGAAAAATTATTTGAAGAGGAATGGAGAAGAATGTGAATGAGAGATATAGTGAGATTTATGCTGGCCTCATCTATACAGCCACCGATGCATTCAAAAAAATAGGATGGACTCATCAAATTGTAGATCAAAAAATAGGTAATTTGAAATTAAAAAAAAAATAAAATGGAAAATTATTTAAATAACGTGATAATTAACTAACTAAATGAATTTATGAATTGATTATAGACTTTGAAGAGAGGAAGGATGACAAATTCATAGTAGGCTGCTCAACAGTTGTGAAAATTGAACTCAAGAATGGTAATCACCATTCAGATTTTGGATATTACGAAAGCAGCGAAAAAACAAAAGGAGAAGCTTTCTTCAAGGCCAGGCTGGTAAATAAACAAATAGAATAAAATCGAGGTTATCTAATCGCAAAAAACTATAGTATAGAGTGGCAGATAGCTAAAAATTCGGTAGCCGAAAATAGGATACTAGGGGCTTCCGCGGAATTTGGACAATTACAAAGAGTGACCAAATTTTTCTGAAGTACTCTCGCCCTTAAGTAAGTAGCCAAGTAACGTCATAAGGGCGGGAAACTCTTACTTTTCATTTTCCCATTTTCCATTTCCATTTTCAACTGACATGTGTGTTTCGGTTTGGAGCAAACTAAATAAAATTTATTTTGAAAATATGAAATAATTATTATAGATATCATCCATCAATGCCTTCAGGAAAGTTCTCTTTTTTTTTGATGAATGCAGAGGAATAATGATGAGAAAATATTCAAAAGCATACTGTTTTGAGGCGAATTGTACCGAAGAACAAAGAAATAATAGAAGAAATCAAATCCGAGAAGAAGCAGAAATTAAAAGTGGTGCGTAGAAGCCTACGCGATAGAAGTGAAACTTTCCAAGCTCATCCCCTAGATCACAAATATTCCTACGAATAAAACTGTTCTTTGATAACAGAATGAATTTCCCTTATTGATTAATTCATTGGGGAGCTAGGTTTATGAAAAAGGACATGTGATATTTTAGCTTCTATTTATAAAACATTTATAACGGAAGAAAAAATTAAGTTTTATTTCGGGAAAAACGCGCAAAGTCTCTCCCCCGAATGTGCCTATAGTCGGGTTTGCAGTACGGACCCCGCGCCCCCTTCACCGTCCATAGACTCCATCTAGTACTCCACCAAGCGCGTTTCCCCTTTCCTACTCCGAGTTTGTCATATTTTCGCTTCTCTCCAATGTCTCATTCTACCCAAGCTCCCCCACCACGCGCGCTACCCCCTCCCTTTTCCTGTCGCTATTTTTCGTTTCATCCGATACTAAATTTACCCTCCAACGAGCCGTAAGAAGTTTCACTTCAAAAAGAAAAAAGCAAACAGAGCTGGTGAAATCTAGTCATAAGAGGAAAAACAATGAAGAAGACGAGAAAATGAAAAAACAAGAGAGACTCAGAATGGCAGAAGAAAAAAAGCAACAATGGAAATTGCAAAATGAAGAAAAATTGAAACGTGAAGAGGAAGCAGAAAAAAAAATTACTATGATAAATTAGATAAGGAAAAATGAATAACACTCGAGCATTAATGCCCCCCAACACAGACACATATATACGAATAAAAAAAATAAAATTATCTATCTGGAACTCTTTCTGAAATTTATCATTAATTTCAATAAGTTTCCTATTATACGAAGATGCATAACATAATTATGAGTCACTAATGGAATGAATTAACTCTATTAGTCCAATCAATTAATGTGTCTTCAATCCTCCTTCTCTCATATACTCCTCTCTTATACTTCTCTCTTATACTCTTCTTTTCTCAACAGAGGTTGTTCTCCGACAAATATTCTGTTAAAATTTCAACAGGAGTCCTCGATGGATTTGATGAATTTTTATATTGCATTTTCTTCGACGAATAAAAAAATCACAAGAAAAAAATGGTGAATCAATGGCCAAGAAATTTCATAGAAACGTGCTCATCGTTTTATAATCAAATACCCCTCCCCGCCAGAAAATTCCTCTTTAAATCATCTTGGAAACCAAAAGAGTCATTGTAAATCGGAGTTGTTATTACCATTCGTCCTTATTTCCAATTGTTCAATTCTCTATTTGAGAATCCTAGATTCAATTGGAAATAATCAATGACACCCCCAATTTTCAATTAATTTCTCTGGTTTCTAAGAGGATTAAAGGAGAAATTTTCCTGGGCGTCGGGAAGCTTACTGCCAATAGAATTGGTAGAAAAAAAAGGGAAAAAGGATATAATATTCATAATAATAAGATAATAAAACTACATAACGCATTTCTTTCAATGCTTAACATCAGCCACATGGGTGGATGGCCTACTTGTTTTTTATATATTACATTAAAATTATTGGTTATCGCGGGCTCCAGCAACAACAAAGTGGTACGCTGGGGCATTGCACCCGCGTCCTTCGGACTGGACTGGTGGAGAGGACACAATCGGGCAGCAGTTCCACACGGGTCGGCCTTGGCTTCCCATAGCCGCTCAGTACATTATTCCTATCCTTTTCCCGAGCTTCCCGCATCCGCTCCCATCCATTACCGAGCCGTATCCTCTCCTTCCCCATTCCTTAGTCCTAGGCCCATCCTCTGAGGCACGGGAGGGATAAATCCCGTACCTCATTGCAACTGAATCATTTTCAAAAACCAAAAAGAATATTCCAGAATTAAATATTATTTTTTTTTTGTTTTTTTTTTGGTTTTTTCCACCTGGTTCAGTAGGCCTGATATCCACCCATTGACCCATCAATATGAAAACTCCCCCTCGTCACATCTCCGATCACTGAATCATTTTCAAAAACCAAACAGAAAATTCCAGAATTAAATATTATTTTTTTTTTTTTTGATGTTTCAATAAGCCTACCACCTACTTATCATCCCGTCAATATTAAAACTGTTTACATTCTGTTTACATCGTCTTTTGTTCTCATGTTATGTCAACACCGGCAATTCTTAGAAGTGCTCGGCAATTATTTCAGTTTTAAATAGAAAAATAAGAGGGGGATAGTGAGTTTTGGAGAGAAAGAGTCATTCGTGTTCGATTCTTTGACAGAGTCGGATCTGAAGTGAAAAATGGATAAATACACAGTGAATACGTTGACATGCATCTTATCTATGGTGCATGCAAGTTAAATGGTAACAAGGCAGTGGAAATGTACGCATTGAAATATCCTCATCGATCACATCCATCTCGACAAGTGTTTTTTGATGATGATGTTCGGATGCGAGAAAACCACGTGTTGCCACAAGGTGGCGGGGGGAGATCTTACCGTCATCTCGACATTGAAGAAGAGGTCTTGACGTGCGTGGAAGCAGATCCAACGACGAGCTGTCGAATGCTTGAAAGAGCAACCGGCTGCCCGAAGTCAACGGTGAACCGAATCCTGCTGGAAAATTCTCTCCATCCATTCCACTACACAACAGTCCAAAAACTCGAGCCAGGAGATGCAAAGCAGCGGTTGCTCTTTTGTCAAGAGTTTTTGGCGTTGCATGACCAAAATGAAAATTTTTTGTCTCAAATCATGTGGACAGACGAAAGTTTGTTTACTAGAGAGGGGATTTTCAATCGGTTTAACTGGCACAAGTATGCCGAAGAAAATCCTCACTTGATTTGGGAAAAAAGTTTTCAGACACGGTGGAAAGTAAACGTTTGGGGAGGAATAGTGGGTGATAAGGTTTTTATTTCCGAGCTTCCGGATATAATGAACGTGAGTATTTATAATGTACACATCCAGTCACGTACGAAATACAACGGGAAAAATGTTTCTATTTTCCTTTATCCGTCTTCGCAGGGTGAGAAGTATTACCAATTTGTCTCACAGACTTTGCCGGAAATGCTAGACGACGTACTCATGTAATGGAGATGAGGTGGTATTGATATTGTCCTGACTGTCATTTTTCACCCTTAATTTTACGAATTGTGATGGATTATCTATGAAAAAAAATACACTAATTAGATGAAGGGAATGAAATGCAGAATTAATTCAATGAATTGAATAAATCCTGATATTACGAACGATATCAACTTCCAATCCCATTAATTTTTCCAATATTTTCTATTTGAGTGTATCATCCTTTTTGGAATGAGATTTTCATTTCATTTGAATAATTGATTATTGCTCTCACCAAAGAAATCTTCTTGCTCATTAGCCCATTTCAACGTCAGAGCATAAATGCATGTCCCCACATTCAGTTCAGGCAAAATAGCTTTGTCAATAAAAATGAAATCATTGTCTGAGGAAAAAAAAATAAGACCAGGCATGAATAGTATCAGAGCAGGAAGGAAACTGGAGAGTTGTTTTCATATGCATAGAAAAAAATAATAATTTTTGGATTTCTTTACCTGTATCTTTAATGATGGCTTTAGACACTGCGAGATGAGTCATCTCTGCTAGCCCTATACACATCAAGTCTATCTCAAGTTCTTCATGTGCCCCAGCCTCTATATAGTCTTTCAATTTAATCAAAACATTGTCATTATCTGAAAAAGCAATCCCCAATGAATTCCCCAGAAACCATGGAATGAATGAAAAAATTCAATGATGGAATAAGTCAATGTTTTTTGCAGAGAAAAAACTGATACTCACTGCATATCGCCAATACACGTGCTGTATACTTTTTATGATCAATATATTTAACAGAACACCTTTTCCCTCGAACAAAAACTTCTTTCATTGAACCAACGTGTAAAATGTCATCTGTGAATAAACTCAATGCCGACATCGTGGCTAACAGGATTCACTTGAAGTTATCGGATTTGAAAAAATGATTATGGATTGAATTATCTAACGCTCAACGTTGATTTTATGATCGCTAGGTTATGTTCTTCGTAGCTGACGTAGCTCTGGACTTCCCGGAAATTTCGGAATCCTCGGATAGTTAGAAAATACAATTATCCATTATCGACTCCCGATAACGACTACCGAAATCGATTATCGACTACTGCTTTACGGGTTTCTCTATTACAGTCGAGTATGATAATGAGAGGTAAAATTGGATTTCAAATTCTTCAATGGAATAATAGAAAAAAAAATGAATTGTCAAATTGGGTAGTAAAATCATCAAAAACTTTCCATTTTCAATAAGTTTTTCGAAGACTCAGTCAATTACTTTATTGAAAATCCATTCAATCGTTTCCAATGGGAAAATACACAATATCTTGAATGAATTAAGAAGACAGGAGAATGTAGAAAAAATGAAACTGAAAAAGTCTCAACCATTGCCCATTGTTCATCTTCGTCCTGTTGAACACAAAGTGATTAACTTTCATTTATAAGAAAATTATGCGGATACAATATCCATAATGAATATAATATGAGGACAAATTATGTATGTTAAGTACATTATGAGAACTTTTGGATAAAGTGGATTCCGGAGCAGTCTTGGAAAAAAATACATAAGGGGGGAGGGGGTGGAGGAGAGTAGAAGGTGTTAGGTGTGAAAGGAAACTGTATGTTAGATGAATTCAAACGATTGAAAGATGTAGGAAAATGTGAACGAATGAAAAATGTCCAATTCTTCTTCACTGTTTATTTTCATTCTAGTGAAGACGATGGGATTAATTTTAATTTACGAGGCAATTATGAGGACACATTATCGATGATTAGTATAATATGAGGACAGAATATACATGATATGTACATTATGGAGACTTCTGAATAAAGTGGATTTTGGAGACTGCTACAAAACGGGGGAGGGTGGAGTAGAGTAAAAGGTGTTAGGTGTAAAGGGAATATCCGCAGAATTTTAACAAAAGTTATGAAAAGTAATTTAGGAATTATGAAAAGTATTCACCACTTGAAAATCAATCTAATCATTCCAAATGAAAAGAGAAACTGTATCTTAGATGAATTGGAACGATTGGAAGATGTAGACAAATGTGAACGAATGAAAAATTTCAATTGTTGTCCACTGTTTATTTTCATTCTATTGAACACGATGTGATGATTTTAATTCATAAGGCAATAATAGGGACACATTAGCGATAATTTGTATAATATGAGGACAGAATATATATAATATGTACATTATGGGGACTTTTGAATAAAGTGGATTTTGGAGACTGCTACAAAAGGATGGAGGGTAGAGTAGAGTAGAAGATGTTGGATGTGAAAGGGGATGTTCTCGGAATACCAATCAGGATTCCAAAAAGGATTAAGCATTGAACAACTTCTTCTTTTGGTGGTGCAGCCATGATCTCAATTGGGGTTCAGTGCGTCCTCTCAAACAGGCATTTGAGTCAATAAGACTTTGTATCTCTGCTCCTGAAGGCATTTTTTCAGCTGCCAAGTGTTTTTTGAACGCAGATAGAACAGTGCGACGTTCATTATGGACCCAGCGAACTCTCAAATCATTATGAGGTGTATCAGTACAGTGAGTTGGTCCAGATGATGTAGAGATTTTTCTTTTTCTATCTGGATAATTCTCTGGAGATGGAGTAGTATCATCATCTTTGAATGAACTTTTCATTTTCAATTTCATAAATCGTAGAGATTTATCTGTTGGGAAAATTCACTTGTTACATGGGTGTAATCATATTCAGAACTAATAAGATCAGTCAATTGTATATGAACTATGATTGGATGAAAATTGCAGAATTCATAATTGTATTTACCAAAAAAATTGTCCTGCTCATTCACATCATTTAATGTTAGAAAACGAATACCTGTCTCCACCGAGGTCTTAGTTGAAATTGTTCTGTCTATAAAGAGAGAATCGTTGTCTGAGGAAAAAAATAAGATCAGATAATATCAATGCTGAGAGCAGAGAAAAATAAGATGTATTGACAGAAGATCAAAAGATAATTTTTTGCTACTTGTTTCATTTTACCTGTATCTTTGATGATTACTTTAGACACTTGACGATAGGTTAACTCCAACTGTCCCACACATATCCACTCACTCTCGATTTTTTTGATAATGCCCTCGATGATTGATTGAACTTCCATTAGAATCATTTTATTCTCTGTAATAATCATCCATAAAATTTATAGAAAACAATGAAGGAGAGGAGGTGAAAAAATCGGGAATTTTTCATAAATGAACTTTACTTACTGCAAATTGCCAGTACACGCGCTGCATACTTTTTATTATCAGTATATTTTACAGAGGACCACTTCCCATTGACAAGAATGTCTTTCAATGCGCAAATATATAATACACTATCAGTGAACAAAATCAATGCTGACATGGTAAAGATGCATTGATCACCAGACGTCGAAAATTTGGAATGGTCCTAGAACGATTTGACCACTATCTCTCGTTCGATGGTCGCTAGGTTATGTTCTTTTAGAGAGTTCAGGAGTTCCCAGAACGTTGCGAATATTGTTTGAATTGGCTCCGTAATTACAAAAATTGAAAATTGGGATTTGAAGATTTTCAACTAACTAGATAAATTGTACTCTCGAATTCAAAGTAAAAATTATCACGAACTTTTCATTGATAGGATGTCTCTGAGAATCAGAATGTTGACAGGAATGGGTCCTCAAAGTACACAAATGATTGATATAATTTCGGGGACACTGTCCTCGTATGGTGTTCATCGATTCTCAGTCCTCGAAACCTCCATTGAACTCATTCTGTATACTTTGAGGTCAGTCCTCAAAAGCAACTGTTAGTATATAAAATTCTGGGGACAGTCCTCAAAAAAGACATTATAGTTGTAAATATGTCCCCGTAAAATACTTTAGGTATACATATATATATATATATATATATAATATATATAATGTATAATGTATAATATATAATATATAATATAACATATAAGATATATATAGTATGGTATATATTATATATATATATATATAATATATATTTATATATATATAAAATTTAATTAGATTCAATTAAATTCCTATCATAAGCTTAACTAAACTAAAATACGATAAGGATAAGTATTGGTATTTCATGAACATGATATGACTTGGCAAAATAGATCGGTGACAGAAAACGTTTCACTAATTTTTTTATAGAGGATAACGACTGATCCACTAATTTCTCGAGAGGAGTTATCACAGGTTTGAGGACTTCACTCATAGTTTTTTGAGTGGTTTCTCTACCTAATTTCATCATCTTATGTTTGCGTCGAATTGCATCACTTGCCCGGGCAATGTGTTGCAAGATATTTGTCTCTTTTTTAAAATTAGCGCTCTGCATGTTGACTCTTGCAAGTTCTGATAACAACTGTTCACCGGTTCTATGAATAATGTATATTTATCTTTTTATGAAACAATCGAATCCTTTCCGATATCAACCCTCATTGAGTTCACTATCTTTGTCAATTACAATGAAACTATATTTG
This sequence comes from Coelinius sp. EB29, assembly GCA_035578325.1. Taxonomy (NCBI): domain Eukaryota; kingdom Metazoa; phylum Arthropoda; class Insecta; order Hymenoptera; family Braconidae; genus Coelinius; species Coelinius sp. EB29. Next base: position 46,846 of record JAOZGT010000009.1, read on the forward strand.
CTTTCATTCCAACACTTTGAACACAAGTCCTTGAATTCTGTAAAGGACATATCGGTATTCACATGATCTTCATAGATATGCTTCAAGTTCATATCATCTTGGCGAAAAAGTATCAGAAGATTCGCATTGTCACGCACTAAATGTTTTGGAATGCGAGTATACGTTTGACAGAGGTAAAAGCTATCAACATCTCTATGTCGACCCATGCAGAAGAATGCTCGCATATTATCCTGTTTTTCACAAGCCACATCATCAAAAATCATGATCGAGTTTGGTTGAACATCCTCAGGTTTGATGACTTCATCATGCTCACTAAAGGGAAAATATCCTACTCCCTTAATAGGAGAGAGTAAACGTTTGAGAAACTGGTACTTAGATTGGTTGAGAGATTTTGAGTATACGTAGATGTTTTTAAATCTCAAGCCATTGGGATGTACGATTAAAGCCAATAGAGCGTTCGTCTTCCCACAATTTGAAGGCCCACAAATAACTGCACGTATACTGTTAGGTAATAGAGGTCCATGACGTCTTTCAACACTTTTCTTCTTATAAGTTAACTCATCAAAATTCATGATTGGTAGCTTGGTCTTCTGTTCTTTGAACTTCATAATTGATGACTGATTGGAAAACTATAAATACCCTCCATTTAAAGATTTCTATGCCAATCATTCTTCAACCGTCATTGCTGAATCATCATTACAGTGCTCGAGGCGATGATTCACATACTCACATACCCTCAAGTACTAGATCACCTGGTTCCACATCCCTCTGTATCCTAAGAAAGACTGGCACTGAGACCTATAAATACATGTTATTTATTCCCTTATTCATCAGTTCTTGATTGACCATGAATGTGTGCAAACGCAAGAGGGAACATCGAGGTAAAGGTTTAGTGAATAGTATCATCAACAAACTTCCTGTGGAATTGCATATACCAGGCTATCAATATTGTGGTCCTGAAACAAAACTTCAGAAAAGATTGAAACGAGGTGATCCTGGTATTAATCCTCTTGATGCAGCCTGTAAAGAACACGATATAGCCTACTCAAAAAATCGAGACAATCTAACTGCTCGTCATTCAGCAGACGAAGTTCTAGCAGAGAGAGCTTGGAAACGAGTTTTATCGAAAGACGCAAGTCTTAGTGAAAAAGCAGCCGCTTGGGGTATAGCCAATACCATGAAAGCAAAAACCTCCCTCGGAATGGGTATAAAAAAATGCGTGGAAGAGGTGTTGGAAAGAAGAAGAAAATGAGAAGAGGGAAAAAACGCAGTGGTAGAGGAGCTACTAGAAATAAAAAAGTTTCCTTGAGACGAATCGTTCGAGCTGCGAAAACTTCTATGCGTCTAGGAACCGATGCGATTAAATCGGCTCTCAAAGGCGCACGTGAAGCAGTGAAAGAAAGTGGTGGTAGAAAACGAGTACAATCACCTCGCATCCTAGCAGTACCCGCTAAAATTGGAGGTGTATTACCCTTCCTTATCCCCCTTTTCGCGGGTTTGAGTGCCACCGGAGCATTGGCTAGTGGTGCTGCAGGCATTACGAAAGCTATCAATGATGCCAATGCAGCTAAAAAAGCTCTTCAAGAGAGTACCCGACATAACCAAACAATGGAAGCCATTGCATTGGGTAAAGGGTTATATTTAAAACCTTATAAGCGCGGCTTAGGTCTTCAATTAAAGAACGCATAAAGCTACCACATCGAGCCCTCACTGATGCTGATTTGTTGAAATACACCAAAGCTATGAAAATTCCACACTTTCGTGGTGTATACATGAGAAATGAACTACCCAAGACTGGTCCACATAAATATGAATCAGCTATCATTAATCTGGATGATAAAGATGGACCTGGAACGCATTGGGTGGCATATAAGAAACGAAAAGATAATATTCTCTATTTTGATAGCTTCGGAAACCTTCGACCACCTCCAGATTTGATGAATTATTTCGGTGTTGGTAGCATTGTACAATATAACCATAAACAATATCAAGATTATGATACAGTGGTGTGTGGTCACCTATGTCTGAAATTTCTCGATGGAGAATTAATATAAATACTCAATACGTTGTTAGGCAAACATCAGTTGATTATAAACTACAATGAATGACTCGTTTACTTTAACACTTTCAGGCACCTCTTCAGTGTTGGAGGCTTATTATTTCCCTCCTATTGAATTGTCACCGTTGAAGACTTATGTCTTAGGACTCACTGAACTATCAACCTTCAATTCAATTCCTAACATTGATGTTGGTAATAATAAATTCTATGTAACCGATAAAGTTCTTGAAATACCGATTGGAAGCTATGAAATTGAGGATATTGAGAATTATCTAGTTGAGAATCTCCGTGAATATGATATATCCATCAGCCTTAAACCCAACCATAATACCTTAAAAAGTGTCATGAAGTGCAGTCACCCGATAGATTTTGAACACGAAGATTCTATTGGTTACCTACTGGGCTTCAAACCATAAATTCTTGCTCCTCACATCACTCACCATTCTGATTCACCAGTGAAAATTCTCAAAATCAACTCTCTGCGCATTGAATGTAACATCACCACTGGTGCATATATCAATGGAAAACAAGTACAAACTATACATCAATTTTTCCCGAATGTTCCACAAGGATATAAGATCCTCGAAGTACCATCGAATATCATTTACCTTCCAGTCGTCGGACATGCAATAGATCACATTCAACTGAAGATTATTGATCAAGAAGGACAATTAGTGAATTTCAGAGGAGAAATTATAACAATAAGATTACATATAAAGACATAATATGGGTATTGTTTTCAATACCAAACGTGGAGATAGTTATAAAAGTGAGTCACCATTCCCAATCCGAAACAGTCATCGAAGATCTTTCAAGGTGCTCACACCGCAAAATATCAAATTCCTGAAGAGTTTCGGTCTCAAACTCCGAAAAAGAAGAAAAAGAGAGTAAGGAAGAAAATTCATAAATTTTTTTGTTGTTGCATCATCATCTGCTATAACAAGCCATGGAAGAAATCCTAAAATTACAGAAACCAATCATCTTTGATGAATCTATAGCGCACTATGAGATTCATGCACATCAGCCCTTTGCATCAGCAACATTCAATAACAACGATGAAATTCGAATTGCAGTCCAACATCAAGATTTGTGCTTATTACCAAGCAAGAGTTCACTACATGTACATGGGCGCTTAACTAGAAGCGATGGACGCCCTGTTACACATACAAGATTAGTGAACTGTGCTATTCTCCACTTATTTGAGGAAATCCGATATGAACTGAATGCAATTGAGATTGATAGAAATAAAAACGTTGGTCTTACAACATTAATGAAAAATTATGTATCACAAACTCCAAATCAAGCTGCTCTCATGGAGAACACTGGTTGGATAGCAAAAGATGATGAATCATCAATCATCGATAATGATGGGTATTTTGATATCTCCATTCCGTTGAGTATGTTGTTGGGTTTCGCGGAGGATTATGAAGAAATCATCGTGAATGCTAAACATGAACTGATTCTCACATGAGGAAATAGTGATGTGAATGCAGTTGTACAAACACCAGCAGATGGAGTTGCAGCAGAAACATTCAAACTCGCTCTGGATAAAGTAGAGTAGATGATTCCTTACATTAAAATAGCTGATTCAAGGAAAATCAACTTCCTGAATTACATCTCCAAAGATGCACCAATATCGATAAGTTTCCGCATTTGGGAATTATATGAGTACCCATTATTGCCCTCTACCTCCAAACATGTTTGGGTGGTAAAATGTTCAACGCAACTGGAGAAACCTCGTTATGTTATCGTGGGATTTCAAACTAATCGCAAAAATCAAACCAATATGAATGCTAGTCGTTTCGATCATTGTAATATTCGCGACATTAAGCTCTTTCTGAATTCCCAAAGTTATCCTTAAGGTAACTTGAATCTTGATATCCTTCATAATCAATACGCACTCCTTTATGATATGTATATCAATTTCCAAAACTCTTACTATAATAAGGATTCTGAACCACTTTTAAATAGGGCCGATTTCCTCACATTTGCCCCACTCATTGTAATTGATTGTTCAAAACAAAATGAATATTTGAAATCAGGTCCAGTTGATATTCGTCTTGAGTTTGAGTCCGCTACTAATTTTCCTCCTCTAACTGCAGCCTACTGTTTAATATTACATGATCGTATAATTGAATACAATCCAATAAGTGGAGGAGTGAAAAAATTAATCTAGGTATAAGATGATAACAATAATAATTATTGGTACCAATTTATTCATTATCCATTAGATGATTTATTTCCAATAAAAAATTATTTTACATATGTGCATTATCATTTACAAAGAGTTATAAAATCTTTTCTGTTTCATAATTCTCTTCCATTTGTGTCGTTGCTGTAACCGATGTTGTCGTCTCTGTTTATTTCTGATTCGTCTATACCTATGTGAACATGTTCTAGCAGGAGAAAGTTCATGGAATTCTTCAATTTTCGATGAAGTACCAGGCACTGGTTCTTCTTCTCTCTTCGATTGATTTTCATAAATCTCATGTTTATTCTCCTCTTGACGATGAGATCTTACAAGTTTGAAATTTCCTTGTAAGTCAAGAAAATCTTGAAGAAAATCCCAAGCTTGCTGCGGTGGATTATTACCATAATTCAACTTCTTCAAAACTCAAGTCATGTTCACTTCGTGAACCACAAGAACGGTGTTTTATGAGTTCCAAATTTCCTTGCAAATCGAGGAAACTTTGAAGACAATCCAAAGCTCTTTGCGGTGGATTCTCACCATAATGTCTTATTACTACTTCATTATAATCAACCAAAAATGGTGGAAGTGTGCACAAAAGTTTCACTTCATTTGGACTTAAGTGATCCATGATAGTGACTCACGATCTTCAACTGACAACGGCTTTTATAGGCACTTCATAGAAAATTCTAGAATTAATTGGAAGTACGAAGGACTCCTAACCCACAATCCCCCAACTCTCAACCCTAACTCCCCTACCCTCAGCCCCTTACCCTCAGCCCCTTGTCCTCAACCCCTACGAAGGACTCCCAACTCGCAATACCCCCAACTCTCAACCCCTAGCCCCCTACCCTCAGCCCCTTGCCCTCAACCCCTAACCCCCTACCCCTCACCCTCGCGCCTCGCCACGGCCGCTTTGATGACTCATTTCTCAAGGTCGAATTGGTCCAGAACCACTATTGCTATACTACTTTTGCTCATCTCAAAATTAATAGACTCATTGACTATTGTAATAAAAGTGACATTTTATTGAACAATTAAAAGTGACAAGTTGACCGACGCCAAGTGTTCTCTGTGTTTCATTGACCCTCGTTCACTCCTAAATTAATATCCTTTTGGTGTTTGCCCATCGACATTATTTTTTCATTGAACCAGATCCGGCATCGAACATTTTGGTCCTTCGAGCCGGATTTCGGGAATATTTTTGGTTTTTTTTGGTTTTTTGAGTGTTTTTCCTCGGGAGTGAACTGAACAGCATCTAGAGGAATATATGAAAAAAAAGACCAGGAAAAAAAAGACCAGGAAAAAAAAGACCGGAAAAAAAAGACCCGGAAAAAAAAGACCACGGAAAAAAAAGACCACGGAAAAAAAAGACCGGAAAAAAAGACCCGAAAAAAAAGACCACGGAACATAGGACCCAAATATTTTTTTTTTTTAAGGACCCAATAATAAAACTGAAAAAAATGAAAATTTCAAGAACTTAATTTTTATTGCATAAACAAAGTAAGTTTGTCTTACATCAGTCTTTGGTAAATGAAAATTATTATGAAAATATACTAATACAGATATACTAATATCAAATTTTTTTACCCTGTGGTTTGAACACGACGAACTAAGACAATTCTTAATCAAAGCTTCTAAAACGAATCACTTCACTGATAGATCTCAGAAATTTTTCAATGCTTAGCTGCCTCTCCACTCTCTGGCTACAAAGATTAAACAGCTGATCATTCTTTGTCTCTGTTTTAGTTCTTTTTTTCCTTTTAGCCACACGACCCAACTCTTGTTGATCTAATTTAGTGCAATCAGCAGCTAGCTCTTGTCTGAATTTTTTGAGTAGGACAAACAATGGAGGATGTGTCATGTTGACGAGATGACCAAATCTATTATTCCATCCTTCTGTTAAATTGTTTGTCCTAGCCAAACCTTCAAGCGTTCTATCATGAACATTCCACGTTTCCAGAGGGAATAAAGGTGTTCTGCGTTTCATCTTCATTTTTAAACTTCTCTGATTCCCTACTTTCTTAAATTTCCCCGAAACATAATTTTCATCAAAGTAACGAACTAATTCTTCAGCTTCTGGGGGTGCTACAGTTTTCAAATAGTCCATTCCATCATGAACATCTTCATCAGCGAGAAAGGCCAAGCCATCGAGCATGCCACAGAAGTGGTTAAACTGTGCGTCGTGTTTGTAGGCATGGGTCAATCCTAACTCTTGCACCTTCCTGTATGTACTTTGGCACAAGTGGTAAAAACATCCTCTTATTTTCACATTATCGTCAAAACAGTCACGAATAGCTGAGAAGATTGCAATCTCGAAATCAACGTAAAAATTTTGTGGATCAGGGAAAATATTACGTCGATAACACTCCTCCTTCAATATCTCAAAAACTTCCTCATAAGTATCCTTAGACTTATCTTCCAACAAAATGTAGGCTGCAGTGACATGTACACCACCGTAAACCACGCGAATCACATAGAGTTGTCGAAAGAGTGGTGGAGCCAATTTGAAATTGCCATCCATATACCAATCAGAGGCATTACCCAATAATTCAAGCATACGATCAGTAGCAAAGATTATTATGCGAGAACCACCCGTTCCAACATTGTCTTTCAGCAGAAAACGCTCTTCCTCTTCCCTCCCAGTTGTTGTCCACTCTCCTGGAATCCAAACGAAAAAAAAAAAAATCAGATTGCAATCGAAAATGATCAAATGATCCACCAAGAATCAGTAGTGATGTAGTGAAACGAAATTTGCCATGTACTTGAGGGGAACGATGAAATAGGATGAATTAAATAATTTCAATACACATATTTGATGAATATTGTGTATTTTTGTTGAACTTTATTCTCATTGGGTTGCTTGAATTATTCTTGAATAATTATGCTTGAATTATTCTCTTTGGATTGCTTGAATGGGGGGGGGCTCCGCCCCTGGACCCCGCGGGGGCTCCGCCCCTCGACCCCGCCAGGGGCTCTGCCCCTGCACCCCGCGGGGGCTCCGCCCCTCGACCCCCCCCATGAGGCCATCAATCACAGACAACTTATCACAAAAAAGAAAAGCACAGGGGAGGGAGGCGGGAAAATTTTATATTTCAGGGTTAAATACTTTACGATCACAATAATTGAGTTTTAAACCCAATTACAAATTCAACTGGTTGCATCTTACGTGTATTGATTTCAGGACCGAATGAGATAATTTCAATTATTTCACTTACAGAAATTACATACAAAAAATTAATCAATGACTCACCTTCAATTACAAGCTCTTGAAGCGACTTCGGCTCTTTTGGAATGTTGCCCCGCCTGTGGTTAGAGATGTACGTCTTGCTGACTCTTGCAATGATAACCGCGCTCGGGTGGGTGACTTCAGGGGGAGAGTACATTCTGCAAAAATTTGAGCAGGGGCAGCATGTGACGTTCGTGCCTGCTCCTTCATTTCGCCATAGCTTTTGTATGCTTTAACACCTTCTACATCTCCTACGTGATTGTGATTGGGCTCGTTATCATCGAGGGGTTGAATGCCAATAGTCTTGATAGTCGCTCCACACTGGAAATTATACAGAATTCGAAACTCGAATCAAAGGATGATATTCACAGTATCACAAATATAAAGAATCAACTTACCCTCATTGATGAATAGAACTGATCACATCTCCATGTAGTAATCTCTTTATTACTCCTTTTCACCACATACATAAACCCCTTACCTTCATCAATTAATTTTGATTTGCCTTTGTTAGATTTCACAATTTCCATAGTGGCGAAAACGTCTGCTCACCTTCGAATAACTCGCTCAACTGAATTGGTTTCGAGATTTTGATCGTCGGTACGCTTAGATTAATTTCAATGAGAAACACAAATGTAAACACTGGTGTTTACGATTCTCGTACTGAATAGAAACACTCGTAATTCTACGAATTACAATCGGGAATATTCCTCAAAATTCGTATAAACTCGTATAAATGATATTTTATATACCAAATAAATTAAATAATTCTAGTCTCTCTCTCATTTTTCCAATATCATTGGTTTTTTACCCGAAATTCATGTATTACAATTATTCTTGTTTTTGTATTCATATCTCTTGCTCGCTCCTCGCCCCTCCCTCTCACTTCTTGATCACCCTCCCCCCCCCCCCCACCCGAAACTCGCATTTACTAATTTCTCTCAACATCTCTCACTCCTTCCCCTAAACGTTGCATTCATTCCACGCTCTCTTTCTCGTTTCTTTGGTATCGCTAAAATAGACTTGGTGTTGGAGAATGAGAAAAAAAAAATTTTGGTCTTTTTTTTCCATGGTCTTTTTTTTCCATGGTCTTTTTTTTCCGTGGTCTTTTTTTTCCGTGGTCTTTTTTTTCCGGGTCTTTTTTTTCCGGTCTTTTTTTTCCGGGTCTTTTTTTTCCTGGGCTCATTTTTCCGCCAACCCATCTAGAGACAGCTCAAGTGGTGCTCATCCAGTTCTGTGCGCATCACTGCAGGGATCTGCAGTTACCGACTCTAAAGCAAAGCAGAATAGTTTTTAAAGGGAAGTCACTATTATTTCTCTTCAATATTTTTGTTTTTTTCAATTTTCAACATTTCTGGACCATTGGACCTGTTATTTCTTTTCCGCACGCTATAGTTGACCTGCTCTACTCTTCAGTCAGCTGAGATTTTCAATTCTTTCGCACGTTACTAAAGTTTTTCGACTACGTTTTGCTGAGCTGCTGGTAGCTGTTGTTTTTTTTGGTTTTTTGAGTTTCTTTTTCTTCTCTGGGTTTTTTTTTGGATTGTTTTTTTCTACTATTATATTAAGAAAAAATCATAATGTCGAACGTCGAAGGTGCTATAGCGCTCCAGATTACCAGAGCTAAGTTCATCGAGGAGTTGTTCAACGAAATTTCGAGTGAAAAAGTTGCCCAGCTCGGAGTCCCAGCTTTGGAGGCGAAGTTGGAGATTCTAACGATTCATTGGGAGAAGGTTGATACGACTCATGAGAAGTTGGTCTCAACGTGCTCCAAAGTAGATAAAGCATTTGAAAAGGACTATTTTATAGATCAGGTCTATGATAAAGCTCTCTCGAATTATGCTGCTGCAAAGGTGGCCATTGTCCAGCTCTTAGATAAACGTGGTTCTGCTCCATTGAACCAGTCTCATCGTGCTGGTAACAATCCACACGTTTTGTCCGGCTCATCTCGCAGAGCTCTTCCAGAGATTGAATTGCCCAAATTCTCTGGCAATTACAGGGAATGGAGGCCATGGCGTGATTTGTTCCACTCTTTGATTGGTGATTATGGTGGGATTCATGGTGTTGAGCGCATGCACTACTTGCGTATCAGTACCACAGGCGAGCCCTTTAAATTGATATCGAATTTGCCCATCTCTGAAGAATCATTTCCAATCGCTTGGAAAATTTTGGTAGATCGCTATGAGAACAAGCGTTTGTTAGTAGCTGCCCATCTTGATCAGCTCCTCGATCCACCTGCTATGGCTGCTCATAATGCGACAGAACTCAACCTCTTGACCAGCTCAGTATCTGAAGCACTCAGTGCTCTCAAGGCTTTTGAGCAAGCTACTGATCAATGGGGTCCAATCGTCGTTGATGTGATTGCTCGTCGTTTGTCTAACAAGCTTCGTGAAGCTTGGGAGAACAAAATTGGTGCATCAACAGACTATCCCACTCTTGACCAGCTGACAGAATTTCTTCAAGGTCGTTCTAGAGCTTTAGAAACGATGGAGTCTAGATCAGCTTCACAGAACCCTAACACTAGCTCATCGAAATCATCACAGTCCAGCGTACAAAATCACTCTTCGTCTAAGTCCAGCGCCAAGGTCAATGCGATGACATCGAATCGTCCAACTCAGCAGACTGCTCAGAAGCAGCCTCAACAACAGCAGCATGGTCCAGCTCAACCATTACAGTCCACTCAATCAAATAGGTACCCCTGTTCCTGCTGCCAGGGGGAACATTACATTGCCTCTTGCAACGAGTTCAAGAGTCTAGCTCCAATTGCAAGAAAAGAGGTTGTTGATCGGCTCTATCTCTGCTACTGCTGCATGGGCAAGCACAGTATCAGGGTTTGTCAGACTACAAGAAAATGTGCTGAATGTCAGGAGAGGCATCATACTTTGCTTCATCTTGAACGTACTCGTCGTCCAGCTCCACGTGGTCCTTCGTCTCAGCCTCCATCAGGTGGTCAAGCCAGTCAGCCTCGCTCTAATGGTCCAGCTCCTGCAGGCCGCGTACCAGTTGTTACGTACACACACACGGCTGCAACAGGTCAGACAGAGGTGTCGACCACACCTGATGCTCAACAATGAAACCACACCACCCAGACGGCACTCTCTTGCTCTACTCATGGCCCTTCGTCTAGTTCTCGACCCGGAGTTCTGCTTGCCACTAGTCTGGCATTATTGATCAACGCTGGTTCTTCGTATCAAGTCCGTCTTCTGTTAGACCCGGGTTCAGAACTCTCGCTTATCTCTGAAGAGCTTGTGCGGAAGTTGAAGCTAAAAAAGCTGCGCAGCTCTATCGATATATCTGGTGTTGGTGAATCGTCGTTTGGGAGAACGACCGGCAAAGTTAAAATAAAACTACAATCGATCTACTCAGAAGAACAAATTGATGTTACAGCTCATATTCTTGGTCATCTCACGTCTTCATTGCCTACGTTTTCAGCTGAGGGGTTGGATTGGGATCATCTCCAGAATCTACAACTGGCTGATCCTAATTTCCGAGTCCCAGCTCCTATTGACCTTCTCATTGGTGCCGACGTTTTTGGTCAACTTCTTCACGCTGATCTGGTCAGTGGAGGAAATGACGCTCCTAGATCAGCGTTTGGTCCAGCTCTACTCTGACTTCCTCAAGGAATATGAGGATCTTGACCATATGAGGCTAGTAACTTGCTCAAATCATTGCTCTTCGTCTTCGGTTCAGGCGAAAACCGCTGAATGCTCTGAAGAGATGACCTTGGCACATGATGTGTATGCATCAGGAGGGTTGGGGGTCTCTGAGAGGCTTCAGGCTGACCCGTCTGGCATTAATCGCAGTTACTATCTGCCTCATCATGGTGTTATTAGAGAGACCAGCGAAACAACGAAACTGCGAGTAGTATTCAACGGATCAGCGAAGACGAGCTCTGGAAAATCGCTTAACGATATCCTCCATACAGGGGCCAAGCTTCAGAGAGATATTTTGGATGTGCTGCTCTGGACCAGACTGCACAAAGTCATCTTCATGACGGACATAACCAAGATGTTCCGGCAGATCAGAGTTCATGAAGATGACTGGACCCTGCAGCAGATACTATGGACCAACTCAAGTGGAGAAATCGCGACGTATCAATTGACCACCGTGACTTATGGCACAAGATCAGCTCCATTTCTTGCGAATCGTGTTCTTCTTCAGCTGATTGAAGATGAGGGACATCGATTTCCATTGGCCGTCTTGCCCATCGAAAAACAAAGATACGTCGACGATATTTGTGGAGGTGCTGATACGCATGACCAGCTCGTAGAAACAGCTCATCAGGTTCGCAATCTCTGTGCTGCTGGAGGAATGCTTTTGGCAAAGTGGCACAGCAATAGCTCAGCGTTACTAAAATGGCTCGATCCTGATAGTACCTCCAATGACCAGCGGATTTACGAAGATTCTGAGACCAGAATTCTGGGATTATCATGGCATCCCAATACAGATAACTTCGTCTTCTCAACCAAAGCATCGCATCAATTGACCGTCTCAAAAAGGATTATTCTCTCAGAAATAGCTCAGCTCTATGACCCGCTCGGATTCCTCTCTCCTGTAGTTATTAGGGGTAAAATGCTCTTGCAGGAGATCTGGATTGGTAAGCTTGGTTGGGATGATGAAGTTTCGTCTCAAATAGCTCAGCGTTGGAATAGTTTTCGCAAAGATCTTGTCTCATTGTCCAACGTTTCCATTCCCAGATGGATTGGCCTGCTCAAGAACTCCGTTGTGGAGTTACATGATTTCTCAGATGCTTCGACTCTTGCGATGGCAGCCGTAGTTTATCTCAAGGTTTTCAATGGAGATGAAAACTCTTGAACGACGTTGATCTGCTCAAAAACTAAAGTTGCTCCACTCAAACGGCTGGCTATTCCAAGATTAGAGCTCACAGCTGCAGTTCTTCTTGCCAAACTTGTGAAGTACGTCAGAGAACAGCTCAACTTATCAGACATTCCTACGTTTAAGTGGACCGACTCATCAGTTACGCTTGCATGGATCAGCTCTCACCCTTCTAGATGGAAGGAATTTGTTAGAAATCGTGTCCAGCTCATCCAGGAGATTTCGAATGCTCAATGGAGATTTGTTCCTGGCAAGGAGAACCCAGCTGATTGTGCATCTTGTGGTCTAACCACAGCTCAGCTCTCGTCTCATGAACTTTGGTGGCAAGGTCCATCATGGCTTATGAGAAGCTCATCGAATTGGCCAGCTCAAGAGATTACGGAAATGGCATCAGCAACTTTTGAAGAGAAACCTGGTGCTGTGCTCAATATCAAAGTCCAACGTAAGGAGATTTGGGATCTCATCAGTAGGTACTCGTCGCTCAATAAGTTGTTGAGGGTAACAGCAATCTGTCAACGGTTTATAGCTCGTCTCCGTCGAGTTCCTAACTCTTCACTTTTGTCAGCGCTCACTCCTGGTGATATCGAACAAGCTCGGCTCCTCTGGATCAAGATCACTCAGTCAGTGTATTTTGAATCTGAGCTCGTGACCCTCTCTAGAAGGCAAAACTTTAGCTGTTCTCACCCATTCGCTAGATTGACAGCGTTTTTAGATCACCAGGGAGTTCTTCGTGTCGGCGGTCGCCTCAAATTTGCCCAGCTTGATAGCGAGAATAAGCATCAAGCTATCATACCCAAAGAGTCTCAATTTGCTCAGCTTATAACCAAGGATGCTCATCTCAGGACTCTTCATGGAGGAACGCAGCTCACACTTGGTCAGCTCAGGAGGCTTTACTGGATTCTCGGAGGAAGAGCACCAGTAAGGTCTTTTATATTGAAGTGTGTTCCTTGCGCAAGACAACGTGGAATTAGAGCTCAACAGTTAATAGGCCAGCTTCCAGTTGCCCGTCTCACTCCTAGCCGAGCGTTTCTCAACACAGGTGTTGATTACGCCGGACCAGTATCGCTCCGCTCATGGAAAGGGCGTGGTCACAAGTCCTACAAAGGATGGCCTGCAATTTTCGTCTGTATGACCACCTCTGCGGTTCATCTCGAAGTAGTATCAGTACTACTGATACTCGACTGATGGGTTTATGGCAGCGTATCGTCGTTTTGTTGGCCGTCGCGGACTCTGCCGGAATTTGTGTTCTGACTGTGGTACAAATTTCCTGGGAGCCGATAAAGAACTTAAGAAGCTCTTCTCAGCAGCGTCTCAGGAGTCTAATCAACTTGCTCAGCTCTTGCTCAACGATGGAACCAAATGGTCCTTTAATCCTCCAGGTGCTCCACATTTTGGAGGTAAATGGGAAGCCGCGGTAAAGTCGGTGAAGTTTCATCTCAAAAGGACCATAGGCGAAGCTCTTCTCACGTTCGAGGAACTCACCACTTTACTCGCACAAATTGAAGCCGTGCTCAACTCAAGGCCACTTGAACCTCTCTCAGAAGACCCTGACGACATTAGTGCACTCACTCCAGGACATTTCCTGATTGGACAAGCTCTGACTGCTCTACCTGAACCTTCTCTGGAGCATTTGAACGTCTCTCGACTATCTCGTTGGCAGCTCATCCAGCAGAAGCTTCAGTACTTTTGGAAACGGTGGTCCACTAGTTATCTTCAGCATCTGCAGTCCATCTCCAAGTGGCACCACCTTACGCACAACGTTAAGATCGGCTCTATTGTCCTTCTCACCGACGAGAGGTTGCCACCTACGAATTGGCCTCTCGCTCGTGTTATTGCTCTACGTCCTGGTAAAGACGGTCTCACCAGGGTAGTTACAATCGAGACGTCCAGCTCAACTCTCCAGCGGCCCATCTCTAAGCTTACTCTACTGTCCATCTCGATCAGCGACACGCAAGACCATCTCACGTGATGCTAGTTCTGCTCTATACCTGGGTTCATCATTGTTCCACGTTCGGATCAGCTCCTGTCGAAGATTTACGACCTTTGCCATAATGCCTGGCTCGGATTGGAAATGAGCTTTCTGGATTCTGACGGAATTTACGACTCCTACGTTTCTGGGTCCGCTCACAGTTGTCCAGCGCTGATGAACACCAGTGGTGATATTGATCATCGAAAGACTATTGTCCAGAACGTATTTAATATTTTTATGTTATAGAAAAGTTCAATTGTTGTCAGCTCATGCTGAGTGCGGGGGAGAATGTTCGGTTGTCAACCGAATTTTCACACACACAAACACTTATCCGACTCACGCATGGGCCTACGCACAGCTGACACGCTCGCTCACCTCAGATCTCAATTGATTCTCGATCTTTGACACCTGAGGCGCGACATGATGGACGGGCGTAATTGGACCGTGACCATTGGAATTGGGTCACGTTCACATCTCATCAATCACTCACCTGCCACCTTGTGGAATATTAATCTTTCCCATTCGCATTTTTGCCTACGTATTGTACGCTTCGCTTTTGCTCACGTGCTCGGCTTTTTCGCTATTCTCTATTGTTCTTCGCATTATTAATTGCTTTTTCTATTTTTTTCTAATTGCTCAGCTCAAGTTCAGTGTTTGCTCATCTCAAAATTAATAGACTCATTGACTATTGTAATAAAAGTGACATTTTATTGAACAATTAAGAGTGACAAGTTGACCGACGCCAAGTGTTCTCTGTGTTTCATTGACCCTCGTTCACTCCTAAATTAATATCCTTTTGGTGTTTGCCCATCGACATTATTTTTTCATTGAACCAGATCCGGCATCGAACACATATTGTTGCGAATACGTTCCGGTAACAAACACTAATTCCGTAGGGGTTACGACAATGGACGATGTGACAAACATATTCCTGTCGCCGGAATAAATTCTGATTGGTTATGTTTGTAACAAGAGCTGTCATCTCTCTGAACAATTAGGTATCACAAGCACAAGTCCGTCGTCGTTACCGCAATTCACTGTGTTTGTTAACTTTCCTCATCATTACGACAGATTCGAATGATCATGGTGCAATGTTACGTACTTCGGGTGATTTTAATTTTATTTTTATTATTATTATTTATTTTATTTTATTATTTTCGAATTTTCAATTTTGAGTAGATCGACGGGATTTCTGGGAAGCCGAATGGAGTGAAAAATCGTCGAGCGGTAACCGATTGCCTTGCTCTACTGCAAGGCACTCCCGGAGCTCTTCTGAGTTATTACCGTCTCCTTCAACTGCTGGCGGTGGACTGACATTTTGCCGGAGCGACTGCTAGGGATGTGAACGTACAATTTCTCAGCGCTGTCGAGCGGGGTTGCGCGCGCAGCCGGCAGGCAGAGTGGGGTAGCACACTAGTGGCGAGCTGTTGCTGCCTGACAGAGTGGGGTGCGCGCTTTCTACCCTTGCCAGCTGCACCCGTTGTGCCCCTCTATATACAATTATTTTTTCTAATGGGTTTACATTATTGATATTACATATTTAGATTATTCAAATTATTTCTGATTTTTTTGGCTCAAGAATTATTGACTTCTGAGCAGATTTTAAGTTGGTTCAGTGCTATAGCTGAATGAATTCTCCTTGCCCTCCTGATGATGACCCAATAGGTCGGTAACACGTCACTACAACACAAACAAAAATAACACAAACAAAAATATCATAAACATAAATAACACAGATAAGGATAATACTAATAGTAATTGGCACTGAGGAAAAAATTTATTAAAGTAATTCATTTCGATTGAATTTAAACGTCAAGTTATGATTTTTCAAAAAATATCAATTTAACACGTGTTCTTATCGAAAATTCACGAAAAGTTGATGAAAACGATGAAAAATGGGTCTAGCGTAATGAAACTCCGGCTATAGGTCAATCGTTACGTCAAGAAAAAACGTTATATTCTTACGCATCCCTCAGACTAATAATTAGTTATAAAAAATGCTAAAATAAGCGAAAATTTACCTTTCTTGCGCGCGCAGCTGGAAAGTACGACAACGTCGCAACACATTCAAAGAGAGAGGGCAGCGCGCAAAATACAAATCTGGGGTATCTGGGGGATGAATAAACGTTTACAGCCGAGTGTGGCCCTAGTCAGCCAATGGTACCAGCCCGTGTTACCAAATTTCTCTAGTTCCCAACGTTGCCGCTGTTAACGACCAGATTTTTATTTTTTTCAACAATTATTAAATTGATTGTTGAAAATTTTTTGATCGATCCTATGAATATTTATTAGGAAAAAGAGTCATGAAAAATATAATGGCACTGTAAAAGTGACCAAATATAACCTCAATGGGGTAATTCAAAATTTCATTTTTTCGTGTTCAGGGGTTGGAATTCCCCAGAAAATCCTACCTTTCCCCTACAGCTCACCTCTCCCCCCATTGCAATCAAGGCAGAACATCCTTAAGTTCAAATATATGTTATTATCCCGAGTTCATGTTTATGTTTTTTTTGTTTGTGTCATTTTGGTTTGTGTTATTTTGGTTTGTGTTATTTTTGTTTGTGTTATTTTTGCTTGTGTTGTGGTGACATGGAACCCCACTCTTTGACAACCCACTCGAACGCTAAACGGCAAGATTACGCACTGCCCAGTTCTCAATACCACTCAGGTAATTTGCTACATTACCAATGACTACCCGATTATTGAAGGGAATCATCGTTCAATAATAACTGTTAAATTTTCCTCGTTGATTTATCGTTTTTCATTTTTTAAAGCATATGGCGTTTTCCCGGTCCCACGACACGAAAAGAATTCTTTTGAGGTCATTCGATACTTTGTTATAACTTTCAGAGAAATTGATTTCAGGGTTTGCATACACATTTTTTTTTAAAAGAAACCCCATTTTAAATGCCAAAATCAGGGCTCTATAATTATCTGATATCGCCCTTCTATATTATCTGTGATTCGTTAATTCTAATGCTTGGGTTGGTGACCTTCATTTTAGTGCATACGTGGAGGTCTGAACAGCATGGTTTTGGATTTTCGTAAATTGCCTCGGAAGCTACTAGGGCCACTGAGGCTCGCTCAGAAAGCTCAGGAACCTCCGCTGGCCTGTATGTTACTGTGCTAAAGGGTTCTATAGTAGCAGCCCTTGCATTCGCTAAACGGTCAACCCCCATGCAAAAACAAACACAGATGTATATGAAAATCACCAGGCCAAGCGTTATACCAATTAATGGTCCATATAATCTTGTTGAGTTTTTACGATTAATGAAAGTTTCAATTTTATGATTGTCAATAGTCTTTTGGTTTATAAGTAAAGCAAGTGATCTTAATTCAGGTGAATATTGTAGAACATCAGTTGAAATATGTTGGTAAATCTCTGGACATATTTTAGATAGATTGAGATGCTTTTTTGGATACAAATCTGTAGGGGTGAAACCTGGTTCTTTCGCCTCGTTATTTTTCATAATACGAGTTTTGAACTTCAGGGTGCAACCCATTTCAATGGATATCTGGCCGCTACCAGTCATATTTAAGATTTTACTATCTTCTTGACAAATTATTTCTACAGGGGTTGGTTCAGTGAGGCTGTAGATCCAACTTCCGCATCTATTCAGAGCTATCCAGACATCTTCGTTAGCTGGAGTCAACTTAAAATTGCAATTTTTATAGGTATTATTATCGTGATTAAAAAGCAGTTGGATTTCACAGCCTGACATCCCTATTGTTGAATGAATGATAGGCGGGTAGTTGCAAATTCTTAAATCTTCAATGTGCAAACATTTTAACAGTTCATCTTGATTAAGATAATAATGTAATTTTTCATCATCAAATACCACAACATACTTAGCGGTAAGTATTATATGAGCAAAGAATTCAGCCCCATTTTTCAATTTCTGCATTACAGGATAGTGGTGTATTTGATAAAGAGTTTTTTGTGATTTTTCTATTAGAGGTACCCGTGTTGTTATAATTAAAGTTCCATTAACTACGGCTGATTTTGTTGTAGTGATCTTTGGTAGTCTAACTAGACCAATTCCTTTCTCAGGAAGGGGTAAATAAGCGTCCTCTATTGTTTGGTTTATATGCTCAAGGGTTACACGAAGTTGAGAATACGAATATGTTAAAGGATAGAATGACCCTACTTCTGCGCCATTGATAATTTGAACTACTGTATTAAATAATTCTGATCGTAAGTTCATGTAGGCAGTTATATGCTGAGTAATATTAGTTAATACATGTGTATATTTAGATAGATTTTGTTCTTCGCTTAGCAGTGGGACCACTAGGTTGATTTTTCTTTGAGTTTCATCTAAATCTCTTAATATTGTTTCGATACCAGAAGGGATATGCCAACTTCGAAAATTTGAAAGAGCCAGAACTTTACTGTAATTAACAGGTATGACGTAATTGTAATGAGTTTTTTCTTCAGCGGTTAATTTACTATTATGAAATTCAAAAGGCGTAGAATATGGTGTTGACCAAGGTCGGATAAGATCTTCTATGATTTTCCAATACCTTGCAATTTCTGCGTCCACCTTCTCCCACTGGTGTAATCTTAAGTAATCATTACAGTCTCCGAATACTCGGAGGCACGTTTTCTCAAAGTATTGTAAAGTGGACAGTATTGGCTCACTGTACTGGTACAATCTATCGATATTTATGCTGGTATGAATTTCCCAAATTTTCCTGACAAGTCCAACGTGCCCTAGATCTTCTAGGTACACTCCGGACGGCTGGTCCATGGCCTGGTTCATATAAACTTCCTGTGCCTTGCCAAGATGCATAGTCATTCCTACCAGAAGCATTAGTTTCCACTTTTTCCTGCAGATCTAGATAAACTTTATTTAGTCGTGATATAAGAAACCTTTGTAGAACTGATTAAATTGTAACAGAGCTTAATTAAAAATTAGTGTACTGAGAGGTAGATTTGAAAGTAGCGTTGAATCCCACAACCCAGAACTGTAGGGAGGGTGTAGGTAGGATAGGCTTCCTTTTTTTTTGAGTCTATTATTCCCAATGAGCTGGGTGTAACCGAATTTACCGACCTGTCGATGTTAGCGGTATTTTTATTTTCAAGGCGTTTAACAGTCCTCCCTTTTTATTTTTCTTTTAGGGCCCAAATACCATGAGAGGGGCCTGTCGTTTTCTAATGTATTGTTGTCTTTGGCGAAATAAGATAACACATTACACAAATAACAAATGGTTGGGGCGGTTTATTAATTATCCAATTGCATGGTAATACAGTGAGTCCGTCTTTTATCAAGTCTTTTTAGAGAATAATCAATATCCAAGTTATTCCAAAGGACGATCGTAACCAACGGGCTCATTCGACATCCTTCAGACAGGATCTTGTTTTTAAAGGGTTCGAAGGGGGAATACGTAACACTACTCCCCTTCGTGAAAAGATTGCCGCCCCGGCAATCATACTAGGAACTATTTGAGATATTACAATTCAGGTTGAAGTTTTAAATTTGTAACAAATTGTGAGGAGTTGTAAGATCTCACATAGCGAGGGTCCTAGTCTGTTCTTCAACAAAAACCTCCCAGAAAACATGATTGAAGAACAGTCGCGATTTACACTCATTTGTTTGATTTTATACAATCACAAATTGCCAAAAGTGTTTGTTACATTTTTCAAATAATGTGTTTTCATGCAATTTATTCATTAATGGTGTGCGAGTGTCAGTGTATGATTTGAGTTCTAACTTTTCATTCTTTGAATAATTAATAATAAAAAAAATTATTCACTTAACAATTTCCACGTCGATCTCGTCTGCACCTGGAAACAACTCAACACAAGAACTCCTCAAATTAGAAAAATATCCAAGTAAAAATTTCATTCAACCAAAAGCAATAGGCCATTATTTGTTTAAACAACCAGATTACAAGCAACCAACCCCTTTGTTAGCAAAAATTCAAACGTTTCTACCATGGCCGTGAGTTTTTCGAAAGCTTTCGAAATTGTTATATACAAACCCCATATTACTACAACACACACGCTCATTCGTTCAGTCGTGTAACAAGTCTTAATTAAGGCTGAAAAATTGGTTAATTCAATTAATCACAGATAAATAAAGATCCAAATTAACCAGTAAACAAGAGATATAAATACTCAATCAGTCTGCTACAACAGACATAAATAATCAGGCCAGTCTGCTACAATAGACATAAATAATCAGGCCAGTCTGCTACAACAGACATAAATAATCAGGCCAGTCTGCTACAACAGACATAAATAATCAGGCCAGTCTGCTACAACAGACATAAAAAAATCAGGCCAGTCTGCTACAACAGACATAAATAATCAGGCCAGTCTGCTACAACAGACATAAATAATCAGGTCAATCTGGGGGAAAATTTATTCCTGATCATCATGTTCCATTGGCCATAGACGATTAACATGAACTACTCTAATTTTTCCTTTTGGAAATTTCTGAATTCGGTAAACAACATCATTAAGTTTGGATTTAATCACGTATGTTTTTTCCCAATTTCGTTGAATTTTCGGACATTGACCTTGAATTCTTTTGGGGGCAAAAAGCCAAACTTTCTGGCCAGGAGTAAAGTAAACCATGTGAGCCTTCAAATCAAATTTAGACTTCATCTTGTTACTTTTAAGTGCCCAACTGTTTCTGACTTGTTCATGAGTATTTACTAATTGTTCCTGTAATTGGTCAACATAGTCAGGAAGATTAACACGATTGTTTGAGTTATTGAATGGTGGAGTACCATGAAGCAAATCGAGGGGAAGTCTTAACTCTCTGCCAAACATTAACCTTGCAGGAGTGAATTGTGTTGTTTGATGTTTGGACGAACGATATGCGAGTAGAAATAATGGTAACCACTTGTCCCAGGATTTTTGATTATCATTGATAAATTTAGCGATGTAGTTGAGGATAGTTCTATTTAAACGTTCGACCATGCCATTAGACTGTGGATGTAATAGTGTTGTACGAGTTTTATGAATCCCTAAGAGTTTCATAAGTGATTTGAAAATTGTGGACTCAAAATTTCTTCCTTGATCAGAGTGGATCTCCAGAGGTATTCCAAAACGTAAAATGACATGAATTATCAGGGCTTCAGCAATGGTAGATGCTTGATGATTAGGTAGAGGGATTGCTTCAGGCCAGCGTGAAAAATAATCGGTGACTATGAGAACGAAACGATTGCCACTTGATCTTTTTGGTAATGGACCTAGGATATCAACTGCGATTCTTTCGAAAGGAAAACCGACATTGTAAAGTTGTAGTTCTCCTCGGACTTGTTGTGAAGGACCATCTCGGCTAAAGCAAACAGAACATCTGCGGCACCAATTCTCAACGTCAGATTTACAAGAAGCCCAATAGAAACGTTTTCGAATATTATCCAACATTTTGTTTACCTTAAAATGACCTCCGAGAGGAGAAGAATGAGCGGTTTGAAGAATCTCATTGATGGATAAGCGAGGGACTACAATTTGGAAAACAACTTTTGAATTGTCTTTAGATTCCCATCTACGGTAAAGAGTATTCCCTACCAGCTCTAGAGAATCCCAATATAGCAAATAAAGTTTGACATCTGCACTAAGGTGTGAGATTTCTTGCCACTCAGGGCGCTGATACATTGGGCTTCTTGTAAATCTGACGTTGAGAATTGGTGCCGCAGATGTTCTGTTTCTGTATTCGCGTGACGAATTGACTCAATCAAATGTGAAAATTTCTCAATGCTTTCAGGTGAAAAATGGAATTCAAAATCCAATTCTTAATTTAGAACTAAAGGGGAGAATTAATGATCATTCATGCTCTATGACGATTGACACAGCTAGTGATATTACGTTGATTAATCCTAAACTATTGAACAACGATCTCACTAGACTAAAAGACTCAGCCAGAAATATCACTATCATGACGGTTTCGGGTGAACAATTCCCTTATCAAGCTATCAAAGAAGTCACTATTTCCATTGGAAATTTCTCTATTGCTCTCAACGCGGTGTTTGCGACTATTAGAGAAAATTGTATTCTCGGATTAGATTTTCTTGATAGATCTGGTCTTTTACAAGATTTCCAATCAATTGTTAACAGGAAATTTCATATCGATAATCCAAGAAAAGTGATTTTTGTTAGGCAAACAATTTCATCAGAACACTCTGAATTTTTATCAAGAATCCCCGACTTTTTACTTCCACTATTTGAAAACTCATGTGAATTATTAAATCAACAAGAACAAGAGCAATTCAAGAATTTTCTTTTGAACTTTCAAGAACGCTTTGCTTGCAATTCTAATGATTTAGGCAGATATCCAGGAATTAAACATGTCATTAACACTGGGAACCATAATCCTATCAAACAGAATCCTCGGAGGGTCCCATTTCATTATCGTAATAAAGTTTCTGACTTACTCGAGGACATGATTAAACAAGGAATTATTGAACCCAGTTACGGCCCATGGGCATCCCCAGTTGTCTTAGTACGGAAAAAAGATGATTCCTTCAGATTCTGCGTAGATTATCGCTTACTAAATGACCTTACAAAAAAAGATTCCATGCCTCTTCCTCGCGACGAAGAAATTTTTGAAGCTGCCTCTGAATCTCTTCGGTTCTCAACAATCGACTTGAAAAGTGGTTATTGGCAAGTCGAATTAGATTCTAAAGATAGAGAAAAAACAGCTTTCGCAATCGAAGATGAACTATGGCAATTCAAAATCCTCCCTTTCAGACTTTGTAATGCCCCTGCAACTTTCGTAAGAATAATGAACGAAGTTTTACGAGGATTAATTGGAAAAATTTGTCGTGTGTTTTTGGATGACATCATTATCTTCGGTAGCAATTTTGATGAACATTTACGCAATCTGAAATTAGTCTTCTCTCGCTTGACAGAAGCTAACCTAAAAGTAAACACTAAAAAGTGTATTTTCTTCAAACATGAAGTCTTTTTTTTAGGTCATGTGATTTCTAAAAATGAAATTAAATGCTCTCCAGACAAGATTTCATCTATTACAGAATGGCCAACTCCTAAGACTAAACGTCAACTCAGAAGTTTTGTAGGTTTTTGTTCCTACTACAGAAAATACGTGAAAGGGTTTGCAACAATTGCTAAGCCATTGCACGCTCTAACTGAGAATAAAATCCCTTTCAAATGGAGTCCTGAATGCCAAGCTAGCTTCAATAAATTAAAATCCATCTTAACTTCTCCTCCTGTCCGATCTATTCCAATTCCCAATAGTGATTTTATTCTAGATACCGACGCATCATTGGTTGCCATTGGCGCCACACTTTCTCAAATTCAAAACGGTGAAGAAAAAGTAATTGCGTATTTCAGCAAATGTCTGAACAAATCTGAGAGAAACTATTGCGTCACTCGTAGGGAACTATTAGCAGTTGTTTCATCAGTTGAACACTTTAGTCATTATCTCTTGGGCAGAAAATTCTTAATTAGAACAGACCACGCATCCTTAAAATGGCTGCTTTCATTCAAAAATCCACAGGACCAAGTAGCTCGTTGGATAGAGATTTTATTTGCGTACGACTTCGAAATTATTCACAGACCTGGCCATTTACATGGCAATGCTGATGGTTTATCGAGACGTCCTTGCTCCTGTAAAAAATGCGAAAAACTCAATTTACGAGATGAAGAGGAGGACAAACGCGTCTTCCGGACTATTTGTATTGCTGATAATGACTACAATTGGCCATCTTTACAGGCCCAAGATTTAACTCTTCAAATGTTGATTTTATCAAAAAAACGGAATCAGCGCCCTGAGTGGCAAGAAATCTCTCACCTTAGTGCAGATGTCAAACTTTATTTGCTATATTGGGATTCTCTAGAGCTGGTAGGGAATACTCTTTACCGTAGATGGGAATCTAAAGACAATTCAAAAGTTGTTTTCCAAATTGTAGTCCCTCGCTTATCCATCAATGAGATTCTTCAAACCGCTCATTCTTCTCCTCTCGGAGGTCATTTTAAGGTAAACAAAATGTTGGATAATATTCGAAAACGTTTCTATTGGGCTTCTTGTAAATCTGACGTTGAGAGTACTCTGCGTTGAT
>JAOZGT010000009.1:71258-168758 GCA_035578325.1 Coelinius sp. EB29
ATTCAACTCTTCAAATGTTGATTTTATCAAAAAAACGGAATCAGCGCCCTGAGTGGCAAGAAATCTCTCACCTTAGTGCAGATGTCAAACTTTATTTGCTATATTGGGATTCTCTAGAGCTGGTAGGGAATACTCTTTACCGTAGATGGGAATC
The DNA here is from genome assembly GCA_035578325.1 of Coelinius sp. EB29. Lineage (NCBI taxonomy): Eukaryota > Metazoa > Arthropoda > Insecta > Hymenoptera > Braconidae > Coelinius > Coelinius sp. EB29. Next base: position 71,413 of record JAOZGT010000009.1, read on the forward strand.
TAAAGACAATTCAAAAGTTGTTTTCCAAATTGTAGTCCCTCGCTTATCCATCAATGAGATTCTTCAAACCGCTCATTCTTCTCCTCTCGGAGGTCATTTTAAGGTAAACAAAATGTTGGATAATATTCGAAAACGTTTCTATTGGGCTTCTTGTAAATCTGACGTTGAGAATTGGTGCCGCAGATGTTCTGTTTGCTTTAGCCGAGATGGTCCTTCACAACAAGTCCGAGGAGAACTACAACTTTACAATGTCGGTTTTCCTTTCGAAAGAATCGCAGTTGATATCCTAGGTCCATTACCAAAAAGATCAAGTGGCAATCGTTTCGTTCTCATAGTCACCGATTATTTTTCACGCTGGCCTGAAGCAATCCCTCTACCTAATCATCAAGCATCTACCATTGCTGAAGCCCTGATAATTCATGTCATTTTACGTTTTGGAATACCTCTGGAGATCCACTCTGATCAAGGAAGAAATTTTGAGTCCACAATTTTCAAATCACTTATGAAACTCTTAGGGATTCATAAAACTCGTACAACACTATTACATCCACAGTCTAATGGCATGGTCGAACGTTTAAATAGAACTATCCTCAACTACATCGCTAAATTTATCAATGATAATCAAAAATCCTGGGACAAGTGGTTACCATTATTTCCACTCGCATATCGTTCGTCCAAACATCAAACAACACAATTCACTCCTGCAAGGTTAATGTTTGGCAGAGAGTTAAGACTTCCCCTCGATTTGCTTCATGGTACTCCACCATTCAATAACTCAAACAATCGTGTTAATCTTCCTGACTATGTTGACCAATTACAGGAACAATTAGTAAATACTCATGAACAAGTCAGAAACAGTTGGGCACTTAAAAGTAACAAGATGAAGTCTAAATTTGATTTGAAGGCTCACATGGTTTACTTTACTCCTGGCCAGAAAGTTTGGCTTTTTGCCCCCAAAAGAATTCAAGGTCAATGTCCGAAAATTCAACGAAATTGGGAAAAAACATACGTGATTAAATCCAAACTTAATGATGTTGTTTACCGAATTCAGAAATTTCCAAAAGGAAAAATTAGAGTAGTTCATGTTAATCGTCTATGGCCAATGGAACATGATGATCAGGAATAAATTTTCCCCCAGATTGACCTGATTATTTATGTCTGTTGTAGCAGACTGGCCTGATTATTTATGTCTGTTGTAGCAGACTGGCCTGATTTTTTTATGTCTGTTGTAGCAGACTGGCCTGATTATTTATGTCTGTTGTAGCAGACTGGCCTGATTATTTATGTCTGTTGTAGCAGACTGGCCTGATTATTTATGTCTGTTGTAGCAGACTGGCCTGATTATTTATGTCTGTTGTAGCAGACTGATTGAGTATTTATATCTCTTGTTTACTGGTTAATTTGGATCTTTATTTATCTGTGATTAATTGAATTAACCAATTTTTCAGCCTTAATTAAGACTTGTTACACGACTGAACGAATGAGCGTGTGTGTTGTAGTAATATGGGGTTTGTATATAACAATTTCGAAAGCTTTCGAAAAACTCACGGCCATGGTAGAAACGTTTGAATTTTTGCTAACAAAGGGGTTGGTTGCTTGTAATCTGGTTGTTTAAACAAATAATGGCCTATTGCTTTTGGTTGAATGAAATTTTTACTTGGATATTTTTCTAATTTGAGGAGTTCTTGTGTTGAGTTGTTTCCAGGTGCAGACGAGATCGACGTGGAAATTGTTAAGTGAATAATTTTTTTTATTATTAATTATTCAAAGAATGAAAAGTTAGAACTCAAATCATACACTGACACTCGCACACCATTAATGAATAAATTGCATGAAAACACATTATTTGAAAAATGTAACAAACACTTTTGGCAATTTGTGATTGTATAAAATCAAACAAATGAGTGTAAATCGCGACTGTTCTTCAATCATGTTTTCTGGGAGGTTTTTGTTGAAGAACAGACTAGGACCCTCGCTATGTGAGATCTTACAACTCCTCACAATTTGTTACAAATTTAAAACTTCAACCTGAATTGTAATATCTCAAATAGTTCCTAGTATGATTGCCGGGGCGGCAATCTTTTCACGAAGGGGAGTAGTGTTACGTATTCCCCCTTCGAACCCTTTAAAAACAAGATCCTGTCTGAAGGATGTCGAATGAGCCCGTTGGTTACGATCGTCCTTTGGAATAACTTGGATATTGATTATTCTCTAAAAAGACTTGATAAAAGACGGACTCACTGTATTACCATGCAATTGGATAATTAATAAACCGCCCCAACCATTTGTTATTTGTGTAATGTGTTATCTTATTTCGCCAAAGACAACATTGGTGTCCATTGGTGTCAGAATGTTGTCTTTGGCGAAATAAGATAACACATTACACAAATAACAAATGGTTGGGGCGGTTTATTAATTATCCAATTGCATGGTAATACAGTGAGTCCGTCTTTTATCAAGTCTTTTTAGAGAATAATCAATATCCAAGTTATTCCAAAGGACGATCGTAACCAACGCGCTCATTCGACATCCTTCAGACAGGATCTTGTTTTTAAAGGGTTCGAAGGGGGAATACGTAACAGTATCGACACTATTAGTACGGCCCAGAAGAGAAATGTTAGTTTTCAAGATAGTAAAGTGTGATAAAGATAAGATCTACACTGAGGAAGTTTTGAAGGTTATTTCTATTCGAAGGAGTCTCCCATCTCCGTTGATGCATTGAAAAGAAAAAAAAGAATTTATTAAGTGATGGCTCATTGGTTAAATTACTTTGTTCCCTGTAATCAAATTTTCTCCCATTTCGTCCTGAATATAGTCATATATATACTTCTATTTCTCCCTCAGGATTTGGAAAGGATTGATAAAGGAGAAAATTTTTTTTTTTTTTTTTTTTTAATTCACACAATATTTATTCCTAAATCTAAGAGGTTACAATTTTTTCAGGAAGTAACGTAACTTTAATGGTTAATTACGATTATTGTATACGTGTATTTCTGTGTTTTTTTTTTATTTTTAACTTCCCGGGATAGGGAAGTTATTGTAATCACCCCGAAAATCGAAATTCGATTTTTCATCATATGTCCACGTTTCAAGGTCACCACAACACTCCCCGATAATTTTCAAGGTGATGTATGTATGTGTGTGTGTGTGTGTGTGTGTGTGTATGTATTCTGTCCGTGACCGAAAATTTTGGTCAACGATATGTCGTTAACGGATGGAGCAATCAAGGTCGTCAATGACGCAATCGAAGTGTCTTCATCCAACTTAGAGCCGAAAGGATTTTGGAAAAAAATGTTCCAGTAGTTCTCCAGTTTTTCCAGGAAAGCATCAAATGAAGAAAAAAAAAAAAATTCTTCTTGGTTTTTTTGTTTGTTTATCTTTTATTATTGTTATGATTATTATTATTATTTTTTTTTCCAATCCTTGCGTACCCTACTATTGCTTCCGAATGGAAGCATTGCAATCGTTCAATTTTCACATTTTCTAATTTTGTTTGGAAATTATGTAGAATGGTTTGAAACGAAAAAAAAGATGTTTTCAGCTCATGTTCGCATGTGCGCATGTTAATGGGCCCTTTATCCTTTATATTTGAAAAATGAATAATTACAAGGGTAAAGAAATTTTTAAAAAATGAAATTATCAATGATTTCTCCCGTACGGATGATGCGATGAAGGTCATTGAAGACATCATCGAAATGTCTTCATGTAACGTAGCCTTTGCGTGCTTAGGTATATATAATAACGTATGAATTTCTAAAGAATTTTTTTCGGGGATTCGGGAAAAATGTTTGAAATTCTATCTCGATTTCTTTCTCCTTTCTTTTTTTTCTTCCATTTTGTTTCCCCTGTGATCTAATTTATATACTTCCCCAATTTCACTGCTTAATTTCGATCTATTAAATCAAAATGGAATTCAGGATTACGTAATAGATGTTTTCTCCCCTCCACGTCTCAAAGCCGCGTATCAGCAATACTCCAAGATTGAAATCGAAAGAAGGATTACAAAGCATGAAAAAAATTAATAAAAAAATCACCAAAGAAGTCCTCGAAATCTGGATGGATGAATGAGATTTTTTTCATCTTTCCTGGATTCTCTACACGAAAAATTTACAGAGAAATAGATGGTTCGAATGTGGCGCCGCGGATATCATAATCCTGCCGGTTTTATCCAATACTCAAGCAGTCTTCGGTAATGTAGGAAATTGCACTGAGTAATACAGTGATTCACCATTTCTCCGCTTGCTCTGGTGGTGCTTTTGCGATCGTGAATAGATAGAATCCACCATTCGATAATCAGCTGTGATCGATCCAACTTTGTGGAACGTTATCAGAGCTGTTTTTGGGATTGATTTGCAAATTATTGCTGTAATTATATAATAATTTGCTATTATTATAATTCTTGCCTTCAGCAGAATTGTAATATTATTATAATTCTTGCCTTCAGCAGAATTGTAATATTATTATAATTCTTGCCTTCAGCAGAATTGTAATAATCAACAGAGGAAGAGAGGAAATAAGTGTCAGCCACAGGCGACATAAGACTAGAAAATAGTCAGCTACAGGCGACATAAGACTAGAAAATAGTCAGCCACAGGCGACATAAGACTAAAAAACCGGGAGAAATAGTCTGCCACTGGTGAAGTTGAAGAACCGAAATTGCACCGAAAATATGAGAGTTAAACGGCAGTCTAGAAGAAAAATAAACAATAACAAAAAAAATGGGTGCCGCAAAAATGCAAAAAAAAACATAATTGATCTTATGAGTCTGAATGAGATGGTTCCTTCCAGTGAACATTATGATAAGAAGAAAGAAACTGTTAGAGATACTAAACGACAAAAACGAAAGGAAAATATGAGAATTAAACGTTGTGATTCAATCTACAAGAGATTAGAAAGAGAGAAGGATCGGAAGAGAAAACAACAATCACGCATGAATGATGTATTCAGAAAGAGGGAAAATGAATTGAACAAAGAAGCACTACAACGTGAACGACAAAATGATGAATTTAAGAAAAAAAAAGAGAAAATGAGAATGAGAAAATATATCAAATGTAAGAGACAAAATGAAGAATTTAAAAAAAAAGAGAATTGTCAAAACAAGAAATATATTGAACGCAAGCGAGGTGAAAGCGTCTTCAGACAGGATGAACGTAGAAAAAACAAAATCAGAATGATGATCATCCGACAGCGTAGAGAATATATGGTTAATGAGCGCAAGAGAAACATTGCAAGGAATAGCATCCTACGTCAAAATATACAATATGTGGAGAATGAAATTGCAAATAATCTCAAAAGAAATCGCATTCTTCGACAAAATAAAGCCTACAAATCACGAGAGTTAGCACTCAATGTGGCGAGAAACAAATTGCTGAGGAAGCATTCGAAGTATCATAAGAACGAAATTGCACGTAATATTGAGCGAAATAAGAAGTTGCGATTCAATAGCATGTATAGAGAAAAAGCGAAAAAAGAAACCCAGGAACGAATGAAGAAAATTCGTAGCAAGAGAGCGTAAAAAATGCGAGAGAGGATGTTAAATATCCGAAGAATAAAAAGAATTCGAACGAATGAGCGATGTCGAGCCCGAGAATTAAAGAGAAATGCAAAGTCGAAGAGAGAAAAAAGAGCAATTGATGTATTGAGATTTCGTGAAAATCTCAATAATGTCTTATTGAGAAATAAAAATGAAGATCCAAAGGCGAAACTTCAACTGAAATTTATTCAATTTCGCGCAGAAACAGCCTCATTCGTGTGTTGTTGTTGCGAGGGCCTTTTTTTCAGATGTTCTGTTGTTAAATTGAATGAAAACAAAATTATTGGCAAAAGTGGTGCTTCATTCTTAGCACAAATCAATAATTTCCCCTCAGGTTTCATATGCAACACGTGCAAAAATGCGGCATATCGTGGTAAAGTATATAAATTATCAACAAGACCCAATGGTCTCCAATTCATACAAGTCCCAAAATCTGTCCGAGAATTGTCTGATCTCGAGGAAAGAATGGTAGCGCCAGTATTAAATTTCATGCAAATTCGGGCACTTAAACCCTATGCTCTGAATCCGCAATTGGGTCTAAAAGGCAGTGTCGTTAACATACAAGTCAAAATAAATGATATGCTACAGGTTTTTCCCCGTAAATTTGATGAAATGCAGACAATCCAAATCAAATTAAAAAGACACGTTGATCATAAAAGTGATTATATGTTCGAAGCTATTAGACCAGCAATGATTTGCAAAGCGTTGAAACATTTAATTACTACGCCATTATATGAAAAATATGAAGTTAAAATAGATGAGGCATATCTTCAGAACTATGAAAATGATGATCATCCTATCAATTTCATAGTTGACAATAATGATATCATTGACAATGGAAAAATCGATGAAACAGATCGAGAAATAGACACAGCAGTTGTGCTTGATGATATAGTTATCAATGACAAAGAAAGTAAGATGGAAATTGATCAATTGATTGATTTCGATCAAATAAACAATGACGAGGTTTTGCTCGTTGACCATAATGCAGAGGTCGTAGAAAAATATGCACCAATTGTCAATATAATCGCTCCCGGACAAGATAAACATCCAATGCCTTGGCATAAAATGGAAGACTTGGACGAGCTATGTTTCCCGAGAATATTTGTAGGGCACTCGTTCAATCTACCAAAAGGCATTTCCTATTCAGATCGTATGAAATCAGAAGCGAGACGCTATGATCGGCGATCATCTATTCCTCCGAGAATTTTGTTCATGGCCAAGAAAGCTTTAGAAATTACATGTGCATCGAGTATAAATATATGTTTGAGATGAACAAAGGAAAACGCTGATAAGCCCATAAATGCCGGAAATGCTCTAGATGCTGATTTTAGGGCTAATTTAATTGAATTTGTCGATGGTTTCAGAATGCTCAAATTTGTCAGATCATCGCCAGCATATTGGGAGCATAAAAAAAAGAACTCTTGGCAATGATTCGTCAATTCGGTAAACCAACTTTTTTCTTGACATTATCAGCTGCTGAGAGCCACTGGCCTGAGTTATTGCAAACTTTGATGAAGTACAGTGAGAAAGGACACACGATATCTATAAAGGAAGCATTTGATTTGGAATATAATATTAAGACTGATTTAATAAGAAATGACCCAGTTACGTGTGCACGATATTTTGATCACAAGGTTCAGAAATTTATGTGGTTATTAAGACAAAAGAACAGTATTTTCGGAGAATATCCACTCGAGGACAGCTATCAAAGAGTCGAGTTCCAACAACGTGGAAGTCCACACGAACATATGCTCTTGTGGTTGAAAAATGCCCCGAAATATGATAACGACAGTGATGTGAATGACAATGATCAATTGATTGATTTCATTGATCGTTTTCTCACTTGTAAATATGATGAAAAGAATCCATACATCAAATTGCAAATGCATAAGCATGGTCATAGTTGCTACAAAGGACAGAAAAATAAACAATGTCGTTTTCATATCCCTTACCCAGTTATGAGGAAAACAATGATTTTAAAACCATTGAATGAGAATGAAGCTGCACCAAAACAATATGAATCAATTGATAAACTAATGAATGAATTTTATAGAAAAGACACCTCCATGAGTTATGATGAAATCTTGGAGAAATTGGATATGACTGAAGAAGAGTATATCCTTGCGATTCGCAGCAAATTGAAACAAAAACGTGTATTCTTGAAGAGATCCAGTCAGGAAGTAAGAATTAATTCTTATAATAATGATATTTTACAATTGTTCGAATCAAATATCGACATCCAATTTATACTAGATGAGTACGCCGTAATGAGCTACGTTACTAATTATATTAGTAAAATCGAAGGAGGATTGTCGAAATTATTGAGAAACGCTGCAATAGATTGTGATAATAACAATAATACTATTAAAGAGAAATTCCGGAAAATTGCAAATGTATTCCTCAATGGTTACTTGATGTCCTCCCAAGAGGCAGCGTACCATGCTCTACAATTGTCGTTATCAAAAAAAAGTAGGAAGACAATATTCATCAACACAGGGCGCATAACAGAACGTGTTCGTATGTTGAAATCCGATGAAGTTCTGAAAAAACTTGATAAAGACTCTACTGAAATATATATGGCTGATATATTCGATAAATATAGTAGAAGAGAAAAAAAGCTTGAGAGTATCTGCCTTGCTGATTACGCAGCAGATTATCAACCATTCAAAAAGAAGCCGTCAAAAGATGATGATGAAAATGATAATGACGATGATGACGAGGATAGAGCGTACAAGCTTCGACAACATACAGCTGTCATTAGATACCGACGATACAATTTGAAACAAGATCCAGCAAACTATTATAGAGAAAAAATATTATTATTTATGCCTTGGCGAAATGAAAAACTGGAGGTAGAGAATGTGGATTATGAAAAAGTGTATAAGGAGAATGAAAAAATTATAGAAAGCAATCAAGCGAAATATTCCATCATAAGTGATGAAGCCATGGATGAGGCATTAGAACAAGTCGAGAATGAACTGCGTGCAACTATTAACGGAGAAAGTGATAGGAATTCCGCAGCTCATAACATTGATATTTTCCAACAAGATGGGAAAAATTGTAAAGTTTACGAGAATGTGAAAAAAAGTGATACTCATAAGACTAGATATACTTGTCCAGCCAGGGTAAAAGAGAATGAACTCCATGACATGATGAGGAAGTTAAATTGCAAACAAAAAGAGTTTGTTATGCATGTATTGAATTGTTACAAATTGGGCCAAGTCCCATTCAAAATATTTTTGAGTGGCTCTGCTGGCGTTGGAAAAAGTTATGTCATTAACACACTATATCAGTTAGAAACTAATTATTTCGATAATTTACCTGGAGGCAATATGGATAAAATAATAGTTCTATTATGTGCCCCATCGGGAAAAGCAGCATTCTTAATTAATGGTGTGACATTGCATTCTGCTTTAGCATTACCATGTCAACAATATGGGGCACAAATGGGTCAATTATCAAGTGATCTAGCCAATAACATTCGTGAAAAATTATCAAAAATGCAACTCCTAATAATTGATGAAATTTCAATGGTAAGTTGTACAATACTAGGTTGGATCGATACACGATTACGACAAATAAAAGGTGTGAATCGACCCTTCGGTGGGATTTGTGTATTAGCGTGCGGTGATTTGAATCAATTACCACCTGTGAAAGACAAGCCAGTTTATCAAGTCTCCAGACGAAATGAAATGGCTGCATTTCTAGATGTCAATCCATTATGGAATGAATTTGATTTTTATGAATTGACCGAGATAATGCGTCAAAAAGATGATTTAGCATTTATAAATGCTCTGAATAATCTAGCAGTTGGAAACATGACAGAAGACGATATAGGATTGATCAGATCACGAGAAATCTTGAATGGGAATGAGGTTCCAGAGACGGCGATAAGACTATATGCAACTAATGCAAATGTAATTGCATACAATGCATTCAAGATTGCAAAATGCACCAGTGACTTAGTCATTTCAACTGCTGAAGATATCTTTCCAAAAGATATGAACCCACAAACAAAAAAATTTCTATTGTAATCAATTAAAAAACAAGGGAAAAAAAGCACGACTGAATTACTCCCTAAACTTGAACTAAAAATCAATATAAAATATATGATAATAAACAATATTGATGTTGAAGATGGATTGGTGAATGGAGCATGTGGGGTCTTGAAATTGATGACATTCAAAGAAAATAGCACGATCCCTTCACTATTATGGTTTGATTTCCAATTGCCAAGAGTTGGAGTTAAAGCAAGAAGGCAGTATCATGATTATATGGAAAGGGAAAATATTAATCGAAACTGGACACCAATCGTCAAAAATGCACTCCAATTGGACATTGATGCTAATCAAAAACATCGAATCATGCGACACCAATTCCCTATTATACCTGCAGAAGCAATAACAATCCATAAAAGTCAGGGACAAACTTATGAAAAGATATGCTTGGATTTTACCAAGTCAGAACGGCGAACTTTGCCAATGTTGTACGTAGCTTTGAGTAGAGTAACATCATTAAATGGTCTGTATATTTTGGGAGAGTTTCAATTTTCAAAAATGCAAACCAAAAAAGCTGCTACAACGAATACAGCCTTGAATGAATTAACGCGCTTGAGAAATACCAGACAATTAACATTATCATATGATAATTTAATGTGTGAAAATGGCCCAAAAATTGTGTATCAAAATGTTGGGACCCTGAAAAATAAGCTAATTCACATAACAAATGATCAGTGGTTCCTTCGAAGTGATGTATTGGTTTTGAGTGAAACTCTAACAAATAACAATGACGATTTGAGAATCGAAGATTACCGGATTGTATTTAGATCCAATTACAGCTCGAGTAGCCGAGGATTGATTTGCTATGTAAAAACCAGTTTACAGGCAGAATTGATATTCGTTCAGCGCGAATTCAATGCAAATGCACACGTTGAATTATTTATGATAAAAATAGATGACTATCATCTAATCAGTGGATATAAATCGCCAAAAACCACTCAATTAATGTTCAAAAAAGCTCTAAACAACGTTATGGAGCAGATCCCCACCCGGAGCAAGACGGTTTTGATAGGGGATTTCAATTACAATGTTTTGAATCATAGAGACGATGCCAAAAATCCAAATCATTTCATCAATTTTCTAAATCATCATCAGCTCCAAACAAAATTACCGCCTTCAAGTGTAACGACAAATCTAAATACCCAAATAGACGTAATTTTCGCTAATTTCGCTGATATTGATTGTGGTGTATATGAAACATACTTCAGTTATCATAAGCCTATTTATGCAATTCTGAATAAGAAACCCGTAGAGAAAAAATTAAGAGTAATTGTCAATGAGGATACCAAGGGAGCAATGAATTCTGATATCGAATGCGTGAAGGTTTCGGATAATTGTGATAATAACTTCCCAAATATTGATGCATGTAGAAATTCACAGACTAGGCAAATAACGGATACTGAATGTATCCATGCATCAGATAAAGACCAGCATATTGATCAAAATATCGACAGAGGTGGATTGGCACCAATTTTATGTGGAGACGATGATTATACTTATGCAATTGTTGTAGAACGATGTGAAGAAGTGAGGAACCACGGGTTTTATGTGCAAGATTATCATGTCAATTTTTTTCATGAAATCATGAACAAACATTTGGAGGAACGCGGAACCTTTAATCTTGCACAAGATGTAGGATTTGTAAAAGAGGCAGTGGCCCTTCTGCAAAAAATTCCCAGGAGCCTGACCAATATTCAAATTGTCTACGATGGAGAGACTGGCAATCTTGAAGGAGTGGATTTACCAGTAGGACATCGGGTTTGCACGAGATACGATGGTAATGGCAATGTTCATGTTTATGACAGTATGAATATGGGAAAATTGACTCAAATTCAAAGAGATTATTTGGATGCACTCTATCAATTCCCGAAGAAATATATATATCACAGGGTACAACAACAGACGAACGGCTTTGATTGTGGGGTATTCGCGATATTCAATGCAACATTACTCTGCTATAATAGAGATCCAGGTGAACAAATTGATCACAATGTAGATCGTATGCGATACGATGTGTCATCAATGCTCTTGAATCGAAGATTATTGGATCTCAGGACTGAACAAAAAATAATTCCCAATAATGAACATACCAAAAAAAGTATCAATTATGATACCGAATGTATGGAGATTTTTGTTGATGATTGTAATAACATCCACCCAAATATCGATGGATGAAGAAATTCACCAAGTAGGAATGTTAGAAATACCGATACCGATTATATTTACGTTTCCGATGAAGATGAGAATATGGATCCAAATATTGACAGAGCTAGATTAGCACCACTTTTCTGTAAAGGAGATGAGTATGAATATGCCATAGTTGCCGAACGTTGTGAAGAAGTGGCGAATGACGGGGTTTATGTGCGAGACTATCATGTCAATTTCTTCCATGAAATAATGAACAAACAATTAGAAAAACGCGGAATCTTCAATTTTGCGCAAGATGTTGGATATGTAGGAAACTTTCTACGTAATGTACACGAAATTCCCAGAACCGTAAGCAATATCCAGATTCTGTTCGATAGAGTCATGCGTAATTGCAAAGGAGAGCCGACACCGATAGGGCATTGGGTTTGCACAAAATACGATGGCAATGGCAATGTTCATGTTTATGACAGTATGAATCTAGGGAAACTGACTCAAGTTCAAACAGATTATTTGGATGCACTTTATAGATTCCCGAAAAAACACATATTTCATCCGGTACAACAACAGAGCAACAGTAATGTTGATTGCGGGGTATTCGCGATATTTTTTGCTATGTTACTATGCTCCGATTTGGATCCGAGTAAACACATTGCTGACAATATGAATCTTATGCGATACCACGTGTCCTTAGTGTTGTTAAGTCGTAAATTATTGGTTTTTAATACAAATTGACTCGAAATGTGAGTTTATTCTAACTCTGATTAGCCCCTATGAATCTAATTCTACCTTGAAAGAGAACATTAAGAATTTGTGTTTGTATAAGATTTTACATACATCATACTATTTATTATATTTATGATTATTTATTGCTGATTATTCATTGATTCATTATTAATTATATTCATCATATAGGGTTCATTTTTTAATTTTTTTTATGGGGTTTAATTATCAGCCACGTCCTCGTTCGTGAACCCCAGGCAACATGGAAAGATCTTGAATCGAATAACAGATTTTCATGCAGATACCTTCATTTCATTAGTATGAAGAATTGATCACAATGAGGGATACATGCGTAAAAACCTCCATTCAAAATAACTTTTCCAATGAAACTCCGCTAAACTACGTAGAATCACATAGTCACTAGAGTTCTGCTGACCGAAGTTTCTTAGACGTGCTCACCACAATGAGTATCTTTTGCGATACTGGGAGTCATCAATTTTATGACATCGAAGCTGATTGAATTTCGATAAATTTTGACCTTGAAAATGATTCAACATTCATTCCATTCATCAGCCCTTACTGGATGAAAAATCGAGGATGAAGGGAGAGTTTCTCCTATTTTTAAACGAATTAAGAGTACACCTTTTATGCTCATGTATTTGGAAGTTGAACTTTGAAAAGTCATTCGTAAGTTATGACAGTGAGAAAACAATGATATATTTCGGGAAATAGATGGAGGAATAATATTTTTTTGACTGAGTTTCTTTTGAATTGAGAAGGGAAAAAAGGAGACAAAATTGCCATGAACTGATTCAAATTTTTGAATTTTCAGGAGTTTGTTTACTTTCAGAAGGATTTGATACCAAAAAACAAAAACCATTTTGACCGTTGCGAAACCGGGAAAAAACGAGGAGTGCGACAGTGTGTGCGTGACCCTTTGCAGGTCGAACTGATAACTCCCCGATTAATGTTATGTGATCCTTCTGTTGTTCAGTAGCACTTATAACTATGTACACCTGCACGACAGATTTTACAGATTATCGGTGTATGTATTATATATATTTCAAATTCATTCGGAGTATCCATCATCATCCAAAATAACGTCACTCAGCGGTGAGTTCTCAAATTAACAAATCTGAATTTTTATTGATTACCGATGTGATCGAATATCATCTAGATGTCGTGGGTATGTATATTTGTCGCAACGAAAGAGAGAACTTGACTGAGTACCCCCCACTCCCACGAGTGAAAATTGAGGAGAGTGGGGGTAAGTGGGCCAAAACGACTCTGGTAGACTTACATATAATGGATATATCAGTGTATGCGAACGTGGTGATCAACACGTGCTCGTGGTAAGTAGATAACTCCAGGTTTTTGTGAACATTAAAATCATTTTTTTTTTCGGATCGGTATTATTATTAAAATATGTTTTTATAACCCAAAACATTCCATTCAGATTTCAGATCGGCTAAATTTGCAGTTGAGTAACGAGATATTGGAGAAAAGTGAAGAAAATGTCTGATAATTTCGATGGTGAGTAACATTATAAAATTTAGAAAATGGTCCGCGTTTAATCGGTGAGTGAATAAATTATTCTCGCGAAAATTGATCACTAAATTCTTTATCTGAGCGTAAAGGCTGAAGGCCACCGCAGCGAGAGACCCAATGTTTACATTCCTGTGGGTCTTATTGATTGAATTCTCTAGTCTACACATTCGAGGAAAAAGTTTGTGAAAATTGTCGACACCGAGAATCGATTATTTCAATGATTAAGACAACTGAAATCTGGGGGATCACACGTGTTAAAAATGCGATTAAAAATTCGATCGGATTTTCTATTAAGATTTTTAATTTCTTCTGTAGGAATTCCATAAGTTTTTCACATATTTTTTCCTTTTCGTCTCCCATAAAAAAAAAAACCAGTAACAAGGAAAGAGAAATTTGAAAATTTATGCCAATCTAAGTTTTTTTCCTATAGAAATTTTTTTCTCCCTGATAAATTCGTTTATAAAATTCGTTCATAAAAGGATTTTGCATTGAATTTTTTCATACTCGGAGTCAACTGCAATTTTTTTTACTCATCTTTTTTCGTCTTCTTTCTCTCTCTCTCTTTCCTTCTCTCAAGACTTGTTGGATGCACTTCAGAGATTGCTAGGTGTCGAGCCTGAAAACCAGGATCATGAGAATCCTGATCCACAGGATGCCGATCCATTGAATTTGGGTAGAGACGCAGCGCAAGATGGAGAGAACGAAGCTGGAGGAGCAAGAGCAGGAGCAGGACCAGCTATTGAAAATCTGGTCTTACGCCTCCAACAACAACAGCAGCAGCAACAACGACAGATGCAACGAGAGCTGCTCCAAACAATAATGGCTAGGAGACCTCGCTCAGCTCAAGAGTTCATCGCAATGCTACGTGGATTCATTCAGGTCCAAGAACGCAAGAAAACTCATTGTAAGCTAATATTTGATCAATTTCATTGTTTATATTGGACCGTAGAATTTGAATCGTTAATGAAGAATTTCAACTAAATGGTAGGCTGACATCAATTTAAGATTTTAAATTCCATTTTTTTCCAATATTTCTCAGACATATCTCTGTTATTGGATTACATCTCCTCAATTAGTTGTGTTTTTAAGATCTTCAAGTTGAAATTAGAACAAAAAAAATTGATTTTCACTGAGTTGAGTGAATTAAACGTTTTTTTCTCATCTCAGAGAATTTCGATTTCCTAACAAAAAAAAAAAAAATTATTCGTAATGAACAAGAATCATTCTTCAATTTCCTGAAATTAATTAAATTGAAATATCACGCATAATCGTTTAAAAGGGAGAGAATTAATGTTCGATAATTTTACAAGACAGGAATCAACGTAAAAATGATGAAAATGATGATGTTCAGAAAATTAAATAAAGAATAACAATGATAATCATCACAAAAATGATTGATTTTGAGGCTCATAAAATGACCCATGTTTGTATATAGGGAGAGGCACTAATGGAGGTCAATCACGTAAAAACTGGCGTGGTGGACGTGGTGGACGTGGTGGACGTGGTGGACGGGGTGGACGTGGTGGACGTGGCGGAGGCAACGGCCATTCGATGACCATCCACTTTAACTGAAACTTTTCGAATATTTCTTCTCTGATGATCGGATAGATACAAGAAAAAACCGATAGAATGAAAAAAAAAGAAGGAGGAGAGAAAATGACTGATAGCTTTTATTTATTTAACATATTTGGATAATAATTTATCTGTGATATTTTTTTTGTATATTTTTTTTGTATTTTCATACGAAGCCAAAATGTAATAAATAATAAAGAGCCAGCAGAACGTAAGGAAAAACCGTGATTTTATTGATTGTAAACAAAAGAAAAAATAAATGGGGAAAATGGAGAGAAAATTGGAGTGTTGAATGGAAGTGAGCTTGCGAGCGACCAATAATGTCGTGTATACTAGCCGCACCCCTTTTTTGATTTTTCATTTCTTTTTTTTCCAATTCTTCCATTTTTTTTTCCCTTCTTCCGACTCCAACACGGAAGCATCAATTGAAGAGGTGAGAGGAAGGGGGGGGGGGTATGTTGAGAAAAAGTTTCAAAATTGAAGAACTGGAAAAAAATCAAATAAACTATTTAAGAGCCGGGAAGTTATTGCTGCGACCCGCTCAGCGGGTCATACCCACTATTAACGCACCCACCATGGGAGCGAGCTTGCGAGCGACCAACAACGCACCACTAGTAATTTTTTTTTTTTTATAATTTTTTTTAAGGAAGATAAATTTCAATTTTATTGGTTAAAGCTCCCCTACAATAGCAGCAATTTTCCAGTAACGCATGCTTACATGGCAATAAGAGCACATTTATATTTTGATCACAACAGACTTTACAAAGCATGTTATTGTCCCGTGTGGGGTTTCCTTCTATTTTTATTTCATTCAACTTCTCTTTTATTTCAGTCAAATCATTTTTTGGTGTAGTTACGGGATTTCCCTTAACCCAAACGGGTGGCATCAGAATTTGTGATTCGTTCATCCTTTGTACAGTCAATGGAGCATATATTTCTTCGGGTATTGGTATTGGTATTCTGGCTGGATCCGCTCCGATGGGGACATTACCGGATGGTTCCCCCCTAATGAAACTACACGCTGACCTCCATCTCCAGTGGTCTATTAGAGGGTCATCCCTTTCCCCCCATTCTCCTACTTCCACTTTGCAGCAAAAACACTTGACTTTATCGTCCTTACCGGTGTAGTAATAACCTGCAGCTGCGAAGAGGCTGGGTGTTGCAAAGGGACTGATCCATTCCGTATGAGGCCAATTATCAAAAGTCTGGAGCCGCACTGACTCTTGCCTGTAGTCCATAATTTTTTTTTTGAGTCTGAAATCCGGATTTTATCGCAGCGTATATATAAAATAGCGATTATTTAATTGGAGAAGCTTTAATCAATATATACATATACATATGCTTATCCCCTTTTTTTTTTTTAAGAATGAAAGGTTCGGGGCGTAAGAAGAAATGGAAGTTGGAGTTTTTATGACTCATCCTTTGCCACTTTAACTCCAAAGAATACATCTGGTTTCGTATATTCAATGTTTCTCATCTGCACGAGTTCTTCATTACTTATTAGAGTCGTTGTAGACATTAATGGATCTAATTTTAATTGTGATCATATAATTGAATCAAATTGGGACATTAAAATTGGTAATTTTTTACTCATGCATATAGCTGGACAATTTGGGGCGTTGAGAAAGTGTTTCCAGAATAGGTGAGGCACCTTGCTTTCACGTTGTTGTGATTTTGGGCAATATGGACATTTCGATTGATAAGTAGTTCTAGTTGATGTGTGACCTGACTTCCGTATTTTTTCCCCATAGCTTATCATGAATTTCATGTAGGATTTAAATGATTTCTGATATGCTAGCTCCTTGTCGGAGTTCATCAACTTCTTCCATCGAAGCCAATGGATTCGGCCCATTCTCAGGGATTTTCACTGGAACCAAGAATTGCTTTTCGATTACCAAAGGACAATTTTTCGAGGCTTTAAAGTGTCTATGCAATATATTGTCTCTTGATAGCCATTTACCTATCCTAGCACCGCAAACATAACATATTACTATATCTACTATTCCCGAATAAAATAAACCATTCCTTGCTAAAGGCGTTGGGGATATGATATTAACGGGCCAATCGAAGTAAGAATGTATTCTTGCACTTTCCTGATTAAACTGAGAGTAGGAAGCATTAGGGTGATCATTGGTATGAGTTGGTTCCAAAATTAGTATTTCATTAGTTAGAGCCCCTGTTATGCTGGGTTGCGGATTTTGAAACGCGAGTATGTATTGAGCTAGTTTAATTATATTTGATAAGGCACACTGATAATTTCCTTCAGTATTTATCATTCCTTGGTGTATTTTGCACATTCCTGAAACGTTTTGACGTTGATCTGCTGGCATAAGTAAAGGATTCAGAATAATTACAGTTTGATGTGGTAATATGGTGAGGTAGCCCTTCATGCCCATGCTATTTCTTTAGGTATAAGATTTCCGAGGTCATCGACGAATCCCTGAATATCGACGACTACCGTGGTGTTTGGGCGCATTATTTAATAGAATTTTCTGTAAATATATTTCGAGCGTCTCAGTGAATGTACCTATATGTATTTTAATATGAAATAAAAATTGCCAAAAAGGGAATTTTATTGACTTTTAAATAATCCTATGTGGAATAGTGAGGATCGGGACTGAGATTCTAGAAGTAGTTACTCTTATTCCATTTAATTAATAAGTTAGGGTTTTTATAGACTTCCATTCATTTTCGCATTTCACTGTTGTACCGGTTATAGTTATCCAGTGTCGTTTGAGGTTAAGGAAGTGAGATTTTAGTTACTGCATCAATATTTTGTATTTGCGATTCTGATGAACATACGGGTGAAAACCGCCATAATAAATCAACATTCACAGTTATCTCATCAGAGAGTCCAGCTATAATCTGAAATACTTTTGCTTCTAATCCTTTAGCGTCTGTTGCTGGACCTTCTTGTCTGGTGGATATTTCCACGTGGCATACGTGGCTACTCATGCATCTAGACCATCGATACCCTACTGAAGCTACTCGATCATGACGTAGGATATCCCTGACGCTAGCAATTCGTCTCTGCTTTATCCCTTGAGTTATGTTAGATGTTCTAATATCATAGGGATCTACACCTACCACCCATCCGGTATAATTCCATGCTCTTACAGCGTTTATTTTTATATCCAGTTCCGCTCATCTGGGAGATGAGGGATCACACATTGGTATTCCCAATTGAGTGTATATCCAGTCTCCAATATCCGCAGTGCAAATCATACCTTCATCATTACCACCACTTCGAAAGATGATATTTTTATATAACGTTAAGGGATTCCATGGACTCACGTTTATTCTTTCAGGGATTAAGCTAATATTCCTTCTCTTCACCTTCCCAAATTTTCTGCCGGAGTCACTATATGGCCTTATTTCCTTTAGTATCGGCACAGTTTCTGGATTTATTCCCAACGGCACATTTCTTACAAAATGGCATGATGGGTTAGTTTTTTGATGGATTTTTCTTGGATTATCCCCCTCAATCCAGCCACGAAATTCCAATGAGCATGAAAAACATCTTGTTGCATCTCCTCTTCCTGTATAATATAATCCGGCAGCGGCGAGGTTAATTGGGGTTAATGTCCCCTTCTCCTTGGAGTGTGGCCAATTGACGTAGCTGTCTTGTCGTATTTGTTTCTGCCGGTAATCCATTGTCTCCTGCCCGTATGCCTGTACAAGATGGAACCTCAATCCACGATCTTGCTTGATATTTTGTAAAATTGATAGAACGAAGCTTGGATGCTTTTCGTAAATTACAGTGGGTAAAATTTTCCGGACCGATTTCTATTACCGTCGGACGGATTTCGGTTGGGATTTATTGAAAACTTTTACACTCCTACGTACCCTTCCGGTACACGGGCAATTTTCAGACGATTAGAGTGGACAACACTTGTTTGATTTGATTTTACCTGTATTCTAACATTTTCATTCGTCATTACTTGTTTAATGTAATAAGGACCTACATAATGGTCAACTAATTTTCCCTTTCTATTTTCTTTCAATAGATAGGCCCAATCGCCAAGTTTAAATTCCTGAACATTAATCTTCCTATCGTAATATTGTTTAGACTTTTCTTTGGCTTGCTTTAAGGTGTCCCTAGCTAGATATCGAATATCTTGAAGTTTAGTGATAATATTTCGCACATGATCGTGGTAAGTTTTTAATTTGTTGTAAGAAAAAACGGACGGGGCCCGCGCGGTCCGACCGTATAATAATTCGAAAGGTGTAAACTGGGTACCTTCATGTACACTCGTATTATACGAGAACATTGCGTAATTTATCCATTCATCTCACTCATTTTCAATTGTAGTGAAATGCCTCAAATAATCGGCCAGCACACGGTGTGATCGTTCCAATGATCCATTAGTTTGGGGATGATAAGCGGTCGTACGTAGATGTTTTATTTTAAAACATTTAGATAACGATTTCATCACCTTACCCATGAAATTTGCCCCTTGATCTGTAAGAATTGTATGGGGCGCAGCATGGAGGGAAATCAGATTCTTTGCGATGGCATTGGCCACTTAGCCGGCGCTTGCCTCAGGTAGGGCGACGGCCATACAATATTTCGTGAGGTCATCTTGCATCTTTAATATATATACATTGTCTTTCCTTGTTGGTGGCAGAGGACCTACGATATCTAATGCGACTCTGTCAAATGCGTCTATTGACGTGTCCGTAATAATCATGGGCTGCTTAGTTTTCATGCGCAATAACTTCTTCTTCTGGCAACTCGTACATAATTTAATGTAATCACGCACCTCCTTCTTCATTCCATCCCACCGATAATTTTGTTTTATCCTGGCGCAAGTTTTAGTAATCCCCTTATGACCTCCTACAATTGATGCATGTGCCTCGAATATTATTTCAGGTCTATCTTTTTCTTCCGGAATGTGTATTTCATTTCCACATTCAAATAATTTTATACCGGTATTTCGAAAGGCTGTTTCAAATTTTTCCCGCATTTCAAGCCATGAAGTCGTATAAAATCCTCCCCGGGTGACGGAAAAGTAAAGAGAGCTGGCACTATTTTTTGTGGCTAAATTCCTCAAAAGATTTAGGGTTTCGTCTAACTGTGAATTTCCTTCTAAAATTACTTTGTAATAAATCAGATATTTTCTCGTTGTAAAACAATTTCTCCCGGCTTTACCTTTTCCTTTCCGACCCCTTTTAATTTTTTATATTTGGTGAGAAGTATTGCCCCTTTGTCGATTGGGTCTCCGGAGAGGGTAAGGAAACATACTATATGTCCGGTCCGAAGTGCTAAATTATCCCTTATTCGTATTGTTTTTATGACTTGTTCCTCATCCTCCTCTGGTTCATCTTTTTCATATTCTTCCTCTCTATTTTCTTCAAAGTGAGGTCCTTGGTATTCAACTGCTTCGCTTGTCGACTCAAAATTCTCGGTATTTGTTTCCCTCAATTTTTTCATCATAGAATTTTTTCGTCGCCTTTTTGGGGAGATACAATTCGGGAAGGGCTTGGCGCGCGGCCGGAGGCGAGTCGAGATGGGTCCGTCACCGTCCATCGTGTTATTTATGGCCGGGGCAATACCTAGTACTTCATTCTCGTCTACCGCTTGACTCATGTTGCGCGTGAGCACGTTGATTGAATGGTCGGCCATTATTCCTTTTTCCAAACGATCTATTGCTGTTCCCTCCGGAGGGTTCCGGGAAAGTGCATCGGCATTCAGGTTTATCTTTCCTTGTTTATAGATAATTTTATATTCATATTCTTCTAATTTAATACGCCATCTTAATAATCTTGAAGTGGGATCTTTTACGTTATGCAACCAGACTAGTGGTCTATGGTCGGTTACTAGATTGAACTTCTGGCCATAGAGGTAAGGCTTGAAATATCGGACGGCAAAAACTATTGCGAGTAATTCTTTTTCAATTGCGGAATAATTCTGTTCGGCCTTATTCAACAGTCTGGATGCATATGCTATTGGTAAGTCCTTGCCGATCTCTCCCTGACTGAGTATTGCACCTATTGCATATCCGGAGGCATCTGTAGTGACATTAAATGTTTTCTCGAAATCCGGATATTGCAATATAGGTTCGGTAATGAGTTTATTACGAAAAATTTCAAATGCGTTTTCCTGAGATTCACCCCATATGAAAGGAACATCGTTTTTCAGCAAGTCAGTCAATGGTCGAGCTAATTTAGAGAATCCCTCGATAAATCTTCTGTAATATCCTACAAGCCCCAAAAATTGTTTAATATTTTTCGTGTTCCTAGGCCTCGGAAATTCCTTAATTGCTTTGATTTTATCGGGATTTGGCTTAACTCCTTCTTCGCTAATTATGTGGCCAAGATAAGCGACTTCTCGTTTTAAAAATTCGCATTTATCGGGTTGTAATTTCAAATTTGCTTCGCGCAATCTTTCTATTAATTCCATGAATTTAATTCGATGCTCTGTTAATGATTTTGAATAAATTACAATATCATCCAAATAGATGAACATTTCTCGTCCTTGTAAACCCGTTAAAGTTTGATTCATCAACCTCTGGAAGGTTGCAGGTGCATTTTTCAATCCGAAAGGCATGCGAGTATATTCAAAATGGCCATACGGAGTGGAAAACGCTGTTTTAACTCTATCTTCCTTCTGCATCGGGATCTGATGAAATCCAGATGCAAGATCAAATACTGAGAAATATCTAGCTCCGCCTAGTTGATTCAAGATTTCGTTGATCTGTGGCAGAGGGTACGCATCCCCGATGGTTTTTTCATTCAATGCTCGAAAATCTATCACAAGCCGCCATTTTTTATTTCCTTGTGAGTCATTCTTTTTTGGAACAATCTATAAAGGTGAATTGTAAGGGGATTTCGAATGCTCAATTATTCCCGATTCTAACATTCCAGTAGTTTGTTTAAGAATTTCTTCCTTGTGTATTATGGGAAAACGGTATTGTTTTGTGTTAATCGGCAGTGGGTCAGAAGTGACTATCCGGTGGGTCATTACGTGCGTAGCCCCCAAGGGTTCCCCAGGTATGTGAAAGACATCCTGGGTTTCCGCAATGAGTGACAATATTTCCATTTTTTCTTCATCGTTCAAATGTTCTAATCTTAACAACCCTTTTAATTTGTTCAGGCGGTCCTTATCTTGAGACACCGTATAATGAGAGATATTATAAGCCATCTGATTTCTATCTAATTCTTCGTAGGGCTCCAGGGTGACAGGTGAGCTCTTAATAATGGCTGCGTTCGTGTCAGTATTGATTGCTTCTAGATAAACTCTCCCATTACAATTTGTAACTAAAGCTTCCCCCAGAAAAATCTTGTCACCAATGAAAATTTTGGTAAATAACCCGTAGGAGGAGAATCTGCTTGTAAAGCTAAGAAAATTGATTTTCTGGTTCTAGGAGGCAAAATTATTACATTTTGGGTAAAAAAAGGTATTTCCGTATCTTCAAGACGTAGTTTTCGTGTAGCATAATTTATACTGGCCGAGTATGCTGCCAGAAAAGGTGTGCCTACTATACCGTCCTGTTGTATTGCTAACTTATTTCCTACTATATGAAAAAATGTTTCCCTGCCAAATAATAAAATCGTTACTGTTCCCCGTATATGGAGGACATCAGCGCTGACCCCGTTTATACGACATGTTCGTGTCCTGTCAATTTTGTCATCCGGAGTAAGGGCGCTTTCCCTAATAATATTCAATTCTGCTCCTGTATCTATCATGAGGGTAAATGGGCTAATCTGATTTTCACGCTGGAGGATAATTGTTGGAGTTTTTGGAAAATCATTTAAATGGTGTAAATGGTAGGCTCCGTGCGCTGCACTTGATTGGGAGGGATCAGAACCACGCAATTGGCCGCCTTTTCCTCTTGACGCGCGCTGTTCGTCGAGGGGCGACTCTCGTTTCCCGACCTCGTATTTTGGGTTCCCTGTTCACGCCTTCGTCTTTCCTCTTGCCACTTCCTTTTTCGGCATTCCTGAAGGGTATGTCCCTTATTTTTGCAGTACGCACATGTTACTAATTTAGGAGGATACCCGTTTTTTGCTCAACATTTATCTTCCATATGTTTATTTTTTTTACAAAAATTACAATATAATTCTTCCGAAATCGTGTGTATCCTAAGGTCTCTACTTCTCCTCGTGTTATTTTCTATTTTATTACGCACAGTTTTTTCATAACCGTGTAGCTCGTCCCTAGCTTCCTTTTTTTTTCGGATTCGATAGCATCTCGGATTGCCGTGTCCAAATCTATACATCTATAGGGGCTAACACGGATTTCTTTTTTCAAACCACGTACAAAACAACGAATTGCCTCATGTTCCGTGTCAATTTTAAGGTACTTCTTCAGTAAGTAAATGGGAATCGAAGACAATTCGCTAGAGACCTGAAATTTCGAGTATATATCCGGCAAGCCACTAGAAATATCTCGCCGAAGTCCCAAAACGATGGACTAGATAGATTCTTGAAAAAAAAATATTGAAAATACGTCATTTGCACAGGGTCTTATGAGACGCGGTATTCAAAAATTATTTAAAAATAATCGGAAATCCGCTAAAAATCGAAATACCTGCTCAATCACTCCGTGAAACATTTAAGAATTTTTATCAATCATTTTTTACACATGTTACTACACCAATTCTGAGATATTATTAAAAATCTATCAATTGTCAGGAATTTCTGTCAAAATAGCGGGCAAAAGTGGCAACGGTGAGAGGAGGTTAGAGCGCTCGGATTGTTGCTTCCGTCGAAATACATCAAGGCGCATACTGTAGATTCTACAGTGTAGTATAGGGACTAACTAAAGAGACAAGTGCACCAACCCCGTCGGATGAAAATGCGGTGTCGCCAAATATATTCGGAAAATTTTAATACATAAAGAAATTCATATAAATAATTTTTGAGGTTGAAAATCGTTTCGGATTCATTTATTCAACGTTTGAAACTAACAGTGAGCAAATCAGATTGATTTCTATCCATAAATCAACTGTTTTTTATTTAATGTATATTTTTTTCAAAGTTGTCGCGAGCTGTCGGATCCTTTGATGTTTACCCCCACTCTATTTTCCCCCACCAATACTGCGGAAGTACCTTAAAACTCGGATGTGAACCTCCGCTTCGAAAATACGCCTTCAAAATACTTAACATTAGCAGTCTCACTCGTGTTCCGTAAACGACGACAGATTCATTTTCCAATTGAATCAGACGACCAAGCTTACCCTGTAATTGAGCTAATGACTCGGTAGGTGCGAATAAAGTTCGTAAAAAACTTATCAGTGAATCTACTGATGCAAATTGCCGATCCTGAATAGCTTTTTTAGCAGGGCCGCGTAATTTATTTTGAATTAATATTGTGAGATTTGACTCCATTGATGGGTGGGAATGCCTTATTGTTTTGCTTCACACAAGGGGTACAATGATGAGTTGGAGGGTATAATGATAAGTTTTCAGGATTATCTGATACGAGGGTGTGCGATAAGACGAAAGTCGAATGCTTTCAATGCAAAGGGGGTCAGATAAGACGTGATTGTGTTGATAAAACTTTCCAAGTAGATGATTCTAAGAACATTCAACTGTTATATGAAATATAGACTAAACATCCTGTGAATGCGCTCCCATTTCAACACTTTCTCATGGTTGAGTCCTTTATAGGGGGGTAGCTAACAAGATTCACCACTCATTCTGCTAGCAACTTTTGAAAGAATAAGACGTTTCAAGAATAGTGGAAAAAATTACTCCTCTATAAACATGTACATTCACCATGGAATAAATAATAATCGATGAAGATATTTTCCACTTTTTGTAATAAAGTATGATGGGAAGAATTTCTGTATCTGTTATAATTATAATCCAACCAGTTTAATCAAAAATGAAGAAAAAGATTGAATATAACATTGTTTGTTGAATTTCATTATAGTTAATAATCATTACTGATTCGTAAAGCAGAATCTCTGCTCTGCTCTGCTCTGCTCTGCTCTGCTCTGCTCTGCTCTGCTCTGCTCTCTCTCTCTCTCTCTCTCTCTCTCTCTCTCTCTCTCTCTCTCTCTCTCTCTCTCTCTCTCTCTCTCTCTCTCTCTCTCTCTCTCTCTCTCTCTCTCTCTCTCTCCCTCTCTCTCTAGATTACAAGAAAAATTGTAGAATATCTGAAACAATTATTCTTCCAGAAAAACATGTCTTAATCAAAAAATTCTTCTTTTGATGAGTCTATTTTTAGATATAAATTAATTATTATTGTTTTTATGTCAATAGTGAGGTTTAGGTTAAGCTAATCAATATTATTCTTTAATTAAACTAAAAACTTGGAATAATTTGAAAAAAAAAACACAATTTCATTAGAAAATATGAAAATTTATCAAAAAACAAATAACTGAAATGAACAGAGATTGTTAAACTCTCTATAGTATTACAATGAAGGTTAGTACAATAGATTGTAATTGTAATTAATAGAATTATGTTCGCTTGAAGTGAGCTTGGAGATGTTTTGCAAGGTGAGGTCTCCCAGCAAGACGTTTTTTGATAATGTTTCTCCGCTTTGATAAACTGAAATTCGATTTTTCAGACCTCTTTAGCATGACTTTATGTATTATGTTCTTAGAGGGATGGTCCTCTGATTCAGTAGAACCCGTTTCAGCAAGACAAAAACAATATAATTCATGGATTCAGTACACCAGACAGGCATTTGTTAAACCTTATAAATGAAAATTTACTTAATAATTTCAGCGGCTTTCCCACAACGATGTGTTTTTTCACCTTACAATGAACATCTCTGACTCTCTCATTTCGATCTATGAGTGGTATAAAATTGTGGCTCCAGGTATTCCTATTTGGTTTCATCAAGAACGAATCGTCATCTATTTTTATCCTTTTTATAGATGAAAATTAAGCCCCTGGAACTATCATTGCACTGTTACTTTATATTATAAGAATATGAGAATGAACATTCAATTATGCTCTTGTCATGTTGTAGCAGACTATATAGATGTAGAAAAAATTTTTTATTGTGATGTAGGAGAATATCTGAAAGATTATAGGGAACAAGTTTCAGTTGAAGAAAAAATAAAATAGCTTACAACCAGTATGTACCAATGAAAATTCTATCAATTTACTCAATAAGAGTTTATACTTTATACCAATGATTTTCAATCAATATTATCAGGTTCTATGATAACCTTCACACTTCTAGAAAACGATTGAAATAATAGTTGAGAGTCCACTATTTTTTCTAACTTACCTCCAACACTCGAATGTCCATCACTATCAATTTTCTCCTGATCCTCCTATTGCTCATAAAAAGTTATCGGTTCTATAACAATTATATTATTTATCATAGTAATATTATGCAGAATGGTGATTAAAAAATAGATATAAATTATTTTTTTTCAATCAACTTACTCTCAATATTTTCTCCTTCGTCTGACTGCAACTCTATAACTTGGATATCTGCAACCTCGTGACTAGGAATCATGTTATCACTATTCACATCTCCCTCCACCTCTATCACTGGGAACACGCAGGACCCGCTTGATCGTTCTATAGATGAATGATGAGATGTTGTAGTTGGAGCAATAATTATGCAATGAGTCGATGAAAAGGAAAAAGTGAATGTCAATCAAATGTCAAGTGAATATCAAAATGAAAATCGAGCATTACCTCTGAACTACCATGAAATTGAAGGATTTGTAGCAATTATAGGGAACAAGTTTTAGTTGGATGAATCTCTTAGTTCGTTTTATCCAGAGATTTGAGTATTTTTAATTATAATTTACCTTCACGCTATAATGATCCAGCATGACATGAGAGTAAAACTGGAGGGTAGCACTGAAACCTTTCCCCATTTGCTACCACTGTCATCAGAGCCCAATAACCAAGCATTTGCAATTTTTTTTGTTGCATTTGCTTCTGCCAACACCCACTATGCCATGCATTGTGCATATCATGATAAGTATAATCTTGAGATGCTCTTATCAGATCCATAGGTTCCTATCGTTGAAATATTACAATTGATTTATGAATTCGAAAATGTACAAATATTCCAAAAATATACTCCAAACGGCCAATCAGCGATCATCAAAAAGCAAATTTAAAAAAGAATTTTCCAAATGAAAAGACAAATTCCTCTCATTTGATCAATGCCAACGTTTCGGATGCTATATGCATCCTTCATAAGGGCAATTTATTGTTCTGTATGGAAAAAATTTACAAAAAATTATATATAAAACAAATTTGACAAAAATATTACCAGAAAAACTATTATCGAAAATTGAAATGAATTTCCACAGGTTCATAAAATTATTAAAGTAAACTATAAATTACCTAAGCCCATAGATGAAAAGGGCTAAATCAGAACAATTGAAACCAACAGGTTGCATATGGCAATAAGCCACATGATAAAAACCTCTTCTAACCTGCAAAATGCAATGCATAACTAAAACAAGTCATCAACCCACATGAAATTGCATATAACCTATAAAAACCCTTTTATATATGAGAAATCATACTAATATATCCAGCTAAATGCTCAATTGTTCTGATTTAGCCCTTTTCATCTATGGGCTTAGGTAATTTATAGTTTACTTTAATAATTTTATGAACCTGTGGAAATTCATTTCAATTTTCGATAATAGTTTTTCTGGTAATATTTTTGTCAAATTTGTTTTATATATAATTTTTTGTAAATTTTTTCCATACAGAACAATAAATTGCCCTGATGAAGGATGCATATAGCATCCGAAACGTTGGCATTGATCAAATGAGAGGAATTTGTCTTTTCATTTGGAAAATTCTTTTTTAAATTTGCTTTTTGATGATCGCTGATTGGCCGTTTGGAGTATATTTTTGGAATATTTAAAGTAAGCGATTGGAATAATTTAATGAAAATGTACAAAAAAATTTCCTCAACAACTTACACAATTCAGTAGCGAATTGGTAAAACGGTTTAAGTCGACTTAGCTTCCAGCTGAGTTTTCCATGAATATCTCAAAATCTATGACGGATAGCGAAATTTTTATAAAAATCTTTTTTGTAGAGTGTAATGAGAGCTACAAAAAAAGTCTTTATACAAATTCGCTATCTCTCATAGATTTTAAGATATTCGTCGAAACTTGGTTCCAAGAAGAAATCGACTTAAACCGTTTTAACAATACGCTACTGAATTCATGTTGTTCTTCCAAATTATGAAATATACGTCGTACTTGACACTCACCAACTCAATCGAACTCTGAAGCAAGACTGAGCATACACTGAGAGTAGCTCTACCTGCAGAGCACTGCAACAACTCATTCTACAGGGCCCAATTAATTTTTTGTCACTGACGTATCAAAAGCTCGGTCTTATGGACTGTTTTCGGGCCATAAGGCAGCGCTTCAGGGACGCCACCTAACGGCCCGAAAACAGTCCATAAAACCTCGTTTGATACGTCAGTGACAAAAATAGTCGTTTGTTATTCGGCCATAAGCGAGGTTTCTGACTCGTGTGGCAGCACTCGCCTTCGGCTCGTGCGGGCGCCACACTCGTCCATGAAACCTCGCTTTATGGCCTTATGACAAAATATACTATTGGTGACGTTCTGACATGTGAATATTATGAATGGTACTCTTTTACACCCCTGTCTCCTCAAATGTTGGTCTTGGATATAACTATTGTATGTGTGTAGTGAGTCTCAATGCAATACCTATAGGTAACAATCTGACGATGTAATATGACGCTCACAATCAGAATCATTGAAGACTCATTCTCGTATCTTTCATATGTTTTTTTTTATTAAATTCCTTCACTAAAAAAATCTTTTCAAATTACATGTTATTTTCCTTTCTAATAAAAGACATCACGTAAATATCTCGAATTGAGAAAAATCGAAACTCGAAATAACTCGAATGAGAACAGAGTTCATGGGAATGCTGGTAGATGGCAGGACTTCACGAAACCCCAACAACCATGAATCATGACATTTTGCAATTCAACATCATCAATTTCAATTATAATGGCAATTATAATGAAAAAAAAGAAAGAATGAAATTTGAAGGAAATTATGATTTAAGAAATATGAATAATGATTGTTGATATCATTGTTGTGGATCATGAAAATTGTGTTTGTGGAAATATGAATATCATATCAATGAACAGGCCTTAACAGATGGCACTGTGAATCATTTCCATCAAACACACGTGATTGAAAAATAAAAAAACAAATCAAGCCTTTCCGGTTGCATGTTCTGACGAGACTGACGTGTGTTCCATCCACTATAAAAAAAAGACATGACATAGACAAGGACAGAAACTATCGAATGGAACGAGATATCGAACATGGCGGACATCGAAATTTAAACGAGAATGATGAGAGGGTTCAGAGAGAACACCGAGAGATGGCACTGTGATCAAGGAAAACAGGCGCGCGAAATATAAACGTCATCCCAATCGTTGTTACACGGGGAAACGTGCGGGAAATTATATGATTAATTTTGAAAGAAAATTATTATTATTAGCGTTTAAAAAAAATTATTCTCAGAGAATTTTATTTCATTCTGATTCTGACTAATCAGGGTATAATATTTGGGGTTACGTAAGAATATGAATGTAGAAAAAATAAAATAGAAGTAAAATGAAATAATAATATCGTCGTCGTAGAGTGAAAGGGGCGTATGTACCAAAAACTCCATTTTTAAAGTGAAAGGGGCGTATGTCCAAAATCAATGTTTTTCGGCTTTTCATAGAATTTCTAATCGAAAATCCGTAAAAAAAAAAGTTCTAACAAACGGGCGTAACGACCAGTTTGTAATAAGAAAGGGGCGTATCTCCGCACTTACGCTCCTTTCATTTTTTTCAAAAAATTACACTTACGCCCCTTTCACATTACATGTAATGCTTATCATAGGATGAAAGGGGCGTATGTGCTGGAGATACGTCCCTTTGTGATTAACTTTGTGGAATTGCGCCCATTTGTTACTATAAAAATTAATCAACTCAAATCATTCCTAAGAGGTAGTACATCCAATTCCGAGGATTAAAAAAACATACGCGTCTTTGTTATTACAAAAAAAAATTAATGAATTTTGGCACTTACGTCCCTTTCACTCTACGGCGACGAATATGAAATTTGGAATGAAAATTAATTGAAAACAAGAACCGTCATCAAACGGGATCAACCTTTCTTTTTTTTTTAAACTCAAAAAAGACATGCTCATATAATCGAACATGGCAGATGCTATGGAGAGAATCGATTCGATTAATTGAAGCGCTGACTGACATGGGGCATTTTCATGGGAAGTTTCATGAAAAAACGGCATCAACAGCGCGGCCGCTAGCGGCCGCGCCATAATATCACTAGTTCATATATAATTTTGATTAAAAAAAAAAAAAAATGTAATTTCAAAATATGAGACTTATCATTGAAATAATAAAATAATCCGAGGTAGTTGAGATGTGGGTGATAATGATTTTTTGCCATCTTCATACCTAAAACAAATAATGAGAAAATATTCAATTATTCTGTATAAAACGATATGAAAAAGCACATTAGAATACGAAGTGTGAAATCCTGTTTCCTCTGAATGTGAATTTTACAAGCCTACCTGAAGGTGTGATTTGTACTCACATTCGTTGAAAAAGGAATTTATCACTGAATACTCTATACTGTTTGATTTGAATCTGTGCGGGAGCTGAGTTAATCCTACGATGCGCGGGGTGCAACGGGTGATGAACACAGCTCACCACATGTAGTGTATTGAAAGAAACCGTAAGAAACAAAATATTGAGATGATTATTATTATAACAATCAACTTACCATGGGGTGAATGATGAGGGTGCGTTTAAGAGAAGTTGTCTCATTTGTTGGCGGTGCAGGGAAGAAAATGATATGTCCATGACTGCAAATGTTCAGTTTAGTGTGCACACCTGCGAGTGTTAAGTGTGTACGATTGCCCATATATCCAGCGACAACCTGACGAATGACGCTCTCCAGATATTCTGGGGTGAAACGATCCAACCATATTTGAGGAATGAATACACGGCTCGCATCTCCTTCATCAAAATTTGCACTAACCATCGGTTGTTTATCGGGTATTTTATCAGATTGAGAAGAATGAGACGATTGTATTTTCTCATCGAACGATACAGGTGCAGGTACGCCTACAACTACCGTGGATATCATTGGTTGTGAGTCTGGGTTTTTTGGAGTCACAGCTAAAGGAGTTGTGGAGAATTCCACTGGTTGCTCTGGATCTGGGCTGTCTGGCGAGTCGGGAATCCCCCATGGAAAAATATATATTTCTTTATATATAAGAATATAGGAGAGAAATATATTTTTGAAACATAAAAAAATATAACGAGAATATATTATGAGAAATATCAATAATGTAATTCAAAATATATTTCATATATCAAATTGGCACATTATGAAATATTATGACTAGATCGAAGATATATAAGTATGTATGTCTCGATATATACCATTATATGAATAAATATTTCATATACCTTCGTATCTATGATTTTTATGAGAATATGTATCTCACTATATATGAAGGAAAAATATAGTTTGGAAATGTGAGAGATATAAAAATAATTTATTCCAGGAAATAAAAATTATGTAAATTGCAACATATTCATATATCACATTGACGCATTGAGTAATATTATGATTATATGAAAAATATATGCCATTATATAGACCGTTAGTATTTAAGTAAATATATCTCTCATATACCTCCGTATACATGGCGCATATTTCTCTTTTCTTTGGTCTTTATATAAATATTGTAGGACTAAAATATAGTTGAATATATATGGAGTTATATCACCCAGTGAGGTTGAAATATATGAAAATGTGCCAATTTGACATATTCCCTAGCATTACAAATATATTCCCCTTACATTGCGTGAAGTTTCTAAAATATAAATGGAAAAATATGAAAATTATAAGGAGAATGTATTTTCAAAAATAAAAAAGATGTCAATTTGTGTATATTTCATATATCACATTGACACATTGAGTCATATTACGATTATCTGAAAGATATATGCCATTATATAAACCTTTATATGAATGAATATATCTTTCATATACCTTCATATCTTTATATGAATAATTTAGGGGGAAAATATAGGGAAATATATATGCCTAGTATGACAGATATATACCTCTTACATCCCATGAAGTTTATTATCGAATATATATGAAAAAATCTCGGCAGGAAATATGAAGAATATATGTCATTATATAAACCGTTATATAAATAAATATGTTCCTCATATAAATGAAATATCACACTTGGAAAAATCATATATCACCAGATATGGGGAAGCTGTATCCGCGATATAGGTAATATTTGTATGTATACTATATATCGACATAGTATACGATAATTATACCAGTTATTTATAGAAGATGTATGTCATATACAATCCTATAGGGCCATGTTGAATAAATATATGTGATTTGTACAAAAATATTGCAGATATACTCGATACTTACTTGTATTGGCTGTATGCAATGTGTTATATAAATAGCATCAATTTGGTGGTGATGAATGGAGAAATGCATAGAGCCAAGTACCTATTTATTCTTAATTAAATCTCGATACAACTTTTGATTGCATGGCGTGAAATATTCATATTTATATAAAATACTCATCATTGAAAAAAGTCTTAACACCTAAGAATGAATGCTTAAATACGAAGTTGCAATTGATATCTTCATAATGAAATTAAGATGGATTTGGAATGGATATCTTAAATTGTAGGGGAGACTGGGAAATAACAAAAAAAATCCCGCATCTCAAAACGGAACTGCAAAGTATCGAAGGGGAAAAAACATAGGTCAACTTGAATCAGCAGATACCAAGTGTATTGCAGCCTTCCTTCTAGAAAAAGAGATAGTTCGTTGGTCTCGATGTGGACCAAACATCTCGGTGTACATAGAATAAATGATTATACCCAAATATGCGTAGTTCTACAATGCTTGGCTATTAAAAAAAAAACTGATCAGGGGTGCTTGGATGCTGTAAGCGTTTTTTCTACTGTAAATAACTTATCTCAGAAAAAAAACTCACTTCAGAAAATCACGTGAGCTACAAGAAAAAAAAAACCATTGTACTGTTAATAAAACCAAGATGACATGATTTAGTTCGCGTGAATACGGTTTACAATGTGAAATCAAATTTTTTTTTATCTAATAATGTTAATTATTGACAGCCCAAGCTCCTGTGCAACACTTGAAAAAGTACAGTAAAAAAAGATTTTCATTGAAGGTAATAAAAAAAAAAAAAAATTGAAGCCATTTCTTCATTCCCTGAATAGTCATCATGAAATAGGCTTATGATAAATCTAAGGATAATGTAAAGAAGTATGATTTCTGCTCTGATACTCATTGTTGTCGTTTTGCTCCTTCACCCTATGACTATGTTTCTCTTTCACGTCCTCCTAAATGGTACTTATCCACGTGTTGTCTCATCAGCTTGGTGCTGTGATGCTGTCTGTGAGGTACGTAAATAATTAAGATGAAGGTTAATGGCAGATCCCATCTTAGCCCTATCGAATCTCTTTGGATAGGCTTTTTCCACAGTAGCTGAAAAATGAATACACATTATGTGAGTACTTCAGGCAGTGTACATGGAATTGTGGTGACTGAAAGAAGTTATCTTCTTGAAATGGGGTAAATCAATTGAAAGGATAAATGAAAAATTAGCATTGAGTGAGTGAATTAATTCTTACCATAAATGGCATCAATAATTTTTGAATCTAAAGCTTGAAAATGTTTCACATCTTCTCCTTCCTTGGGTCGGATCTTTCTTTTTCCTCATTTTAGATTGCTCTGCAATAATACTTCCAATGGGAAAAGAGCATCAATCAAAGCAGTTCCCATCTTCGTAAAAGTATCCTTCTTTTTAATGACGTCCCACTGATCATTAGTTACAAAAACCTGACTACCCTTGTGGCCAATTTCCACCTTCTGAGACAAAAAAAATATCAGTGATAGAGATAAGAACCTGGCAAGTAGGAGATTCTTATGCTGTTGTGAAAAATATGAACCTTTCCTCCCTCGCTCTCTTCACTAGATGTTCCATTGTCAGAGTCATCATCCCTTGTAGCTGCAGTCGATTTCTTCTTTTTCTTCTTTTTCTCAGCAGCATTCTGTGTTAACTTCTGAAGACTTTGCTGCAAGCCGCCCATAACTGAAAAAATGACGTTATCGATTGAATTAGTGGAATATTGACAGGAGTTTATTTTATTGAGACTGAAATTCATTATTCACTTTCTGCCAGTCCTTGAAGTGTTATTGGGTCACTTTTTCCCATTTGTTGCATGCTTCCCTCAGATTTTGATGATGATGATGATGAAGGGATGATGCTCTTTTCAGGTACTACCTTCACTCTTGTGGTTTCCTTCGATTTTTTATTTTCATCGATTTTCTTGATCTTCATTGCTAGAGATATGGCATTCATAGAAGGTAAAATTAAGTACAGGTGTTTATTTTGTCATTACAGTATATCAGCGATTTTTTTTATTGCATGTCTATCGATACCTGCAGTTGTCTTTGACGTCTCTGAGGGAATTTTTGTCAATTTATCAATATCTTCATCTTTATCTTCCTCAATTTCTTCAACGTTATCATTGGTAGAATTATCCTCAGATTCCTCGTCCTCGCTGTGAAAGCTGAGCCGTTTTTTCTATAAGAGGAAGAGACATGATAGAACAAAAAGAACAGAATTACTCATTACATACCAATTAAAATTCTTTGGAATCATTAAAATTAATTAAGACCTGATTCGTGGAATATTGGAATAGCATTTCGATGGCCGAATTAATTTCCTTGATTAATAATATCTGCTCCTCGAAATGAACTAGCTCTGATAATTCATATGAATCTTCCACATTTCTAACGCTTATAGATTTATAAAGGTTCAGAAATTTCTTATTGCCCTGGAGATTTTCAAAGATTCAATTGCACATGAATGATTACGAGGAGATTATGATTGAGTACACAAATCGATTTTGTCACCCATAAATCATGTTGAATTAGAAGAAAATTGCTTAATTGCCCGAAACTCCAACTCTCTGTCTAACATTAGAAAGACAATTAGAGTCATAGCAGCCAAAAAGTGGTCGCAGGGCTGGGGTAATTTTTAATTATCAACAAAAGCAAAAAAAAACAAGCAACAAACTAGGCCACGTGTCGAACAAATCGTATTGAATTTGAATCACATGTAACTAAATGACCGAAATTGGTGAAAAAAAAAATGTTTTTTCATAATTTTTTCCATACTACCCAATAGTTTACTCAGAATTGATTAACCTGCTCGTAAACATCGATCCATTGGCGATTAATTCATCTTATGTATAAGCCCACATCTTTGATCATCTCCTTTATAGACCACATTACAAATAAAATAATTATGAAAAAAATCAAGAGTAATATAGTCATATACCATCAGCATGAAATTATGTTAGAAGTTTGTTGTAATAATTGTGTCTCGTATGAGCTCCTCGAATTCTCATGTATAAAATTGGAGAATTTCGGATAGGTACAATTTTACATATACACTGTATGCATGTATGATCAATATATATGGTATATACGTATATATATACATATATATGTATATATATATATATAATATATATAATGTATAATGTATAATATATAATATATAATATAACATATAAGATATATATAGTATGGTATATATTATATATATATAATATATAATATATATTTATATATATAAAATTTAATTAGATTCAATTAAATTCCTATCATAAGCTTAACTAAACTAAAATACGATAAGGATAAGTATTGGTATTTCATGAACATGATATGACTTGGCAAAATAGATCGGTGACAGAAAACGTTTCACTAATTTTTTTATAGAGGATTCTCAGTGTTCAACTCCACATCCAACAAAAACTAAATATACCAGTGACAATCCTGTGAAAAATTCAAATCAAAAGAAAAACTAATATCTGTGTACCCGTGCATCCTGTGCAACCGGCGTTTAATCCGGATCCTGTCCAACGGGGCTGCTGCCGACGGGAAGCATCAGAAGGAAGGACGATTGAAGTCTGCCACCAACGCCACGAATTATTCCTGCCCATTTTCAAAATCCGAGAGAGTCATCCCAGAAAACAGAAACGGTGAGTCTAGTGAAGGCAACTATGTTATCTCTAATCCCGGGGATCGTTTGATGCTCCAAAAATAGAGTCAGTGTTTTACAGTGATTTTCGGGAAAGAAAGTGATTGTGCGAAACGGGAAAATTATCACAACCTAGCGTCGGCAAGTCATGTGATTAATCGGTTACCGCTCGACGATTTTTCACTCCATTCGGCTTCCCAGAAATCCCGTCGATCTACTCAAAATTGAAAATTCGAAAATAATAAAATAAAATAAATAATAGTAATAAAAATAAAATTAAAATCACCCGAAATACGTAACATACGTTTAATTTTAAATTCAGATCGTGTGTTATCAAAAGCGCAATGTCAATAAAATGCTACACTATAAGGAATGTGCTTTTGAGAGAGAGATTCAGTTTCATTTGGTTGCAGAATACACTCAAGATCGGCGTATACGGCAAATGGTACGATTTTCTTTAAACTTATAATTTTTAAAATTCAAAATGCTCTTTTCTCTAGTTGGTAATACCATTTTACACTCATTGAGATTCAAACAATCTATTTGATGATCATGAAATGATTTTTCCTTCGAAAAATGTCCTAAGCAACGGTCACAAAACCACATAAAATGTTCGAAATTTGAAACTTGCGATCTCAATAATCGAGACAAATTGCGAATGTAAGCGAAGTGATAAATAGGTTGTATATCTGGCTCTAAATGCGTGTTACTACTATATAAAAGCAAATGAATTGTTGACCAATCAGACTTTTGTATGCTTAAATACAAAGGTACGATTTCATTGTTGGTATCATTCTGAATACCTTAAACATTTATCGACAATTCATTCATACGTTCGAATTTGGGGATGTCTTTCAATTTCATTGGGAAATCAATTCCTGTATAACTGAGTTTAGTCTGCTTGTCGGGTAATAAGGCTGTAGAATACTGAGGATATGAGCTCACTCTATCACTATGTACCATAACAGGATAGAGAGCTGCTACGATGGACCAAAGAAAGCAGAATTCATCATTATTCTTTATGTTGACGACAGCTTTCTTCAAGAGAATTCTTTTGGGTAGTGGTACGTATGTATTCAATCCTGCTGCAAGCGGAACGTATCGATTAATATTTATCATGAGATACATAATCTCCTTGAGAGTCCATCCAGAGTCACGTTCATGAAAATCCTCCACTTTTTCAATCAATTGTTCAGTAAGATGTTCTTTGAACCATTCTTTGATATCTGTGGTTGGTAGAATAATTTGATTTTTGGTATTAAAGTATTTTGTTTCCTCGATAGTTTCCCCATCTTTCACTACTTGAAATTTTGCTACTAGAACACCATTCACTTTCAGATTTCCTTGCTTCTTCAAGATATCTTTCAAACGTGCAACTGTTAAAGTTCTAGCATCTTTCAGGAAAGATTTCAAATGGTTTGTGTCAAGTTGATCACTGCACCTGTATGTATTCTATTGTTGAATACAGATTCCATATCTCTCCAAGTAACTCTTTCTTCTATAGTTGGGTAGGAAGAGTGACCAATAGACCCACCAAATCGTTGTTTCAATCGAAATTTTTCACAGCAAGTATGAATTGAGAGAATTGCTGCCTGTAACCTCCGTTTTTCACTTACAGATAGTTCACCAGTTTTCAACAACTTTCGGTAAAGATTGATGTAATGATGACACCATGATATCCAATGATCAGCTTCATGAGCAGTTGCATTCGTACATACAACCTCAAATATTCTTATTACCCTCAAACAGGTTCTCGCATCCATTGTTCTGATTTCGAAATCACCCTTAATCGAATTTTAAACAAAATGAGTTCATAAGGTGGGAGTTGAAATAGAGAATCAATAGAAATAATATATTCTTCATACTCACTGAAGAATAATTCGTCCTCGTCGAACACTCAGTTGAAGAGAATGTAATATGAGGATAAATGGTTCATATTATTCAAGAGTTCAAGAAAAAATTCTAGAAGTTTCGATTCTTTGTGAACAGAGATTTCTTGGAATTATTCCTCACAAGTGTATTCCTACGTCATATAGATTTTTCTCGAACTATTTCTAAATCATATAAATATCCTCCCATTGGAATCATTACTCAGTCTACTGCATACTGCTCAGAGAGTGAATCGACAGTTATAAATTTTTTGCGTACATAATCCATCCATCCTACAAAACGCAGTTTTTGATTCTTTCACTATCAAATATATCAATATATCGTGAGAGTGTTTTCATTGAAAAAGAAAATTTCAAACAAGATATCAAAAAAAGTAAGTATCTAATGGAGTAATGTGTATAATCTCTTTCTAAGAGAATATTCTAGTTTAAATATTTCTATGAAGACGTTTATAATTATTTTTTGTTTTTAACCAGAATGAGTAATGATCAGAAGAAACGTAGCTCATCCTTCTGTGAGAGAATGAATGCAATTTCTCTGAAGGAGTCTGTCCTCTTACCAACCAAAAAAATCGATGAGCTGGAATTAAAAAAGCCTTACCAAGTTACTGGAATCAGATTAGCAAAGACTCGTTATGGATGCAAGGCAATGGCCGTCTTGAATAAAAGCTTTCTCATTTGGCTGCCAGGAAGAATTTCAACAAAACTTTTGGAAGATAAAGAAGAGTTGCTTGCATGTCAGCAAGCTTCCAGCGATGGTATTTTATTCATACAATTTTTGGAGGGTAAATATCATTCCTGTCAATTCAGCACAATTGAGAAGAACAACAACCAGGAGTGATGTAGTGTATGAGATACAATTAAATTCATAGACAAAATGGATTAAAAATATTAAAATGAGACTATATTCCATTTTTGTATTAAACTTTTGAATAAATTTCAAGAATAAAACCTCAATTGACTCATAAAAAATGTGTATGATGTGTTTTCGTGATTACCCTCACTCGAACTATGGTATCAAAAAATTAAAAAACATGGGAGGATGCTTTTTTTGGAGGTTTGAGAAAAAAGCAAATATATCATTTTTTATTTCCAGTATAATAATGTTTACACCACATCTCTACAAGAAAAAATTCATGAAAATTGTGAAAAAATCTCATCAATGTTATTTTCTATAATAGTTTTCACATTATATTGGGAAAGAAATAAAATGAAATTAAAAAATAGATCTCCATTCATTCAAAAAACGCCACTAATTTGATGAGATTTTTAGAAAAAAATGTTACATGTATTTTTTAGTTATAAACGTTGCTTGTGTATAAAAAATGAAAAAAAATTATCGCATAATTCCTCCATTGATATCTTAAAATAATCTTGAGTAAATATATCAGCTAGGGAAAAATAAAAAAAATCCAGGAAAGTTATAAAAAAATTCTCATCGATTTCATTTTGTTTTTTTTTTTTTTTTTTTTTGTAATACTTTTTTCATCATATTGGAAGAACAATGAGAAGCTCAACCAATTGAGAGTATTCTCTTCATCATGTTTTCCTTCAGCAACTATGTGACTTCCCATCAGAGTGAAAAAAATTTCAAACTAATTTAATTATAAAACCATTACCATGAAAAAGTCAAATTCTTACATTCTACATAAAAATTCAATTTTTCTAGAATAATCGTTTTATAACAAAAAATGTTTCGTGAATTTTAACTCCAATGATGAGTCCCATAACCACTTGAAGAAAACGTGAACCCCCGATGAGCATTTTTTCATACAAAAAGTCCAATATTACCCATAAAACTTTCACTGTGCACAAAATAGTAAAAACTTATTTTTAGAATGGAAATTTTGCATGATAAATAACTGAAAATTGGGGAACTTTAAAGTTATAGAATGATACAAATGAATAATATTAATATTTTCATGATTTCTTCATTAAAGTGCAATGAGGTACGGGATTTATCCCTCCCGTGCCTCAGAGGATGGGGTAGGACTAAGGAATATCGGTAGTTAGATGGTATGACTCCGTAGTGGGTGGGGCAGATGCGGGAAGCTTGGGTAAGAGATAGGAATAAAGTACGGAGCGGCTGCGGGAAGCTATCGTCGTAGTTGGGGCGGCTGCAGGAAGCTAAGGCCGACCCGGGTGGAACTGCTGCCCGATTGTGTCCTCTCCACCAGTCCAGTCAGGAAGACGCGGGTGCAATGCCCCAGCGTACCACTTTGTTATTGCTGGAGCCCGCGATAACCAATAACTTTAATGTAATATATCAGAAAAGAAGGATAGGTTGAGCTCAGCAGAGAGAAAAGTACAAGAATTCAGAAATAGTGGCTCGGTTTATTCTTCGAGAATTGAAAAGAAAGAAATGAAAAATACAAAATAAATTACCTCAGGTATTTGTGCTCTCTACCGTAGTTTCAGTGCAAAACAATAATAATAAATGAAAATCCAATAAAATCAAAATAAACTTAATTTGAATACCCGGCTGATCAGCTTACACTAGTCGATGGCTTCGTAATTCAGATTAAATGATAATAATATTTAATATTCCCTTTTTTCCCTGGTACTAATAACTTCAGAGGACATCCAGACAGGGACTCATCCCCTCAGCAACCCTCCCCATTCATAAATCTCATAATTACATTGATCTCTCCGGAATGGCCGGGATGACTGACTCTATACACTTCAAGAGTATGTCCGGATGTCCGAATGAGAAAGACGGTGCGAAGAGTCTTCGCTCGAGAGAGAGGTGCCTCAAGCGGCTGCAGGTTCCCTACGCTTATTTTCCCCTTCTGTTTTATATTCTGTTGAATATCACTAGAATATAGTTAGTTGATAACCCAAAAATTTTCCAAAAATCATCAGATATTCCTCAATGACTTCGTTGAGATTAAATAAAAATATTTTTTGTGAAGGCTCATCCTTTCACAAGGAGGTTTGAGAGGAATATTCAAAAAATATTCGTAGTTGAATCCTCTAGGTGCTTCTACTTAAAACGAAAAAATGATATAAAAATTCAATTAATCGAAGCTCTAAACGATGAAATTAAATGTGTTCCATTGATTCCCTCCAATAAAAAATATTTTAAATCACTAAAATATGTAAATCACTTGAAAAAAATTTTTCACCACTTTTCCGGAATAAAAAATGCACTCTAATACTTGATAATCACTTCTTAAAAATATTTACGCTCTCAAAAAATCAACTGGAAGACAATTACAGATGAGATTGATCCGCACGCAACCACGATTAATTAATCACTGAGAGGACTGAAATGACGCATTCTGCACTTGATGTGTATATACATATATGCTCGCATTGTTTATATTTTCGGTGAGACGAAGAAAATGAACGCGCTCGAATCATCTCGAATAAAGGTGATAGAAGATGAAATATGATATTTTAGTACAATACATATCAAAAATATCATACTGCTAGTTTTATGAGAAGCCTGAAATTGTAAGATCTTGCTACAATACCTAATAACATTATTTGATCTTTCTAGAAATTAATGGCAACGATCTTTCTAGACGAAAATGAAAAAATATTTCTGAGAATCATTTATTCATCTCACTCAATTCCAAGAAGGGTTTTGTTTTCTACAACAGGATTTTTCGTTCTTTCCAGAACAAAAAATCACACTACTCGTTTAAACATTATTTTGTTGTAGTTAAAAATATTTGAATAATCATTATTATTATGATCTTTCTAGATGGGAATGAAAAAAATATTTTTGAGAATTGATTTATCTCAATAAATTCCGAGAACTTTTTCGTCATACGATTCATTCTTTCCAGAAGAATTGCGCCGTTTTTTTTTACTATAGAACGTGTGCTTTTTTTTCGAGACAATATTATGAGAGTAAATTTTATTATTAAAAAAATGTTAAATTTTTTTTTGTTCGTTCAAAATCTTCAATTTTCTTCATCATGAACTTTCTAGATGGAAATATTATGATCTTTTTAGATGGGAATGAAAAAAATTTTTCTGAGAATTTATTTCACTCAATAAATTCCGAGAATTTTTTCGTCATACGATTCGTTCTTTCTAGAAGAATTGCGTCGTTTTCTTTTACGATGGAACGTATTTTTTTTTTTTTCGAAACAATATTAGAGAGAAAATTTTTGTTGTTAAAGAAAGGTTGAAATTCTTTTATTCATTCAAAATCTTCAATTTTCTTCATCATGAACTTTCTAGATAGAAATAAAAAAATATTTCTGGAAATCATTTATTTATTTCACTTAATTCCGAGAAATCTTCTTTCTAGAACAAGAATGACACCGTCCGTTGAACATTATTTTTACGGTTAGAAATATTTGAACTATTATTTATCTCAATGAATTCGAAGAATCTTCTCGATCACACGATTTATTCTTTCTAGAAAAATCACATCGTTTTTCTTTTTTTTTTTTTAAACATGTGCATTTTTTCGAGAAAATTTATTGTTAAACAAAATTGAAAATTCTTTCATTCACTCAAAAATATTTTAAAAATAGATAGAGATGAGAAAAATATTTCTAAGGATTATTCATTATATTACAGGGAATTCTAAGAAATGTTCTTCCATGACACTATTCGATCATTCCAGAAGAAAAAATGCGTCATTGCTAAACTATAAAAGGCGTGCCCTCTCCTAAGAAAATCAGTTCCGTTTTGATATTTTACCAAATCAGTTCGATGAAAAAATCTTATACAACGATATGGAAATTATCATTGATATTCAAGGCTTTCGAGGTGTATTCAATGAATTTCTCATAAAAGAATTGGCATGCATACATGTCAATACCAGTGATAATGGGTACCAAGGGCTGGCGTGTATTCTTTTTGTACCCCCATATGGTTGGGATGCACTCCCCAAGAAATCGAAAAATATTAATTCGTGGTTGATTGAACATTTTCATGGGATTCCTTGAGAAACTGGTGACACACTATACGCAAAAGTGAAACAAGTTATCAAAAGAGTGGTGAATAATGCTACAACTGTATACGTCAAGGGAGTTGAGAAACAGAAATTTCTAGATGAAATTCTTGGTTCTTCCAAACCAGTGGTAAATCTGGATAATTTCAACTGTCCTAAATTGATTATGTTGGATTTAACGATATGTCATCATCACAGCACTGATGAGTTTCCCTCACATTACAAGTGTGCTCGTGAAAACGTGGAAAACTTGAAAACTTGGTTCCTGAAAAACTGCAGACCTTGTTTGAATCGAGCCTTGAAAATATACTGTCATTTAGATAGTATCAAGACCATGTCAGCTGAGGATATTGAATTTTTCCCAAAGGAGTTCATCCTCAAATTTGCATCCAATGAAATCGAGGATATTTGGGAAAAATTACCTGAGGAAATGCGAAACGATAAGGAAATTGCTGACTGTCGGAGATGTCGACGCCATGATCCATCATTGCTCGACAAACCTTCAAATGATGATGATAATCCAGCCAAATCATTGAATGAACTCCCTAATTGTTTTTTCCCTATGAAAAAATATTGTTATATGTGCAAAGTATTGAAGAAAATTGAAAAATAAAATGATTTAAGTTTGAAGTGAAAAAAATAAAAAATATGTGGAATTATTTCGAATCTTTAATTTTTTATTTAAAAAATCCCATTGTTTTCCTTAATTTCTTTCAATATTAGTTTTCAGAAAAGAACAAAGCATGAGTACATTGACTGCA
The DNA here is from genome assembly GCA_035578325.1 of Coelinius sp. EB29. Lineage (NCBI taxonomy): Eukaryota > Metazoa > Arthropoda > Insecta > Hymenoptera > Braconidae > Coelinius > Coelinius sp. EB29. The sequence goes on from JAOZGT010000009.1 coordinate 115,649, forward strand.
AGCCGATTTTTTGCTCTCACATAAAGATGATATCTTCATCAATTCGTTGTATAAATAATCCAATTACGTGATAGTAATCAATCGCGCTGCTTTAAGAAACCAGACTACACTAACCACTCATTTCTCTATATCCTTCATATCTTCACAAATATTGGATTATCTGAGTAATAAACAGGCTCAAAAGAAAATATCAAAAGACACTTTTTATTGAAGATTTATTAACCAACAAAAAATCGATCCTTAACGAAATAAATGAACAATCAACAGAAGTTTTGAAACTGTTACCCATTTGAACCAATCTTTATTTGTATTCACATATCCATTCTCCCCCTTCTACTCATCATATCATGCTAATAGACAAGTACTCCATACTCTGAGTTGGTTGGGTATTTTCTCACAACTAGCTAATTTGTCGATTAACGAAATAATGAGGAACAATAGAAAAAAAATCAAGAGATGTTTTTATTGAAAATTTATTCAACCACAGAAAAGGTCTCTTGAAAATTCAATCTAAAATCACTCATTTCCAAGAAAAAATGAGAATTCGAAGAACTCCTAACCCGCAATCCCCCAACTCTCAACCCTAGCTCCCCTACCCTCAGCCCCTTACCCTCAGCCCCTTGTCCTCAACCCCTACGAAGGACTCCCAACTCGCAATACCCCCAACTCTCAACCCCTAGCCCCCTACCCTCAGCTCCTTACCCTCAGCCCCTTGCCCTCAACCCCTAACTCCCCACCCCTCACCCTCGCGTTTCGCCACGGCCGCCTTGATGACTCATTTCTCAAGGTCGAATTGGTCCAGAACCGCTATTGCTATACTACTAGCAAACACTGAACCTGAGCTGAGCAATTAGAAAAAAATAGAAAAAGCAATTAATAATGCGAAGAACAATAGAGAATAGCAAAAAAGCCAAGCACGTGAGCAAAAGCGAAGCGTACAATTCGTAGGCAAAAATGCGAATGAGAAAGATTAATATTCCACAAGGTGGCAGGTGAGTGATTGATGAGATGTGAACGTGACCCAATTCCAATGGTCACGCTCCAATTACACCCGTCCATCATGTGGCGCCTCAGGTGTCAAAGATCGAGAATCAATTGAGATCTGAGGTGAGCGAGCGGGTCAGCTGTGCGTAGGCCCATGCGTGAGTCGGACAAGTGTTTGTGTGTGTGAAAATTCGGTTGACAACCGAACAATATGTCTATATGACTGTTGTATTAACAGAAATTTATAATTATATTAATTCAACATCATTGTTTTTATATATTAATACTATTTTATATTTTTTCATTTGAGGTAGTTATCCTGTGAGGTGTCCGCACTAAATTCCTTGGGAAAAAATTATTTGGAAAAAATATTTTGGAAATTTTTATTTTGGAATTAAATGTTTGTGATATATCTACTGGGGAATAAATTACTCGTGAAATAATTTTTATAGAATAAATTCCTCGTGAAATAATTTTTAACTTCCCGGGATAGGGAAGTTATTGTAATCACCCCGAAAATCGAAAATCGTAATTTCATCAAATGTCCACGTTTCAAGGTCTCCACATGACTTTCCGATACTTTTTACGAACATGTATGTATGTGTGTGTGTGTGTGTGTGTGTGTGTGTGTGTGTGTGTGTGTGTGTGTGTGTGTGTGTGTGTGTGTGTGTGTGTGTGTGTGTGTGTGTGTGTGTGTGTGTGTGTGTGTGTGTGTGTGTGTGTGTGTGTGTGTGTGTGAATACGGGTGTATGTGACTGAAATTTTGTCCAACGATTCCGCCGAAACGGATAATCCGATCAAGGTCTTCAAGGTTCCGATCGAAGCGTCTTCACCTAACTTAGTGCGGAAAGGATTTTGAAACGTTTCGGTCCAGCCATCATCCCGTTTTGATGATGCGATTGAAGTCTTCAATGATTAAATCGAAGCTTCTTCACTCCCTCTGGAGCTGATGAAATTTTCAAACGTTTCGGTCCAGCCATCATCCCGTTTTTTCAGGGAAAAGATGGGAAAAAAGGTTTTCTGACAATATCTCATGAACGGATGATGCGATTGAAGTCTTCAATGATTCAATCGAAGCTTCTTCACTCCCAGAAATTTATGTAAGGAGCTCTGGTTCTACTTACTACTTCCCGATTTGAAAGAAATCATTCTATTGGAGTTTCTGTAATTGATGTTAGTACTTCATTTAAGTAGTGAGGAGTTGAAAAACTTGATTTCACGACAGAACGATTTCAAAAAAATAAACAGTCTTCCAACAAGCACAAATTCAAGCTTAATCAGACGTTTCGATATGCCACAACGGAGAATGTGCTGCAAAACACAACCAGGTTTCTATGCTACTTGATTTGAAATTCAAGAGTGGGGTTGGAAAAATTATTAATAATCTGATAAATACAGCGAAGGACAGAAATTCAAGTAAAACACTGACGAATTAGTAATTTTCCATGAGTCAAGGAAATTTAATGAATGATTAAACAGATTATTTTTCATGAGTACCCAAGTGAGATTTCCCCATAACAAGTTCCATAAGAATACAGAGCGCGACACAGTACGAAAATAACATAGCAGCTCGTTGATGGATTGCTAAATTACAGGAATCTTATCGATTACCAATATGAGGAAATATCATCTAGATGTCATAAGTGTTCATAGGTAATGAAGTTGAAGGATTATGGCTAAGAAATGTGGTTTTAATTAATACAAATGTTTAATATAAAGAGAACTGTTTTATTCGATGCACTCTCTATGAGATACAGCGTACAAGTGTGTGAATATGTGATCGCCCATACGCCAGCGCCACACGCAGTGGCCATACATGGCAATACACGTCGGTAATAGAGAAAACAGGAGCAGGCGTTTTCAATATCTAACAGAAGTGTATTGCGGTGATCCTCAGAATACAGATTAGTATTCTATAGACCTTCCGGTCACCAGATGTGATTCGTAAGTACATAAGCTTGGAATTTCATAAAAAGTGTATTTAGAAAGAAGAATAGAATCATAATTTGTGTTAGTACATCAGTACAATTGTTTCAACCCAAAACAATTTATTAATTTTTCAGGTATAACGATTTAACTGAAGAAAAGTTGAACGACATTACGATCTCGAAAGAATTTAATGGTGAGTACCATTGTGACACAATAATAGTACTTAAGCAGTGAAATGTTTCAATTAATAATTATTCTTTATCGTCAATAATATATCAATCTTTATATTCAATAAAATAAATGGGTGTACACGAGGTTGATCCATGAGAATAGAAGAAACGAGAATTGAAATGGGAATGTGTGACCGGTGAATAGAAGGAATTAAAGTGTAAAGTAATATGGTATACGCCTGAAGGTCACTTGGTAGTACAAAGGGTCGGGTTTACATTTCGTCGGTCTTGGGAATTTAATTCCTTGATCCGTGTATTTTGTGAAGAGAGTTGATAGGAATATTCCATAAATTTGAAAATTTTCAATCATCCGCTCTATTCAATTATATGACACGTGAAATATTTGATAAAAAAATTACAATCATCGAAATTTAAATAAAACGAGGACAAAAAAATAAAAATAAAAAATAATAAAATAAGGACAATTAATAAAATGAGGACAAAACGACAGTCCAATCGTACAGTGAACATGAAAAAAAGAAATATTCGCCATAACAAAACCACAAACATTGCTCATGCGAATGATTTCAATGAGATAGCTCCTTATCAAGAACAATCTGATAAGCATAATGAACTCGTGAAGAACAAAAGACAGAAACATAAAGAGCAGATGAGAATCAAACGTTCTGATTCCTCCTACAAAAGTTGGGAGAGAGAATAGAACCGAAGGAGAAATCAACAATCACGAATGAATCGAGCTTTTGCACGGAAAGAAAACAAACGCAAGAAAAAAAGACTACAACGTTTGCGACAGGATCCGGTCTTCAAGAAAAGGGAGAATGAAAAACAGGCCAAATACAAGAAATTCAAGAGGCAAAACGAACATTACAGAAAAAAAATGAATGAGACCACCCGAAAATGCATGAAACGCAAACGAGAAAACACCAAATTCCGACAGAATGAACGTAGGAAGAATCGCATCAGAATGATGGCCATCTGAAAGCGTGAGAAGTATGCGATTAATGAACGTCGGAGGAATATTGCGAGAAATAATATTCTTCGACAAAATAAACAATTTCTTGAGAACGAAATTGCTAACAATGTCAAACGTAATCGCATTCTCCGACTAAATAAAGCCTACAAATCACGAGAATTAACGCTCAATGTGGCGAGGAACAAAATGTTGAGATCCTATGCGAAATATTATCAGAATGAAATTGCACGTAATATCGAGCGAAACAAGAAATTGTTATCTAATAGCATATATAAAGTAAGAGCTGTGAGAGGAAATCAGAAACGAATGAAGAATATCCGCTGCAAGAATAAGTATAAAATGCAAGAAAGGCTGTTAAATCGGTGAAGAATACAAAAGCACCGAACGAATGACCGATTCCGAGCACGCGAATTGAAGCGGAACTCACAAGCACAGCGAGAAAGAAGAATAAACAATGTATTGGAGTTTCGTGAAGATCTTAATAGTCTCCTATTGACAAGGCAAAAAACAGATTCAAACGCAAAACTTCAGCTGAAATTTCTGCAATTCCGGGCTCAAACAGCCTCATTTGTGTGCTGTTGTTGCGAAGGACTCTTCTTCAGGTCTTCTGTCGTTAAGCTGAATGAATCGAAAATCATTAATAACAATGGAGCTTCATTCTTACCACAAATCAATAATTTCCCATCAGGTTTCATCTGTAATACATGCAAAAATGCGGCATATCGTGGTAAAGTCTATAAGTTATCAACAAGCAATGGTCTTCAATTCATACAAGTCCCTGAGTACATCCGAGAATTATCGGATCTTGAGGAAAGAATGGTGGCTCCGGTATTGGTTTTCATGCAAATTCGGGCACTCAAACCTTATGCTTTGAATCCGCAATTAGGTCTCAAAGGGAGTGTCGTTAACGTTCCAATCGATATAAATGATATACTTCGCGTATTACCACGCCAATTTCATCAAATGCAGACAATCCAAATTAAATTAAAGAGACACGTGGATCACAAAAGTGATTATATGTTTGAAACTGTTCGGCCAAGACTGATTTACAAAGCATTGACATATTTGATTACTACTCCTTTATATCAAAAGTACGAGGTGAAAATAGATGAGACACATTATCAGAACTTTGGAAACGATGATCGTCTGATGAATTTCATCGTTGAAGATAATGATGCTATTGACAATGAAAAAGTGGAGGATGAAACAGTCCAAGGAATAAACAGAACACTTGGGCGCGATGTTATCGATGATGAGGAACGAGAGATGGAAATTGATCGATTAATTGATTTCGATCAAATAAACAATGACGAGGTTATGCTCGTTGACCATAATGCAGAGGTCGTAGAGAAATATGCACCAATTGTCAATATAGTCGCTCCCGGACAAGACAAACATCCAATGGCTTGGCATAAAATGCCGGACTTGGACGAATTATGTTTTCCAAGAATATTTGCAGGGCACACATTTAATATACCTAAATGTATATCTTATTCGGATCGTATGAAATCAGAAGTAAGACGCTACGACCGACGATCGTGTATTCCTTCGCGCATTTTGTTCATGGCCAAGAAAGCTTTGGAAATGACATGTTCATCAAGTATAAATATATGCTTGAGACGAACGAAGAAAAATACTGAGAATCCAATAAATGCCAAACATGCTCTGGATGCGAATTTTAGGAAGGATTTAATTGAATTCGACGAAGGATTCAGGATGCTCAAATACGTCAGATCCTCGCCATCATATTGGGAGAACAAGAAAAAAGAAGTATTGGCCATGATTCGCCAACTTGGAAAACCTTCGATTTTCCTTACATTATCAGCGGCGGAAAGTCACTGGCCTGAATTATTACAAACTCTAATGAAGTATAGCAAGAAGGGCCAAACTTTGTCCATCAAAGACGCATATGATCTGGATTACAACACCAAAACCGACTTGATAAGGAATGATCCAGTAACGTGTGCGCGTTATTTTGATCATAAGGTCCAGAAATTCATGTGGCTGTTGAGACAACAGCACAGTATTTTTGGAGAATATGTACTCGAAGACAGCTATGAACGAGTCGAGTTTCAACAACGTGGTAGCCCGCACGAACATATGCTTTTGTGGTTGAAAAATTCCCCGAAATATGATGACAATGATACCAATGACAACAACGACGAATTAATTGAGTTTATTGATCGTTTTCTCACTTGTGAATATGATGAAAAGAATCCTGACGTTCAATTTCAAATGCATAAACATGGGCATAGCTGCTATAAAGGACAGAAAAGCAAACAATGCCGTTTCCATATCCCTTATCCGGTTATGAAGAAAACAGTGATTTTGAAGCCATTGAATACAAATGAAACTGCACCAAAACAGTATCATTCTATTGACCTTCTAATGAATGAGTTTTATAAAAAAGATATCTGCATGAGTTACGACGAAATTTTAGAGAAATTGGATATGACTGAAGCAGAGTATATCCTAGCTATTCGAAGCACTTTGAAACAGAAGCGGGTATTCTTGAAACGATCTAGTCGAGAAGTAAGAATCAACTCTTATAATAAAGATATATTACAATTGTTCGAATCGAATATAGATATCCAAGTTGTCCTTGATGAGTATGCTGTTATGAGTTATGTGACCAATCGCATCAGTAAAATCGAAGGGGGATTGTCAAAATTATTAAAAGAAGCTGCAATAGGCTGCGATAACAACAATTGTACTGTTAGGGAAAAATTTCGGAAAATGGCTAATGTTTTTCTGAACGGTAACTTAATGTCCTCTCAAGAGGCAGCGTATCATGCTCTACAAATGTCATTGTCCAAAAAAAGTAGGAAGACAATATTCATTAACACAGGACGGATATCAGAACGTGTTTGAATATTAAAGTCCGATGAAGCTTTGAAAAAGCTCGATCAAGACTCGACTAAAATATATATGGCTGATGTTTGTGATAAATACAGTAGAAGAAGTGAAAACCTTGATAATATTTGCCTTGCTGATTATGCGGCGAATTATAAACCTTCGGAGAAAATGCCAACAAGAGATGCTAATGAAAATGACAATGATGACGACGATGAGGATAGAGGGTACAAGCTTCGTCAACAAACAGCTGTCATTAGATACCGACGATATAGTTTAAAGCAAGATCCAGCAAACTATTACAGAGAAAAGATATTATTGTTCATGCCTTGGCGAAATGAGGAATTTGAGGTAGAAAATGTAGATTATGAAGTAGTGTTCAAGAACAATATCAAAATTATAGAGAGCAATCAGGCAAAATACTCTATCATAAGTGATGAAGTTATGGATGAGGCATTGAAACAAGTTGAGAATGATATACGCACTAGTGAGAATGAAGAAACGGATGGAAATTCAGCAGCTCATGATATTGACATCTTCCAACAAGATGGAGGGAATTGCAAAGCTAATGAACATGTGAAGAAGAATGAAACTCTTAAAACGAGATATACTTCTCCGGCTAGGGTGAATGAGAATGAACTCCATGACATGATGAAGAAATTGAATTGCAAACAGAAAGAGTTTGTTATGCATATATTGAATTGTTACAAATTGGGCCGTGTACCATTCAAAATCTATTTAAGTGGCTCAGCTGGTGTTGGAAAAAGTTACGTTATCAACACACTGTATCAATTAGTAACGAATCATTTCGATAATTTACCAGGCGGAAATATGGATAAGATAATAGTTCTATTATGCGCCCCATCTGGAAAAGCAGCATTCTTAATCAATGGTGTGACATTGCATTCTGCTTTTGCTCTACCATGTCAACAGTATGGAGCACAAATGGGTCAATTGTCTAGTGATTTAGCTAATACCATTCGTGAGAAATTATCACAAATGCAACTCTTGATAATCGATGAAATTTCAATGGTGAGTTGCACAATATTAGGTTGGGTCGATACACGGTTACGACAAATAAAAGGTGTGAATCAGCCCTTCGGAGGGATTTCTGTATTAGCCTGTGGTGATTTAAATCAATTACCACCTGTTAAAAACAAACCCGTTTATCAAGTCTCAAGACGAAATGAAATGGCTCTATTTTTTGACATCAATCCGCTATGGGATGAATTCAACTTCTACGAACTGACTGAGATAATGCGTCAAAAAGACGATTTAGCATTCATAAAAGCTCTAAATAATCTTGCACTTGGGGACATGACAGAAGACGATATAAAATTGATCAGATCACGAGAAATCTTAGAAGCGAATGAGGTTCCAGACACAGCAATAAGACTATATGCAACCAACGCAAATGTTATTTCTTACAATGCTGTTAAAATTGCCCAATGCACCAGTGAGCTGGTTATCTCCATTGCTGAAAACACCTTCCCCAAAGATATGAATGCATTGACCAAAAAAATTCTATTGCAATCATTCAAAAAACAAGGCAACCATAGCCCGGTTCAATTACTGCCTAAGCTGGAACTCAAAGTGAATATAAAATATATGATCATCAGCAATATTGATGTTGAGGATGGATTGGTTAATGGAGCCTGTGGGGTTTTAAAATTGATCACATTCAAAGCAAATAGCACAACCCCATCAATGTTATGGTTGGATTTCTAACTGCCAAGAGTTGGCGCTAAAGCAAGAAGGCAACATCACGATTATATGGAAAGGCAAAATATTGATCGAAACTGGACACCAATCATCAAAATTGCACTTCAATTGGATCACACTGATAATGAAAAACATCGAGTCATGCGACACCGATTCCCTGTTATCCCTGCAGAAGCAATAACAATCCATAAAAGTCAGGGACAAACTTATGAGAAAATATGCTTGGATTTTACTAAATTTGAACGGAGAAGCGTGCAAATGCTGTACGTTGCTCTCAGTAGAGTAACACGATTGAGCGGTCTATACATTTTGGGGGAATTTCAAATATCGAAAAGGCAAACTAAAAAAGGTACTTCAACTAATATGGCTTTGAGCGAGTTAACGCGTTTGAGGAATACCAGGCAATTAACATTATCATATGATAATTTAATGTGTGACAATGGTCCAAAAATTGTTTATCAGAATGTAGGAACATTGAAAAATAAATTGATTCACATAACAAATGATTCGTGGTTTCTTCGCAGTGATATATTAATTTTTAGTGAAACTCTAACGAATAATAATGATGATGTAGCCATAGAACATTACCAAATTGCATTCCGATACAATTACAGTACCAATAGCCGTGGATTAATTTGTTATGTGAGAAACAACTTACAGGCCGAAATAGTGGCGGTAGAACACGAATTCAACGCAAAATCCAAGGTGGAATTATTCGCGATGAGAATCAACAATTATCACATCATCAGTGGATACAAATCTCCGAAAGCGACCAAATTGATGTTCGAACAAGCTCTGAACAACGTAATGAAAAATACCCCCAAGAGAAGCAAGGTGGTTTTGATGGGAGATTTCAATTACAATCAATGGAATGGTGGAGATGATGCAAATGAGCAAAATTACCTAATAAACCTTTTGAATCCGTATCAATTGCAAACGAAATTGTCGCCTTCCGGTGTTACGACTAATATGAACACCCAAATCGATGTTATTTTTGCCAATTTCAATTATATTGATTGCGGTGTATATGAAACATACTTCAGTTATCACAAGCCAATTTATGCCATTCTCGGCAGGAAGTCTATAGAAAGAGTGACAAAGCAGCAAATATCTCCAAATAAAGATCATACCACGGAAACAATGAATTGTGACACTGAACGTATGGACGTTATGGATGATAGTGACAGTAATCTTCCAGATTTGCATCAATGTAGAAATACACAACTTAGCAAAAAAGCGGATATGGATACTGAATGTATATACGTTTCGGATGATGAGGAGAATATGCATCAAGACCTTGACAGAGACAGATTCGCCCCAATTTACTGTCCAGACAACGATTATAATTATGCGATAATGGTGGAAAGATGCCAAGAAGTGGAGAATGATGGGCTTTATATTCAAGATTATCACGTCAATTTTTTCCATGAAATAATGAACAAACGGTTGGAAGAACGTGGAATATTCAATTATGCACAAGACGTCGGCTTTGTAGGGGTATTCGTATGCAATCTGCGTCAAATTCCCGAAACTGCGAGCAATATCCAAATTCTCTATGATGGACTCACGGGCAATCCTAATGGCGGAGATTTACCGGTTGGACATTGGGTTTGCACAAGATATAACGGTAATAGAAACGTTCACGTGTATGACAGCATGAATCTAGGTCACTTGACTAATATTCAAACAGATTATCTTGATGCACTATACAGATTTCCTAAGAATTACAAATTCCACAGAGTACAACAACAAACGAATGGCACTGATTGTGGGGTTTTCGCGATATTTTTCGCAACATTGCTATGCTGTAACATAGATTCCAGTCAACAGAGTGACCACAATGTAAGTCTCATGCGATTTCAGGTGGCATCAATGCTGTTGAATCGCAGTTTAATGGATTACAATATGCGTTGACGTGAAATCTGAGGATATTTTACTGTTAAATCAAAAGTATGGAATATGTTCAGGTGAAAAAAGTAAAGTGACAATGACCCTTTACTTTGAGCGAAACGAGATCGAAAAAGATAGGAACAAAGAGACGTTCCCATATTTCGATGGGAAATAGTATATTTCGTTACAAGTGCGGTATAATGATTTCTGGCACGTGGGAGGTTTATAGCACGAGCCGAAGGCGAGTGGTTAAATCCCACAAGCCAAAAATCACTCTCCGCCCGAGTTGCGAACAATATTTTTTATCACAATTTATTTTCTCCGCTCCGCTTCGCATACCTACAAACTCCATTTTCAACACATGGTGATGAAAATTTATGTAAGGAGCTCTGTTTCCACTTACTACTTCCCGATTTGAAAGAAATCATTCTATGAGGGGGAGCCTCGTGCAACAGCTGGTCAAGTGATACAAAATTTGGGTCTCTTGCTACAACGTCAAGAACAACAACAGCAGCAGCAGTTGCAGCGAGATTTACTGCAAGCTATCTTGGCCAGGCGCCCAAGAAATGCTCAGGAGTTCATGGGTATACTTCGTGGTTTTTTGCAGTCCCAAGAGAAGAAAAAAAGGAACGATCGTAAGTAGAGATTTCTATGGTCCATATTAGGATATTTCAGAAATTATCATAAATTGATGAAAAAATCGATTTTCTATGATACAGGTCGTGGAACTAACGCTGGAACCAGCCGTAAGTTTTGGCGTGGAGGTCGTGGAGGTCGAGGTGAGCGTGGTGGACGTGGTGGACGTGGAGGACGTGGTGGTCGTGGGGGTGGATCCTCCTTCACCATTCTCATCAACTAAGATCCAACTTTGCTCTAAATTTTTTTCATATTTTTTCATATTTTTCTCTCTTTTTTTTCTTTTGTGATATTGACCCCATGTGATACTTATTTTTAATAATATTTTTTCATCAATACTTTTTTGTGATATTTTTTTTGAAATTTTTTTTTTTAACTTCCCGGGATAGGGAAGTTATTGTAATCACCCGAAAATCGAAAATCGAATTTTCATCATATCTCCACGTTTCAAGGTCACCACAACACTCCCCGATAATTTTCAAGAACATGTATGTATGTGTGTGTGTGTGTGTGTGGGTTTGTACGGGTGTGACCAAAAATTTTCGTCAACGATATCTCTTAAACGGATGATGCGATCAAGGTCATCAATGACGCAATCGAAGCGTCTCCATCCAACTTAGAGCGGAAAGGATTTTGGAGAAAATTGTTCCAGTCGTTCTTCAGTTTTTCCAGGAAAACATAAGATGAAAAATTGCACTTTCTTTTTTTTATGTTTTTAACTTCCCGGGTTAGGGAAGTTATTGTAATCACCCTGAAAATCGAAAATCGAATTTTCAACATATCTCCACGTTTCAAGGTCTCCACAACACTCCCTGATAATTTCCAAGATGATGTGTGTGTGTGTGGGTGTGTGTGTGTGTGGGTTTGTACGGGTGTGACCAAAAATTTTCGTCAACGATATCTCTTAAACGGATAATGCGATCAAGGTCATCAATGACGCAATCGAAGCGTCTTCATCCAACTTAGAGCCGAAAGGATTTTGGAAAAAAAAATTTCCGGTCGTTCTCCAGATTTTTCAGGAAAACGTAAAATGGAAATTTTTTTTTTTTTTTTTTCTCAACAATAGTGAGGGAGAAACCGGGAAGTTATTGTTGCGACCCGCTGAACGGGTCACACCAATATTGCAACGCACTCACCCATGGGAGCGAGCTTGCGAGCGACCAACAACGCACCACTTGTTTTTTTTGGTTTTTTTCACCTGGTTTAGTAGGCCTGATATCCACCCATTGACCCATCAACATGAAAACTCCCCCTCGTCACATCTCCGGTCTCTGAATCATTTTCAAAAACCGAACAGAAAATTCCAGAATTAAATAATATTTTTTTTTGTTTTTTTTTTTGGTTTTTTCCACCTGGTTCAGTAGGCCTGATATCCACCCGTCAACCCATCAACATGAAAACTCCCCCTCGTCACATCTCCGGTCTCTGAATCATTTTCAAAAACCAAACAGAAAATTCCAGAATTGAATATTATTTTTTTTTGTTTTTTTTTTTGGTTTTTTCCACCTGGTTCAGTAGGCCTGATATCCACCCATTGACCCATCAATATGAAAACTCCCCCTCGTCACATCTCCGATCACTGAATCATTTTCAAAAACCAAAAAGAATATTCCGGAATTAAATATTATTTTGGAATATTATTTTTTTTGTTTTTGAAGTGAAACTTCTTACTCGAGTTCGGCCAGCGTTACGCGTTACGTGATAAGAATGAAAATTTAAACAGAGAACATCCAGTGCCGGGAAGGAGTGAGTGAGATAAGAGAGAGGCCAGTGTAAGGCGAATGGTGAGTGACGAGTCGGAGGGATTTGCGCATGACCGAAGCCACGGTAGGACGATGGGGGAATGTGTGTTTTGGTGTGTTTGTAATCCACGTGGCATTCGTTCTCATGCTTTCTTCCACCCTGCTATTAATGCAGTTAAGAAGTTTCACTTCTGTCGCGCGTAGTCTAACGCAACTTTTTCTTTTTTTTTGTTTTTTTCACCTGGTTCAGTAGGCCTGATATTCACCCATTGACCCATCAACATGAAAACTCCCCCTCGTCACCTCTCCGGTCACTGAATCATTTTCAAAAACCAAAAAGAGAATTCCAGAATTAAATATTATTTTTTTTTTGTTTTTTTTTTGGTTTTTTCCACCTGGTTCAGTAAGCCTGATATCCACCCATCAACCCATCAACATGAAAACTCCCCCTCGTCACATCTCCGGTCTTTGAATCATTTTCAAAAACCAAACAGAAAATTCCAGAATTAAATATTATTTTTTTTTGTTTTTATTTTGGTTTTTTCCACCTGGTTCAGTAGGCCTGATATCCACCCATTGACCCATCAACATGAAAACTCCCCCTCGTCACATCTCCGGTCTCTGAATCATTTTCACAAATCAAAAAGAAAATTCCAGAATTAAATATTATTTTTTTTGTTTTTTTTTTTTGGTTTTTTTCACCTGGTTTAGTAGGCCTGATATCCACCCATTGACCCATCAATATGAAAACTCCCCCTCGTCACATCTCCGATCACTGAATCATTTTCTAAAACCAAAAAGAATATTCCAGAATTAAATATTATTTTTTTTTGTTTTTTTGTGGTTTTTTCCATCTGGTTCAGTAGACCTGATATCTACCCATCAACCCATCAACATGAAAACTCCCCCTCGTCACATCTCCGGTCTCTGAATCATTTTCACAAATCAAAAAGAAAATTACAGAATTAAATATTATTTTGGAATATTATTTTTTTTGTTTTTTTTTTTGGTTTTTTTCACCTGGTTCAGTAGGCCTGATATCCACCCATTGACCCATCAACATGAAAACTCCCCCTCGTCACATCTTCGGTCTCTGAATCATTTTCAAAAACCAAAAAGAAAATTCCAGAATTAAATATTATTATTTTTTGTTTTTTTTTTTTGGTTTTTTCCACCTGGTTCAGTAGGCCTGATATCCACCCATCAACCCATCAACATGAAAACTCCCCCTCGTCACATCTTCGGTCTCTGAATCATTTTCAAAAACCAAATAGAAAATTCCAGAATTAAATATTATTTTTTTTTGTTTTTATTTTGGTTTTTTCCACCTGGTTCAGTAGGCCTGATATCCACCCATTGACCCATCAACATGAAAACTCCCCCTCGTCACATCTCCGGTCTCTGAATCATTTTCACAAATCAAAAAGAAAATTACAGAATTAAATATTATTTTGGAATATTATTTTTTTTGTTTTTTTTTTTGGTTTTTTTCACCTGGTTCAGTAGGCCTGATATCCACCCATTGACCCATCAACATGAAAACTCCCCCTCGTCACATCTTCGGTCTCTGAATCATTTTCAAAAACCAAAAAGAAAATTCCAGAATTAAATATTATTATTTTTTGTTTTTTTTTTTTGGTTTTTTCCACCTGGTTCAGTAGGCCTGATATCCACCCATCAACCCATCAACATGAAAACTCCCCCTCGTCACATCTTCGGTCTCTGAATCATTTTCAAAAACCAAATAGAAAATTCCAGAATTAAATATTATTTTTTTTTGTTTTTATTTTGGTTTTTTCCACCTGGTTCAGTAGGCCTGATATCCACCCATTGACCCATCAACATGAAAACTCCCCCTCGTCACATCTCCGGTCTTTGAATCATTTTCACAAATAAAAAAGCAAATTCCAGAATTAAATATTATTTTTTTTGTTTTTGCTTCCGGACGGAAGCTTTGTTTTTACAAGATTTTTGATATTGTCCAATTTTGTGTGGAAATGATGTGGAGTGTTATGAAACGTCAAGATATGATATTTTTAGCGCCTGTCCGTATGTGTGTATGAGTGTGTGTGCAGATTTTTGATTTTTTTTTTCAAAGTGGGATAATAAAACGGCAAAATTGTTTCAGAAAAATCTGAAATTTTTACACATATTTGGTATCTTTTATGTTCAGCTTCAGGCAAAATTTCAGCTTGATCGACCGATTAGTTCTCGAGATATCGTCATTTATTGGAAAATCGTTTTTCTTCAATATCTCGGGAACGGTTCAATCGATCGATTTTTTCTTTCAAAATATTCGTCATAAAAATATCTATCGATTTTGATAAAAATATTCACTCCGACCCCTGAGAAGTTACATAGTTATGGCCCTTTTTCTATTTTCTCCGCTGAAATCCTTGTACGCGTGATAACTTAAAAAATAATCGATAAAAAAAGTTGAAATTTGGTATGATTGTAGGTCTTATGAAAATAAAGGATGCTATTTTGGATGGGCGCAATTGACCGATTAGTTTCGGAGATATTGCATTTTATGTATAAAACTCGTTTCTCTGATATCTCAGAAACTACTTGACCGATTGGTTTTTTTTTTTTTCAAAATATTCGTCACGGTGGCTTCTATCTAATACAATCAAAATATGTATACCGCCCTATTGAAAGTTTTCGAGATATTGTCGATTTTCTATTTTTATTCTCGGAATTTGTCCCAACGAGCTATTATGCAACTAAGAGTTGGTGCCTGGATCTGAAATTTGGGCTACTAGTTGGTATAGTCAGGTTACAATTCTGTGTAAAATTTGGAGTCGATATGTCCTCTACTTTCCAAGATACAGCGAATTATTATTTTTTTTCCCTCTTGAAAGAGGATGGAAGTTGGTGTTTAGTGCAAAATTTCAGCAAAATTTCAATCGATTTAGATTTTCCTTGAGGATTTATTGAAAAGTAATTCATAAATTTATTTAATTTTTTTTTTTATTCTCGTTGAATACGATGGGACAGCTCACGGAATAAATAATCATTATTCTATTCTATTTCCCTTTCAAATGGGATGAAAATGGAATCAAGTAGGAAATTCCAGCAGAACTCAACCATTTTGTATTTTCTTCCAACACTGATTGAAGATTAATTCATAAATTTATTTCACTGATTTTCTTTATTCCAGTGGCATTTCCCTTGAGGAAATGTAATTCTTAAAGTTTCTACATTTTTTTCTGGGCAGAATCGATTCTAGATCTGTTCGGAAGCTAACTACCAATAAAATTGGTAGAAAAAAAAACAAGCATAATATAATACCGCATTTCTTTCACCGCTTAATACCAGCCGCATGGAAGTGACCGCCAACTTGTTTTTCTGGTTTTTTTCACCTGATTCAGTAGGCCTGATATCCACCCATTGACCCATCAATATGAAAACTCCCCCTCGTCACATCTCCGATCACTGAATCATTTTCAAAAACCAAAAAGAATATTCCGGAATTAAATATTATTTTTTTTTGTATTTTTTTTGGTTTTTTCCACCTGGTTCAGTAGGCCTGATATCCACCCATCAACCCATCAACATGAAAACTCCCCCTCGTCACATCTCCGGTCTCTGAATCATTTTCACAAATCAAAAAAAAAATTACAGAATTAAATATTATTTTGAAATATTATTTTTTTAGTTTTTTTTTTTGGTTTTTTTCACCTGGTTCAGTAGGCCTAATATCCACCCATTGACCCATCAACATGAAAACTCCCCCTCGTCACCTCTCCGGTCACTGAATCATTTTCAAAAACCAAAAAGAATATTCCAGAATTAAATATTATTTTTTTTTGTTTTTTTTTTGTTTTTTCCGCCTGGTTCAGTAGGCCTGATATCCACCCATTAATCCATCAACATGAGAACTCTTCGTCGCCTTGTGATCATGAATTTAATTCGTACCAAGAGGATTTCGTGGCAAAAGAATTTCTCTCTACGTTTTATTTTTGTGGCCCTGAAAAGGGCCGATTGTTTTGTTCTCCGCTATGGCATTTGCTGGAAATGGCCACCCCCCGCAGCTATGCAAGCATGGACCCTCCTGAGGACTTCCACCCTCACACGCTGGAGCATTTCAGCATCTACGCTAGTCACGGCTGCATGCAGTCGTGCTACCAAGTCCTTCGCGGTCTCTGGCTCTGTCCTGTAGGCTTGTTCCTTCAGATAGCCCCAAAGGAAAAAGTCTAGAGGTGTCAGATCAGGTGAGCTATACATAAAAATATATTATTCTATGGCACTTTCTATTTTTCCTCGAGTAGTCTTACCGTGCTGGCCAGTGAAGTTGGCCATAGCGACCGTACCAACGTCCAGGAAATTGATCGTTTAAGTACTCGGTAACAATGCGTGCACTGTGAGGTGGAGCTCCATCCTGTTGGAACCACTGAGGTCTAGCATTGAGTGGTACGTCGTCTAGCATTTCCGGCAAAGTCTGTGAGACAAATTGGTAATACTTCTCACCCTGCGAAGACAGATAAAGGAAAATAGAAACATTTTTCCCGTTGTATTTCGTACGTGACTGGATGTGTACGTTATAAATACTCACGTTCATTATATCCGGAAGCTCGGAAATAAAAACCTTATCACCCACTATTCCTCCCCAAACGTTTACTTTCCACCGTGTCTGAAAACTTTTTTCCCAAATCAAGTGAGGATTTTCTTCGGCATACTTATGCCAGTTAAACCGATTGAAAATCCCCTCTCTAGTAAACAAACTTTCGTCTGTCCACATGATTTGAGACAAAAAATTTTCATTTTGGTCATGCAACGCCAAAAACTCTTGACAAAAGAGCAACCGCTGCTTTGCATCTCCTGGCTCGAGTTTTTGGACTGTTGTGTAGTGGAATGGATGGAAAGAATTTTCCAGCAGGATTCGGTTCACCGTTGACTTCGGGCAGCCTCTTTCAAGCATTCGACAGCTCGTCGTTGGATCTGCTTCCACGCACGCCAAGACCTCTTCCACATCAAAAAACACTTGTCGAGATAGATGTGATCGATGAGGATATTGCAATGCGTACATTTCCACTGCCTTGTTACCATTTAACTTGCATGCACCATAGATAAGATGCATGTCAACGTATTCATTCACTGTGTATTTATCCATTTTTCACTTCAGATCCGACTCTGTCAAAGAATCGAACACGAATGACTCTTTCTCTCCAAAACTCACTATCCCCCTCTTATTTTTCTATTGAAAACTGAAATAATTGCCGAGCACCTCTAAGAATTGCCGGTGTTGACATAACATGAGAACAAAAGACGATGTAAGCAGAATGAATCACAATATCAAAATTTCTTTTATTTTATTTCCATCGTCTCTTATTTCGTTGGGATGTAAACACTGAAGGTTTCTGAAGGTTCTCAGAAATTTCCTCAGTGACAAATACGGAAAATAAAAAGTGAATATGATGTTTTAATGAGAGAGCGTCATCTTTGTTTGATTCTTCACTAGAATTGAGCGTGAAGTGAAAAATGTAAAATCACACAGCGAACGAATACGTCGATATGTATCTCATGTATGGATAATTTGAGCGAGATAGAACAGAAGCAGTGCGAATTTATGATGTAAGATACCCTGTTTAACGACATCCCTATCTTCATGTGTTCCAAACTGTGGATGCTTGCGTGCGACAGAACGTCATGGTGCCACAAGGTCACACACAGGGGAAACTTTAACATCATCTTGACATCGAGGAAGAGCCCTTGACTTGCGTGGAGGAACATCCAACAACGAGCTGTCGAAATCTTAAAAGAGCGACGGTTGCCTAGATTCGACAGTTGTCTGCATTCTTTTGGACCATTTTGTAATTTCATTTTGGATTTTTGAGAACAACTCAGAGACTGAGCGAGCGACGAGGAGGAGTTTTAATATTGACGGGATGATAAGTAGGTGGTAGGCTTATTGAAACATCAAAAAAAAAAAAAAATAATATTTAAATCTGGAATTTTCTGTTTGGTTTTTGAAAATGATTCAGAGACCGGAGATGTGACGAGGGGGAGTTTTCATGTTGATGGGTTAATGGGTGGATATCAGGCCTACTGAACCAGGTGGAAAAAACCAAAAAAAAAACAAAAAAAAATAATATTTAATTCTGCAATATTCTTTTTGGTTTTTGAAAATGATTCAGTGATCGGAGATGTGACGAGGGGGAGTTTTCATGTTGATGGGTTGATGGGTGGATATCAGGCCGACTGAACCAGGTGGAAAAAACCAAAAAAAAAACAAAAAAAAATAATATTTAATTCTGCAATATTCTTTTTGGTTTTTGAAAATGATTCAGTGATCGGAGATATGACGAGGGGGAGTTTTCATGTTGATGGGTTGATGGGTGGATATCAAGCCGACTGAACCAGGTGGAAAAAACAAAAAAAAAACAAAAAAAAAATAATATTTAATTCTGGAATATTCTGTTTGATTTTTGAAAATGATTCAGTGATCGGAGATGTGACGAGGGGGAGTTTTCATGTTGATGGGTCACTGGGTGGATATCAGGCCTACTGAACCAGGTAAAAAAACCAAAAAAAAAAACAAAAAAAATAATATTCAATTTTGGAATTGTCTTTTTGGTTTTTGAAAATGATTCAGGGACCGGAGTTGTGACGAGGGGGAGTTTTCATGTTGATGGGTCGATAGGTAGGTGAAAAAAACTAAAAAAAAAAAACAAACCAAAAAATCAAATATTTTGTAATTACCGTATGGATTTTTAGAAATAATTCGCGGCGTGAGGGAGTGAGAAGGCGTACTTTCATTGGTGGATACGAACTTGATAGATAGCCCCAGTGAAAAAAAAAATTATTCAGTTTTGAATTTATGTTTTTGAAAAATAATTCCCAGCATTAGAGGGCGAAAAAAGGGGTGGGGGGGCTATGGTTGGTATGTGCCGATAATCAGTCCTAAAAAACCCAAAAAATTGAAGAAAAAAAAAAATCATAAAAAGTAGTACGAATGAAAAAAAACATGACAAGTCAGACATATTTTTTTTAAAAATCAAAAAAAAAGTTGTCCGATCCCAAAACCGAAGAGGAACTTTATACTTCAAATATCATCCCCTTTCATCACCCCAAAGGAAGCAGAGTAGTTGTGGGACACCCTGTATATCAGGCATATCGTACGCATGAGATCACACGATTTTCCGGTGATCACTTGAAAACTAGTTGAGAGAGCAAGTTGTAGTTGGCCGTGATCAATTCATACGATGATTCTATATATTATCGCCGTAGAGTTAAAGGGGCGTAAGTGCTAAAATTGTTTAATTTTTTTTTTTTGTAATAACAAAGGGGTGTATGTTTTTTTTTATCTTCGGAATTAGATGTACTACCTCTTAGGAACGATTTTAGTTGATAAATTTTTTGTAGTATCAAATGGGCGTAATTCCGCGAAGTTAATCACAAAGAGGCGTATCTCCAACACATACGCCCCTTTCATCCTATGATAAGCATTACATGTAATGTGAAAGGGGCATAAATGTTATTTTTTGCAAAAAATGAAAGGGGCGTAAGTGCGGAGATACGCCCCTTTCTTATTACAAACTGGTCGTTACGCCTGTTTGTTAGAACTTTTTTTTTAAAGGATTTTCGATCAGGAATTCGATGAAAAGCCCAGAAACATCGATTTTGGACATACGCCCCTTTGACTTTAAAAACGAGGTTTTTGGCATTTACGCCCCTTTAGCTCTACGGCGACGATATGATCACTATGAGCTGAGAATTAGGAAAAAATCATTCCCCACACTCTGGAGTATAATACGTTCGATGCGAATAGATATGGTCAAAACAAAAAGCGGAGCTTCACGCACGAGGATATATTTCGCGCATCATGTTCACTATATCATTGAAAGGTTATGGGGTTTGTAAAGCAATTTAGTAGATTATGTCACTAGGCACGATAAGTATTTTTTGTGACAAATGTCTCATAATCCGAAGGCGCGGATTATGATCCAATTTGTTATAAAAACACTTTTTGAGCCATGTAATACACGCTATTTTATGTCACGAGGCCCAACTAATCGAGTTCTCAACAGGCCTAGTCCCGGTAAGTGCACTTATCAGGACTAGGCCTGATAAGAACGAGGTTAGAGCGGGCCGAGTGATATGAAAGAACTTTCCACGTACTCCTTCTTCCCCCGCAAACCAAAACGTCATCGTTTTATTCATGCATTACAAACATGTGTATCGTCATCACAACTGTCTATACAAATAACATCAGCCAGAATATGATCGAGAATTGAAGAGGTGAATTTTTTTACGTGATAAGTCTATCGAGAATCAAATCGTCTGCGTATAGATGAGATAAGATTGGTTGATTCGTATCGGTGCGGAGTGACATCTCAAAATAACCATTATACTGATTTTATTCAAAGAATCAATGAAAAGGAATCAATTTGGTAATTTAATTTGTTACAGATATGTCCATTGCACAACCCACATTTCAACAATGTCCAGCAAGGGGCTCTTTCAGAGAAAGGAATGGGCTATTCAGATACACCAGCCCGCGAATTCCCGATACCAACGAATACCACAACCACTTCCCAGATAGGGCAATCCGAGAGCAATACGACTTTGCTGGACTACTATATCGTCTAGTAACACATTCGTTCATCTGTGTGAGAACGATCTACAACGATAATGCCCGAAATCGAAGGTAAATGGAATCTTTCCACTTTTAGTGTCCTTGGGAAGACCCCAATCAGTATGGCAAAAAATGATTTAGCAGAGAAGGTGAACATAACCTAAATTAAATTTAACAATTCATTCCGTACACCATCAGTTTTCGTTCCTCCGCAAGGAAAGAATTAGCAAAGTTTGTACACCTTCCACTAAGCATTTTGTTTCATCAATTATACCAATGTGAACGGGCTTTTCATTCCTTTCGATATTGGTGATTCTGTACAGGTATGCAACAGCAGTATAAACTCTCACATGGGATCGAATGTCGAATTGTATGTATCGGTGGCGGCGAGAAATGCATCTGCCTATATTAGTTGGTTATGATGCTGTCATCGGGTACCTTCGCTTAGACGACTGGTCACCCCTCAAACATTTAACACGTGCCAACATGGATGCTAGTGTCCTACGTGCTCCTTCTGGAGCGAGAACTTTGTTGTTAACTGACAGACAATTCCTAATGCAATGTCCAACGACACAATTATTTTTGAATAATTCAAGTCGATTGGGTCCAACGATGGGGGAGACAGAAACCATTTTCTCAGTGATAGGACGGGTCGATCGAAGGGTAAGTTTTCACATCCCTATGGATTTTAGTACTACCCTGCTTCACCATTCCATTCGGGTTCAGTTACGCATGCATGTTCATTTTATACCTATCCCCTCTCCAGTGAACAGAAAGTGGAAGGACCTGAAGCGGTAAGCTACGTCCCACCCACTTGATAGAAAATGGCGGTGACTCTTGAGGCACATTTCATGAATGGAATTCTTGAACAAGTCTGTCTTGTTCATATCGTTCGTCTCACGTTTTTCACGTTTTGCGATGAGCAAGTTTCAGTTTAATGGTATTTGGAAGATTTTTCGAACTCTACAATCTGTGTACTGGTTTGCTATTCTGTCCCTATTGTCAAATATATACAAGAGTAACGGTATTTCTCAAGTTATCATATCATGCGTACAAGGATTTGCACAGAGAAATGAACAAAAATAGAAAAAGGGCAATAACTATGTCACCTCTACGTGGCTCAAAAAAGTTGTACTGATAAAATCGATAGATATTTTCATGACGAATATTTTGAAAAAAAAAAAATCGATACCTCATATCGTTCTCGAGATATTGAAGAAAAACGATTTTTCGATAAATAGCAATATCTCTGGAAATAATGGACCGATCGAGCTGAACCATGGCCTGAAGTTTGACCTAACAGATACCAATTATGAGTCAAAATTGCAGATTTTTATCAACAACTTTTGTCCTTTTATTGTCACGATATTTAAGATGAAAACGAAAAATGTACACACACACACACACACACACACACACACACACACACACACACACACACACACACACACACACACACACACACACACACACACACACACACACACACACACACACACACACACACACACGCACGCACACACACACACACACACACACACACACACACACACACAGCCATTTCGTAAAAACATTATATCTTCATGTTTCATAACATCATACATCATTTCCACACAAAATTAGAGAATGTAAAAATCTTGTGAAAACAAAGCTTCCGTCCAAAAGCAAAAAATAGACAAAAAAAGTTGGAAGAGTGCCCGGCGCGTAACTGATGGGAGACCTGATGGGTTCGAATCCTAGCTGGGGCTATCGGGATTTTTTTCTCTCCAAAATTCTAATTCTCTTTGAATTTTTTTTTTCTTGTGTGTGGCTCCTCCCCAGAGGAGTGTCCTGAACTTTTACAGAGCCCGTACAGTGCCACAAGTGTTATTAAAATGCGAAAGTCATTTTTTCGTAATTTGAAAAAATGAATTTTCATAAATTGACTTCTATATTTTTTGCGGACTCGTGAAACCTTTTTGACTGAAAATTTGATTGTGAGTTGAACATCAGGGCACCCCAGAGAAGGGTCCTGAATTTTTACAGAGCCCGTACAGTGTCAAAAGCATTATTAAAATACGGGGGTGCGTCTCAACATCATTTTCCCAAATGGCATTCCTATTTTGGGCGAACCAGAGGATATAACTACACGGCAATTGCGCGTGGTTCAAGTCAAGTCAAATGAAAAAATAACATCCTTATCGTCATGGACATCATTGATTGATTCATTAACCAATCAGAAAACGGACAAAAATACAAAAATGATGCTGAAATTAGCAGAACATTCGATTTTATCCGAACGTTGTGGTTGTCGTTAGATTAATGTGGAAACTTTGAAATTTATGGAGAATACAGATAATATGTAATTGGAGTTAAGACACAAGTACAGATTTTCTTATCTAACAACGACGACTATTTTTTTTAATAAAATCGAATTTTCCGCTAGTTTCCAGCATCATAACACAACAATCAAAACAATCATTCATTGTCAATGAACTCTATGATAAAGGACGTCTCAATTTTTTCCTAATAGTATTCTCTCTGTAGATCCCTATAGCATGCCATAACGAACCCTTATGACACTGTCACACCGAAACTATGGTGATTGTCATGTGTTCCCCATGGACAGTACATGGCAGACCTATAGGTAGACATATATGGCAGCTGACATGGAATGTTTATTACGTCATAATCAGTGCTATGGACATAGTGATTCTTAGCTATTCACCCCTCTGCCCACCAACAATACCATACTTCAATATCCTAAAACCTAAAACAGCGTAACATTCAAAGTATCGGTCTCAATCAATTCTTCAATCATACGTACTGTAACGGACATGTGGGGATGTCCGTTGAAAGAACCCAACCACCTAATCAACAGCAACCTCCTAACCAGTACATCCACCGTCCACGGGTTTAGAGAGAGAGAGAGAATTAATTTTAAGGTTATTCTCCCACTTCGGTGCGGTTATTTTTCCCCGAAATGGTGGTTTTAGAGATTACCCTTTTGGAGTTCTTTCCCGAGGACAGGAAACCCTGTCAGGGCTAATTATTTGTGAGGACCCATAGAATTATCGCGAAGAAGGGCCGACATTGAGAGTCATCCGGTTTTTCTGCGGGGATCATCCTTTTGCTAATCCCACGGGGAATCGATTAGGGCTGATTGGAATATCAGCGCTCCACAATTTTAGTGGATCTAATGGAACTAGTTGGGTATGTTTTCGGTACGGTGGAAGGTCGTAAGAGACAAGCGCAACCCTTGTCTCTGCGAATTGCCAGGTTGTATTTGGGTTGAGTTAATTATTTTATTATTCAATTTTATTTTAACAGTTACGTTCCATTGATCCCGGAGAACCGATCCGTGGGAGGTGCTACAAATAATATTGGGCCTCTGGGGACTGACATCCGTCCCTATAACTCGGGGTAGTAACCCCGAAGCATTAAGTTAAAAATGATTAGAGTTACAGTTTCCCCCAATTCAAATTTGAATTGAATTGGGCGGTTCAAGGGGTCACGGCGACAAAAATTCGCCGGTTATCCACATGTCGCGCTGCGGTAGATCAGGATGATCCTGATTCTTCCCTCTACTTTTCCACCGAGTCAGTGTCACGACACTGACCCAGTGGGCAGTCTTCGTCTTGACCCCGGTCAAGACAGGTCAATCTTTTAAGTGTTCCCACCCCGGGTGAGGATTAAGTTTAGTGTGATCAGAGGAGGCCACCAGCTATAGAATGGTGAAGAAGGTGCCCAAGAAGGCGAAAAGGGTGAGTTTTTAGGTTATTTTCTGAGTGTTATCCGCGCCATTAAAATAATGGCGCCGGCTTTTCCGTCTCACGACGGGTCGACCACCTTGGCCTTCAGCCACGTGCGTCGCAATATTTCCCCGATATATCGGGAGATAAATAAGTATTTGTGTGGGTTGAGGTGTTGATTTTTCACGGGAATCTTTCTCGTGGTTTTCCCTATCATAGGGTTTCCCTGAGGGTTTTATTTTTATAAAAATCCCAAGGTAAAAGGGAAATACCTCGCGGTGTCTCTTTCCGACGCGCAGTCGGCCATTTTCCCTCTCTGTCGGTGTTCACCGTGCAGCGTGGGCTCGAGTACGGTGAGTTGCCTCACCCCCTCTCGTTCCCCGCGCCAACGAGCGTCGGCGGTAAGTGTTGCGCGCTGAGCGGCACGGTTAGCCGTTTAAAATTACGCGTGTTTTATGTCCTCGTTTAGAGGGATAAATTTTAATCTTTATGCCTGAAAATGCATAGGTGGTATCCGTGGATCCTAAGGATCACGGCAATATCCGAGTGGACACGATCGGCCTAGTGGTTTGCGAGTTTTCGCGATTTTAGTGCAATTGAATTAATTTCTCTGATTTATTTTTCTCCACTATCACTGCGTATGACGAGGGGCATATTTTTCTTCTCTTCTCTCTCTCTCGTTCTCACGTTCCCGTATTGGGACTCCGTCTCCGTTGATTCTCAGAATCTCGGATTTATTTTATTTTAATTCGGAATTCCGATCTCCCCGGGAATTAAAATTTTTGGGGTAAATTATTTAGCGTTGTTTCAGCTCCGTTGAATACAACGGCCTTGCGGGTTTACGAATCCGATTAAATAATTACTATTATTATTTTCTTTAGCCTCTCTGAGGAATTATTATTATTTTCATTATTCTTATTATTTTTGAAATTTCAGGATTTGGTACCGGTTGATTCCCGTTATGGGTTACAAATGTGAGAAATAATTTCGAAGTGTATTGTCTTAAGTTTTCAATAGTGGAACATGTAAACATTATTTTGGATAGTTTTATTTTCTTTCGTTTCAAGCCCGACACCTCGTTTCCACCTGAAATCCACCCCTCTCTCCATAACCCAGCCTCCTGAGCGACACCGGCAACCGTGACCTTTCCTTTCCAATCGAGTGACCTTTCTTTTTTTTTTTTGGATTTTCACATTAGTTTGAGTCTAGCGATTTAGTGAATTTGCAAATTTTATTCGGTTTGATCGTTCCGGTGAAGAATGATCTGGCGCTCAATACTTAACTTTTAGGGTAAAACTCGATTGGGAGGAAGAGGGCGAAGGTAACTCTCATTTTCCAACCCCCATCCGAAAATGTCACGTTACAGTACATAGATTCACAATTTCCACTGAGTGAACATGCATATATGGCTTGACCATTATCGTAACCAATATTTTAACGTCGTGAAAGATATCGAACTGAATGAATTGTTCTCGAGATTGCATTCTCATAGTAATGACTTCAATGGGTATTGTCAACCCAAAAATAGATTTCATCTATCTTTGTCATTCACAATGACAATGCGTCTTGAACATGAATAACATTCAAAAAAAGGAAAAGCCTTAATATGAACCAATAGCAGCCAGTCGCCTGATTCCTGTTTTCATTTCCCGATCTCCCAAGTATACCTTGCAGCTACTCCCACATATGAATATTCCCGTAAATATTAATCATTGCTTCCACTATCACTCCTACATCTCAATGTCTATACCAATTCTGCTGCTATGACTTGCTTTCCTCTTTCCATGCTCAATTTTTTCTCTTCTTTTCTACCATTCTAGGCTTGTGACTTACAAAGGAGTCTTTTCGAATACAATATGATCTATACGCTTTTATACCAGTGGAGCTTCCCTGAAACTTCGGGCCTTGATGAACAATTTATGAATATTAAGTGTAGGAGCTACAGTATAGTCGCTCAATCACCAACGAAACCTAAAATCTATATAATCTATAATTGGCCTTTTCAAGACATTCATTCTTGGTTGGGCACTGATGACAAGCC
This sequence comes from Coelinius sp. EB29, assembly GCA_035578325.1. NCBI lineage: Eukaryota > Metazoa > Arthropoda > Insecta > Hymenoptera > Braconidae > Coelinius > Coelinius sp. EB29. The sequence goes on from JAOZGT010000009.1 coordinate 142,919, forward strand.
ATGCAGATGATCTGTACAGATTGGTACTTCAAGCATTCCACAGAGAGTTGGCTCCTGGTCGACAAATTACCCACATTTATGGGCCATTACACAGACGTAGGGCCATAAGAGACGAATTTGGCAATGCTCATCAAGTGGACTCGACATTTGATCAGGCGATGAAGGTGAGTGTAAATTACATTCTAATGTGCTATAAAAAAATTTGGTAAACAGCCAAGATAATTACTCCAAAACAAAGTTTTTTAAATTTCTGATTCAACGACCAAAAAACGTGTCCAAACCAACAAAGCGGAAGTTGTACCAACGATCTATCGAGTTTCGAGCCAGAAAATTTCAACAATAACCTTGAAAACCTCTAATTACAGACTTTCATCACTAACTCGAATTTGCATCACTCTTGGCGCTATCCAGGACCACTACGTTGAAGTGGTGATGCATCGGTCCCGAAGAATAACCTACACAACACCCTAACACAGTGAGACCTGGGATGCAGATTGAAGAGTAGGATCTGCGAATTCCTCCTTCCCCCTCCTTGGGATAATTATTAAATCAATCAAGTTTAATGAATATGAGTAAAAAAATTAATAAATAAATTCATGGTGGTGAACTCTTGGAGCACAAGCAGATGCGTAATTCTATTATTATTCAAATGAAACAATTGTCGCGATAGTCCTAGGCGAAGGTCAATCAACCCATGGGTCCCAGCTTGACTCGGGTGCCCACACCGACTGTCACCCCCACACGTACAGTGATGGAAGAGGATAGCCTCACTACCATACCCTCACTGCCCGTAACCCAACTACAATTTTTCATTTTTTCAAGATGTTAAATTAAATAATTTCAACTAAATCCACGATCCGCATGTTGATGTTAAATTCCAAGGCTATTCGCATAAATTGATTCACCCACCTCTCCAACCCTTTACCCAAATGAGACAAATCCAATTAATAACTAATCTAAAGTTAGAATTCACAACGTTTTTGTAGATTATTCCGGGTTATGGTAATTGGCTAAGATATTAGTAAAGAAATTAAATACCCGATCAGGTCGAGGATTCGCGTAAGTGAATAAAAACTTACTCAGTTTAGATCCAACTCCGCTTCGTCCTTCCCCATATCTCGGCACTAGACGTCGGAGTTCACGCCAGGCTCCCTCAACACCTTGGATGTGAGCACCATTGGTCCTTATAATATGGTAAAACCTGTGGTTGACCCTGATGTGTTGGTAACCACTCAGCGCCAAACCCACGTAACCTGACCAACAGTCCGTGCTGATCACTGAGCCGTTTTTTACGTATTGGCTGATTTTGGAGATAAGCGTTTGAGCTGTCCGGTTAGGTACCACGACGACGACTAATCGCCCTGATATCCTTTCCCGTAAGCCTAACACCCATTGCTTCTCACTCACTGCACGTCCTAGTCTTAATTTCTTCCCCCCTCCAACACAATTCATCTACCTCAACCACCACACCTCTACCCCCAATCTTATCCCTGGCGCAATCTGCAGCCCACTGGTCGAACACACTGTTTATACTATATAAAACTTTTTGGACTGTAGATATACTAGTCCTACTCTCCTCGGCTAGAAATTTCTGTGTGTAGGTATCATTGTGAATATAAAGACAAATAATAATAAAAATACTTCGATAATCGACCTTAAATCCCGAAAACCAAGAGCCATCGAAAATGCTTAGTGAATTATTACATTTTATTTTCCTCCGTTTACGGTGCGAATCAATAATTGTTTGTGTCTTCTGACACCTAAAGAGTTTGGCCTTGATGTCTGTGTACATTTCATTGTTACACTTTGAACATCTAACAAAAGATTTTATGACCCCTCTTTCTCTTAAGAATTCGATGAGTGATTCATCACTCCTCGCAATATTATAAAAATCCTCCAAAATCATTTTTCTGTCTCTATCTTTGCTGATTTAGCCGGCTGAAGTACCCTTATTACTTGATTATTAATTATTAATTAGTAAAAATTTATATATAACTAGTAAAATTTTAATTAATTTTTTAAATTCAATTATTTTTAATATTAATCTCGAATTAACGAGACCGACACTCAAAATTTGCCGGATTGTACTTAGAATTATATAGGGAATTAGATTAAATAAGGAATTTATTATTTTTCCTTGGAGCAGTTATACGCTCCGTTTACCAAAAATTTATTTAAGTGTAGATTTTCACGGGCGGTCTGACATGCAGGCAGAGTCATTTTCTCTTGATTGTCCTTAATTTAAATAGATTCTAAATCCCAATTTCACCGTATACTATTTAGAAGTGATGTTAACGAATGCATTGCTCGGGTCTTTCTATTTTTTCATTAAGAAATAGTTGATTTCATAAACAGATAGTTGCAAATCGATTTCGTGCTGCGTCATGATTGATGACCATGTCCTACGATAATTAAGAATCGGAAATATTCGCTCAAAGAATAGTTCTGCTTAATTTGTCACCTAAATTTTGTATTTTTATCGAATGCTTTAGTCTTGAGATAAATGAATAATCGATGATTCGTCATAGTACAACTTTCAGGGGTTGGTCAAATCAGTCTCATTACTCGCGGAATTTGAGATACACAATGAAGAGCACATTAGTATGCTGATGAATCTGGGTATCGTGATGATGTCTGCTGCTTACTCAATGCGTGACGCATTCCATTACTTATGGGAGATTATGTCCCGAGAATTTAGGGACACATTTGGCACTCTAATGAGACAGTTTCATCACTTGATGATGGAGGATGAGGGGACAGAAGCACTGAGTTTCTGTCGTCAGGATGATCGATTCACAAATGTCGTGACTCTACATGAAAGGAGGACGAGATTCAATACAGATTTGAGGCATCAGCGTCCATTCTGGAAGTTTTTCGGTGAGTATCACCTGCGAATCTGTTATCGATCAGTATATCTCACGCCTTATAGTTCCCAATATGCCTCCGTGATTCGAGTTCCCTTAATGAAAATTATGCTCCTAAATCTCGAGCATTTCAGGAATTCTAGATTTATTATTAATTGAGGGACGAAATTATCTTCTTCATTTTTATCATAATTTCAAATCAATAACCCAAATTGATTATTGAATAACAACCTAAGACAATGTACGCAATTTATGGCGTAGTGTGGGATTACATAGAGTCAGGTGGTTGAAAAAAGTCCGTCATTTACCTGAGTACCGCAGATTTTCCTTTGGCTGTTAAATTCGGCGATTTTCTTCAACATTCGTCCACATTTTTATTCTTAATTTTATGAGTCTCAGTGAAGAAATTATCATTCTGTAAATGAATACCATAAAAGAGATCGTTTTTTTCATATATTTCTTATCATCCGAAAAAATGAGAGAATTTTATTAGAGCATGAAAAGATTTAAGTTCGGGAAATGAATCTACATGTCCTCAATCAACAGTTCCCCCAATTCTTTCTTCATCTTCTCCCCCTCAGGTAATGGACTGATTTTGAGCAACAGTGGGGTATAATAAATCGCATTAACAATGGTCAGCCCGGACCGCGATCTGGCATATTCATCACCCAATCCTGCACTCCAAATTCGCGTCGATTTTGGGCCCTTTTTCGTGAAGACTTCATTGAGTGGCCTGAGGTTTTTGTCATGGGACGACAAATGCTGAATGAACACATACACAATCTGATTCTAAACATGGACTACACAGATGCTAGACCTCTGTTATCTAATGATGAAGTTGCAATTGACCTTCAAGGACGACTTGATCGCCCCAACAGGAGAGTTCTCCTCAACAATGATATGAACGCACTAGGAGAGGGGGAAGCTGTGAATGATGGAGATAATGAGTATATAGGTAAATATGTTAATTCTCTCTAATAAACTTCGCGTATATTGTCCTGAGGTCGCTAAAAATCTCTTACGATGAACCTGCTTCCTTCCAGAAGCAGGGAAGCTAGGCTTGCAGCACCCATGGCTGTTGCCAATGTCTGCTCTCTGATATGCTAACTAGCTACCTGGAATGTTATGGAGTCCAGTTGGGTACGGGGAAAGAAAATTATGAGTTATCTGCGAATATTTATGGTTGGACTCCTAACTCTAATTAAATCATCATGCTTCCGGCCACTTGTCATGCCGCTTCGGCATATCTTGGCCAAGATTAGCTTTCTTGCGGCAGCTATGCCATATGCTATCTATACCCAAATCGGGAAGCTAATTCATTACATATCTCCACGTGCTCTTACACGAAGCGAGACGCTATCTCCTCAGTAAAATCAGTACCAATGGCCATCTTGGTCAAGAAAATACCTGATTCCTGGTGGATTCTGATCCTCCAAGCTACCTAATGTCTCTGAAAATCCTACTTAGATTGCCGCGATGCTCTTTACTCCAGCGGCGAATAAAATTACGCGAAAAATCATCTAGCTTGGAATACATGCATAATCACGTCGCTGCGTTGCTTTCTCTCTCGCTCTCACGCTACCTCCGCTCACCCTATCTCTCTCTGTTTGGCGGGTGCACGCACAAACGGCTATTCTGCTCGTCTCTCTGGCTTCCTACTCCAGATATCTCTCTCTTTCACTTGACTAGAGTCAACTGGTCATCACAGGATTAGTTTTTAAAGGTTGGAGAATATTCCAGATTATGTATACATGAGATTCGTCAATAGAGGAACAAGTAAAACTTATCTTCTGCTTATTTATTGATTATCACCCCGATCTTTTTCAGCTAGTTTTAAATTTCTCGTTGAATCTCTCCTATCGATAATTGGTATTTGGTTATTGACGCTTTGTTCAACGAATCCACCCCTCTCTCCACGACCCGCACACTGAGCAACCGAGTAATCCCGTACCCTCATATCTTCCACTATCATGCGTCCAGTTCTGCATTTCGAGTTCCAGGGTAATTAGTATTCAGTTTTAATAAGGTTTTCGTTACGGTTGCGGTTCGTTGATTCCGCGTTGCTAAAAATCAGCTGGCGCCCTAAATTATTGAAGTAAGGTTGGATCGAGCTGCTAATTATTCCTGGGACTCAGTTCTCGTTTCGGTAAGGTTTTGTCGTTTCAGGATGGTGGACCTATGAGAACGAAGGTAATGATCCGCCAGGTTTTGCGTTTAGTCGATAAGGATTGTTGGAAGTTATGGTTTTGTTAGAATATGGGCGAAATATCATTACACTCCTTTACCCCTCCTAATAGTTCCATCTATCAGAGATTTCCCTCTGATTTTCCTACATAATTTCCATTTCTACAATATGCACTATTCATTCTCTCTTCTCTGACTGTGAAATAAATCTACCATCACACTCTACCTACTTCGCAAAAATCTAAATCTCGAGGGAATAGCGGAATTTGGAATACTCTTGCAGAGCAAGAGGAGAGCTACAGGAATCGTGAATTCTGCTATCTCCTCTAGATGTTCATATATTGAGCAAAAATTGAACGTTTAAAGAAATTCCTCCATGTTGTTCTACCACTCATTGATCCTTGAGATTATCGGAACTTCCCATCTCATATAATCATATATTTTCATTCGATTCCGCATAAGTTGATTTCTTTTGATGACACCTGATATCTTCCACAAAACCCACTGTTAAAAATAATACGAAAGAAGTAGTTAAACAGCTACTAGAATCTGAGCTCTCGAATTTTTATTAAAAAAATTATTTTTTTCCTCACTGGAGATCCTTCACCCCCTCATCTTGACTGAAAAACCCTCCTGTCTACACGAATTTAGGATGTTGGAGAGTCTTAAACGTATCGAATTAAATGTCCTATTCATGAACTAGAAAAAAGTATATCTGCTGACAGAATTCCCTCGTCAATTTCTCGCCAATTTTCAATGATTACGAGGAACTCGAGTTAAAGTCAACAAACTTTTCTATGACAGTCGATATTATTTATCTGTTTAGATGGTGGAGTCCAGCAGAGAGAAAATGTTGATGAGCCAGGGGCACAAGATGTCCAAAACCCAGTCGACCAGCCACTCGTTGCACTACCTGATGAATTCCCCCTGGAGAATCCAGGATTGCACCTCAGGCTACGTTCCAGGTGTGTAAGATGTAACATACGGATGGCAGAGCACATCGGCCTTCTATGCATGTGTCTCCTTTTCTGTCATGAGTGCAAGGCCACAGTAATACTGGAAGCCAGGCTGGAGGATGAGGCTGACCCTCTTAACATTCCATGTCCACTGTGTGCGCGAAATTTGCAGAATTTGGAACGGGTTTTTTTTTAGAGAAAACAAGGTGAGCGATTATGCTCTACTCGATTTGTTGTCAAATATAAACAAAATTATTCCGTTAGTCCTCAGTTAAAGACCACCTATTTACCCACTTTTTTGGACTTCAGATGGAGAGCATGACTGGAGATGCCAGATGTGCTTTGATCGCCCAGTAGGATTGATTGCAAAACCATGTAACCACATTGGGGTTTGTACACCTTGCGGCGTAGAGTGGCAAGAGAGGGTAAGGACTAACCCCAGCCGATGTACCATGTGTAATGCAAATTGCCACTATCACTACCTCAATGTTCGAGAGGACGAGCCTCGCTAACTCAGTTTCTGTCTATTAAAATTCATTATCCCTCGTTCTTAATTATAACTACAGTGGGGAAGTAAATATAGAAATATATTTGTATTAAAATAAAATGCTGATGAATGATATTCGTCATCATTATTATCGCCGTGAAGTCCATTATTCGTAATAACTGTGACGGAATTCCCAGCGAATCCGTCATTTCCTGATAATGAGAGGGTAACTATAGAGAGAGGAAGAAAGTAAGTGAGACCGATCGAGAGAGAGAGAGAACTAGCCAAAACGGGTATTCGTAAGATGTAAAGCCCGTACTGCCCGAGCTCTCGATAAAACCCGGGTATTCTGTAATCACGTGAATCGACTCTAGAACAGCTACCGATACTTTTGTTCAATCACCTTTCAATTTATTACCTGGGTAAAACCCTTGATTTTTCAATTCCGTTATATTTTCAGTTTCATTTCAGTAAAATTTTTGGTTATGGTACATGCTACGGTCTACGTGATAGGGTTAAAGGGACCGAGGTCATGGAGGATCAGGGCCGAAACATTGTGCCACCCCATGTATCTCCACAACCCCTTTTTGGCTACGTCAATGGAGATAATACAGAGGTCAAGTTGAGATGCTTGCGCTCCCTTAGTTGTGTGAGGGTTAAGTTCCATACAGTTTAGTACGGATGGAAGGCCATGTGGGAAAAACTAGCCCCTTTTCTCATATGGATCGCCAGGGCTTTCGGATTAGAAATTCAATTTTGTTCGTATGGTTCGTGATTCCTCACCGGAGAGTGTACTCCGGCGATAAACCCTCCGATTCCCGGTCGTAGACGAGGGTAAACATTCACCCTCCGACGTAGCTACCGTTTGGTTGAAGAATTCCGCTTTGTTCCCTTTAAAAAAACTCCCCAATATCGAGAATCCTCGGATTCAAATTTAAAATTTATTCGCGCGCTATCGCCTAAACCACTGGAGTCGATAACACAGTGGTAGTGTTGCGTACTCCTTTGAGTTTTGGTGAGATACAAACCAGGTGGCGGGTCCGTTGCCCGTGGAGCGCTGAAGTACTCTGCTCTGAAAGTGCGGGAGAGTTAAAATAAAAGTTTTCAAACACAGATTGAACACTTGCGAACTTTTGTTTATATTTCAATTTTAAACTTTCAATGCAGATTCTTACAAACGTTGAGATTGTTTACTATTTTCAATTCTGAATTCTGGTTATTACTATTTGAATTTATTTAGCAGAGGACAACTTAGAAAAGGGATCTATCAGACTTGTGATCTTAACAATTTGAACAATTGAGTTTAGATGTTTTCAACTCGCAACTTGGAGTGGAAGTGATTCTAATTTTTGCCAGCGCGTCTTAACTGAGTTCGTCTAAACATACATGAGGTGTAAACAATTTCAAGGGTGGGAGAAGCTTGAACCAATCATCAGCAGGGGAAATTTGAATTCGTTGAGAGGGCGGTGGTCAAAGAGGGTAGTGGAGAGGGGGTTGATGGTCATTCGAATGGGGAATGTTCGACGTCTAGACAAGACCCCATGGTGAGTGTCTGGGTTACTGGGTCAGAGGGATTAAATTGTAAAGTGATTGAAATAAGAAAAATGTAGAGGAGAATTGTCGGATAGCCAATATAGACAATGAAGTTTATGACAGTCAGGGATTAACAAGGAAATATGAAAAGGAAAACTCTAAAACAAGGTATTCGGATGCCATGATGGAATGAATAATCACTGTCCAAGTATGAGATAACAATGGAAATAAAATCCAGGGAAACAATGCTCAAATGTCTCAATAGAGTGAATAGAATTTTATTATTGTCAGGAGATGGGTCTTAAGACGGATTAGAAGAAACTACGGGAATATTTTGAAGGGTATGAATACATTTCCGAAATTTTAGCAATAAATCATGGGATAACAATTTTCCCGAGGTATAAACAATGGGTCAGGAAAACACAGCTGTTGGGAATTCAACTAATGGGACCTCATGAATGATCAGAAATTCTTAGAATTACGGAGACGTAAAAACCCATAATAATAATTAAAATACAGTTATAATTTATATCGAGTGTGAGTTATTTCTCTTATCTCAAAGCATAAAATACTCGATTATTCTAAATTTTAATTAAACCTCTTCTAGTAAAAATGGTGGATAATCTAGGTACTCTAATTCTAGTAAAAATGGTGGATAATCTAGGTACTCTATATAATGCTAGTTACCTACGTAACAGTAGCCACACGCCGCCGGCCGGCAACAAGTTGCCCGCATGGTCGCGCCACGTGCTGGCAGTCTGTGTGTAACCACGATACACTACGCATCGTTGTCTCAGAGAGTGAGGAAAAACAGTTGTTTCCCGGTTGCAGAAGCTACCAGGAGGGAAATAAGAGGATAATGGTGAGTACTACTGTTTATTCTCAGTGTTTTAGTGCTACGGTGGCCCCTCACTGAATAAACTTTACCCTTTAACCACCTGAGAAAACCCATGGCGTCTCGCTACGTCGTAATTCGACGCCATGGAGTCTCACCATCGCTCTCGACCACACAAGCTCTTGACTTACCCCGAGTTACGTTGTATGATTATTTACGGAGAAGTTTAATTATGGGAATTATAATTTTTATTAATTATAATTTATTAAATTATGATTAATCATCACCCACTCCGTGGAAAGATTGCTCTCGGGAATAAATGCTCTGGAGAATATGCTACCGGCCAATGCTCTCGACCCAAAGAAATAATATCGGGAAAATGCTCCCGTGGAAATACCCCAAAATCACGCTCTCGTATGATACCCCAGAGGCTATACCCGCATAGTCGGAGTTCCGGAGAAAGATCCTCGTGTTTAGTCCCCAAATTAATGTTCTGGACCCTCAAATATATCGGAAAAACCCCCCAAATATATCGAGTTAAGAATAACCATGGATAAAACCCGGATTTTTCCCCAAGTTACGTAGTAAAACCTCAGCCAACGCCATGCCGCGTAGTTACCGTCTCTCTCTCTCACACTCATACGCTACCGCAATAAACGCTCTCTCTTAGATTCATGAGCTAAGAAAAAGTACTCCAATGCTACCGTGGACCTCACCGAGTTTAGAAAAGATTATAAAATCAATTATCCCGAGTTGTCTGTAATAAGATCTATGTTAATCGAATAGTTGTACTATTCTCTGGTAAATAGTCTGGAATAAATAGTTTGATTGAGAGTAAAAAGCTATTGTACCATTTCCTGAATATTTTCCGCCCTCTTTCCAGCTCTTATTAAGATTCCCTGGTCGGTAATTCTCTCGTCTGCTATATTTTCTGGTCTCTGGTTTTTCCTTTGCATATCGCCGAATCCACCCCTCTCTCCACGACCCACATCCTGAGCAACCCGAGCCTTCCGTACCCTTATCCTTGGTTTTCCTCCCATTTTTGAGTTTTGTTTCATTTGATTCCGGGGTGATTGTTTCGATTTTTACGGTTCAGATATGGTTGCGGTTTGTTGGATCCGCGTCCCCCAAAATTCAGCTGGCGCCCAGAAAAAGTATTTAAGGTAGGATGAGCTTAAGGTCATCCTGGAATCTAGTTCCGGTCCCGTTTTATGGTTTTAGAGTTTCGAGGAATCCCGAGGGTAAGAACGAAGTGTGATACTTGTTCATGGGATTAGATACGTTTAAGAGATTAGGGAAAAAGTGTCACATAATACTTAGCCCTTTTCTCAATTTTTCGATTGACTTTCCATCTACATTTTTCTAGTATCTAGATGTATCTAGATGTATCTAGATGGTTCAAAAACTATTATAAGCAGATTTCTGGTTATTATTCAGTATTTTGATGATCTTGAGGAAGGGATTAGTTCGAGATTAATATCGATGGAGACAGTGAAATGAGGTATGTCTTTGAATTATCTAGTTTCTATTTATTGTTCAACTCTTCAGGTAAATTATGAATCGAAACTGACATATTAATTCATTCCATGGACAAAAAAAAAGAATTATTGTACAGATGAGGAGGAGAGAACAACAATAAAATGATAGGAAAATTATGAAGGGAAATAGATCGAGTCAGTGGTAGATTTTTTCCATTATTATAAAAGCTATTGAATTCACTTCATAATCAAACAGTTCAAAAAGTGAGGAAATTAACAACAATTGATGTAATGTACTAATACATCCCTTCGCCTTGAGCAATTGCTGATTGTTTTATCTACTCTTTATGATGCTCTTCGAAGTTTGTTCATTAGGGCTTGCATCCTAGCCTCTGCAATTCCATAAATGTCAGGTGTGTCAGGTAAAAGTTGTGACGAAATTTTAAGAATTCCGTCATTTCCCCTACTCCCAAACTAGTAAACAGGTAAGACAGAGGGTGAATATCCTAACCCTCGCTACCTCCAGCTAACTCCCGGATATCTATAACCCCGAATACTGCTCCGTCTCGTCGTGGAACCGTCCACCTACCTCTAACGCTCACTACCCCTTTCTATCTTTTGCTTGAGAAAAACACCCAACCCCTTCAGGATCCCGACTCGCTATCTTTAGATTTTGCTCTAGTCATCCCGTTCATTTATTTCATCTCATGGAGAGGACTTCACGTAAATATCGTTGAGAACCCGAGTTTACCGCGGATCAGGGCCAATATACCGTGCCACCCAGTGAATTCGGTCCATTCTCTTGGGCCATGTATTAGGAGAAGCACAGAGGTCGAGTTGAAATGCTCGCGCTCCCTTAGTCGCGAGAATGTCAGGATTTTTCCGTTGGAAGGCCATGCAGAAGAAATTAGCCCCTTCTCTCTGTGTGGATCGCCAGGGCTTCAGTTATGGTTGACGTTATCTATGAAATTTCCTGATTACTCTCCGGAGAGTGCTCCCTAAGAATTGCTACGATAATTCCGGTCGTGAAATAGAGCCAACACCCGCTCGATACCTCTCACCCCATTAATTATCATTATTTCTCGCTAGAGTAGTAGGTTTCACGAAAATTCCGTCAAAGTTATCAGCTACATTTGAATCAAACCTCGCGCGCTATCCGCCATAGATTCCCCACGGTAACTAGGCTGCCTGCACGCCCCTAGCGGGTCGCCCGAGAGTTACGTCTCCCTCATCAGTGAAGGGTTCGGCATATCACCAATATTTAATTACCGATATTTAATTTTTGCGTTAATTGCCAATCGAACAAAAAAAATATTGATTATCTAATCAACCGATAATCACTCTAGGGCAATCTTTGAGGATTTGATTATCAAAATTAACGGATATCCATTGCGTGATTATATTATCCACAAATAATCATTATGAGGTTTTTGCAATTTTTTTCCAATTTGGATATCGGGACTGAAAAATTTGTAATTATTTTATTTATCTATAACCATGTTGCAAGCATTATTAGTTATTTAACTAATCAGTAATCAGAATGAATAACTGATGATTACAGAATTAATGAAGTTCATGAAAATCAACGAGTTCACGATTATTGCGTCAATGAAATATCGAACAAAAATTTTTCCTGATTATTCGATTAATTACTAATCAAGATGGTATATTGGTCGATTAGTCAATGTAAGCACTAATTGATATGGCTAAAATATTGATTACTCAATTAATCGGTAATTGGGACTGTGGGTTCCTCGATTGAGCTAATAATCAATAATTGAAAGTATAAGATTATTGATTACTCAATTAATCGGTAATCAAGAGTGTGGATTCCTCGATTAAGTTAATAATTTATAATTGAAAGTTTGAGATGCCTCGATTATTCAATGCATGAATAATCGTCGATAAAAGTTTCTGACTATTATGATGTTTTTTTGCCGGTATATAAATAAACCCAATGTTGGTACAATTCGATGCGATTTGGGTAAAGAAAAGTAGGGCAAAATGGATAGCGGAAAAAAAACATCACGGAGAAAATTAACTATGCTGAGAAAAGGGACCGTGGGAAAAAAAGACCGAGGAGGAAAATGGACTGCGGCGGAAGGGGAACCGCGAGAGAAAATAGATCATAGAGTAGGAGAGAGTGGGGCAGAAAATGGTGCATGTTGAAATGGACCCCCTGACCAGAAATATCGCATATTGATCAGGATAAACCAGTCGCAGATAGATTAAAATTATCACGGATTAGTCATTGACTAACCAAGCATTTTTCCTCGTTCCATCGATTTGCAGGCAGAAAAAACAATATTCCCCAGTCAGGAGGGAATACATATGCTCAATTCGATGGGTCATCCGCCATGTGTGAAATTGGAATGGACAAAGCTCTTCAGTGTTTGGAGCGGACCGTTCACTCCTTTTATTCGACCTTCCAGCCTTTCGTTTTGACTTTTGGAAATAGTTTGCGGTGGGAGGGGGCGAGAAAGGACCTGTTTTGATTTCAATTATTGATTAGTGGAATAATCGATAACTTTTTCAATGCGATTATTAATTGGTGAAATAATTAGAAAATTTTTCTAACGCGATTACCGATTAAATAAATATCAATTATCGAAACTTACTAATTTTCCAAATAGATTGATAATCAATAATCTAATCGAGAATATTACTGAAAATAATGTTAGGTCCGATTCCTGCAACCATCCTCATTAATTGAATGAAAAAATCAAAAATTGTCTCCTCAGATTACTCAATAATCGAGTAATCAACATATTTTTATTTCAATTATGGATTAGCGGAATAATCAAAACTTTTACCATCATGATTATTGATCGCCAAAATAATCGAAAGCTTTTCCAACCCAACATATTTATTGAAATAATCGATAACTTTTTCGATGCGATTATTAATTGGTGAAATAATGGAAAATATTTTCAAGCCGATTATTGATTATCGAAATAATCGAAAATTTTTCCAACGCGATTATTGATTAACGAAATAATTGAAAACTTTTCAGCGCGATTATTTATTGACAAAATATTGAAAACCGTTCTAATGCGATTACCGATTAGATGAATATCAATCATTCAAACTTATTAATTTTTCAAATACATCAATAATCGATAATCGAATCGATAATATTACTGAAAATAATGTTAGGTCCGATCCCTGACAATTAAATATAAAACTGTAACTTATCAGTGTCCATGTTTTGGTGAACATAAATCCAAAGGAGGGGGTAAACGTATACTCAAGTAAGTTCTAACCCCGTTGAATCTCATGAGGCTTTTCTTCATTTCTAAATGCCAATGGGAAATCATAACTTCTGCTTACTTTACAGATCGAAGAAGTGTGGATGTCGTGCGGCGATAGTACTCAAGGCTGCAACATCTGCAATGCAGTTGAGAATTGACTCAATCCATCTCGAACACGTTAAGCATGACTTTGTATGCAATTTATTCCTATAATGACTAAAACATTATGTTCATATTGGGAAATGAAGGGAAATGGACCTCTCACAATTGTACAAATTGAAAGAACTTAGTCTCATTTCGAATCATTACAAAGAGCTCGGAAATGAAGCAAAATTTTTCGTTCTCCACTCTGCAAATTGTAATTTATCGACGACTCGAGACATTTCATTGGTACCCCGACCCTTCCCCCATGCTCTTAACCATTATTATAATACTTTTTTTTTTTCGTTAGACTTATGACAAAGATCGAGTTGATACCGACGTTAGCGATATTGACATCACAGACGATGACGATTCTGAAAATTCTCCAAACGATAAAAACTTGGGTGATGATTCAAGATCAGACTACTCACAGAAAGAGCAAGATGAATCGGTTGAAATATCTGAGTATGCAGATAGGAGTAACAGCGAAAGCAACAACGATAATGACGCTTTCACAAGTCAGGAGAATAGTAACTCTGTGAACTACGAGGAGAGCTCTATGGATAGTACTTTTGCTGATTATAACCTCAGTGATGGTGTAGAATTTGATGATAGTAGAGATGAGAGTGGCGATCAGCAGGTACTATGATTTAAGTATTCTCTTGACAGTTATGGGGACTTGTCAAAGACCTTATGTTATTTTTCACAGAATCTGAACGCTTTTCAGGTTCAGAGATCAAGTGAGAGAGAACGAGAGGCAGAAAAGAGTAAACAACTGAGCGGCAGATCTGAACAGTCAAATAAAATAATTGAGGATACAGTCATTAGAGCTCGAAAGTCATGTGCTTCTGGTCAATCGTCGAAACCACCGAACCCAGTGTGTATTCTATGAAATAATGTCAAGATTCTGTACCCGTTCATAAAATTGTTATGAGACTTAACTGAAAATGAACATAATAAAAAAGACTGCATCTTATTTTGAATAGGATCCAAAAAGTCCTTCAGATCGAGGGCCTACGTTGAGGAAGAGAGGAAAAGAGGTTACAGCAAGTAAAGAGATGCAGAAAGGTGCAAAAAAATCTGATCGAATGCTTCAGGATAAAATGATGAAAGTCGGGAGACCCTGTGGTTCAGAAAACCTCGCAGAGATGTCAAAACTACAAAAGAGTCACATGCCAGAGAAACCATCTTCAAAATCTCTGAAATTACAATATCAAAACGTCTCAGAGAAGTCTCTTGATCTTGAGGTTCGTGCATCTTCTCAAAATAATGATTAACAATTTTATATTCAGTGAAATAATATACTCATCCCGTTATCACAATTGCATACATCTTGTTCTATATAGGAGAGACCACGTAAGAGGAAACATGACTCACTCAGCATGAATGAAGGAAACGATCTGCCAAGAACTCGTCAGAGTCGCAATTTAAAACAAGAGTTACCAAAACCAGCTAAGAGAGGACGTCCTAATGATACTCATGTTAGTGGCTTGAAGAAACACACCGATGTATTACCTTTCGTAAAATTATCGAAGGAGCAGAAACTACGTTTCATTCTTGAATGGCTGGACCTCCCAAGTCTTATGATCGATAACGTTTTGATTCACGAGTATAAAGTTAAACTGAAGGACATCAAAAATTCATTAAAGAAATTATCCGATGCTTTCCTCGATAAGAATATTGAGACACAGATGTTAATGAAATATATGAGCAGTGATGCATTCGAGGGCTTTAAAGAAGCTATTAAATTGAAGAAGAAGAATGGCAAAAAAAAATGCAAGGTTTGTCATTGTATAAATAAGGATAAACTGATACCATGTAGACGCTATCTGCTTTGGTCACATCTTGCATGTGCTAAGGAACCAACAAAACCGACTGGTCTATGGTTCTGTCCAGAATGTAGAAAATAACTTTTCAACAGCCATAATTCATAAAGTGTACTCTTCGATTTTCATCGCACCTAGTAATTACCACTCTATCACCTGAATTTGTTATCCGTTTTAATGGCTCACTACATAGCCAAATTATGAAAGTTTCAAAATTCCGCAGCTTTCTTGACAGAAAACTTTAACAGAAAATCATAGCGGATTCGATAGAAAATTTTATTGAAATCTTATCAAAAATCTATTGAATTTGTCTTGAAAATTCCGTCAGTTTTCAGGCGATTTCTATTCGATGAAATCTCTAATATGAACCTTCAATGGAATATATTTTCTTCAGAAAAAAATAATAGATTTTTATTCAGTGATACAATTTATTCTAGTCAAACTTTTCTATAGAATTTGTTGGGCATAAATTTTCGAAGTTTTTTCCCTTATATTTTTTAATGGAAGATGAAAGAAATACAATCTGAAGAACTTCGGAAATTTATGCCGAGAAATTGCTCTATCAAAATTTCAACAGAATGGATTGTATAGAAGATCGAAATCCGTTGAGTTTTTCATGTGAAAATATTTTCTATTGAATCCTTTTATTGAAAAAGATCTCTAATAGGAACTGGCAAAAAACTAATTGAATTCTCAATAGACCTTCAATAGAATTTCCTCAGATTTTCTGTTGGGGTTTTTTATGAGTACATCTTCTTGAGGATTTTATATGAGATATAATTGATGAAACAAAAACAATAGATTCCAATTTCACTTGATGAATTATTCAATTGCGATATTATACAGAACTATTTCTGGTCACAAATTCCCAAAGCTTGTGCTCTATATATTTTTTCATATCTCGTTAAGTACGCCAACAAGTAAAACTTTGGAAATTGATGCCAAAAAATTACATGAAAAAATTTTAACAGAATAAGTTACTCAGAAATATTTGAGTCTTACGAATTTTCCCTGACAAACTGTTTCAATTGAATATTTATGAAATTCGATGAAACGTAGTTTATACACTGGCAGTGCATTTTTAAAGACATTGATGAGTTGAAGACAGGAAAGTAGTGCTCAACAATGCAAGTGGGTATTGTCTGGTGCAACTAGACTTTCTCTTTCTTCAGATGAACAACGTCTTCGAGTGTGTGTCATGACTACTGAGGCGAATTCACATCAAATTTCAACATTGAGACGATCAAAAAACTTAATATGAATTGAATGCGAATTGAATAATACAAATGGAAAAATTCGATTATTTTGGTAATTGATACAACAGTTCATAGAATTTTAAAAGAAAACTGTTGGTGATTGAACCGAGATTTTCCATCGATTCTTCTCATACGTGTGCATTTTTTTTTTGAAGCGGGATATTCTCTAAGAATAAACTCAGAAGAATCCTTTACATAAAAAAACATCACAATCACTTCAGCCATCGATTTTACATTAATTAATCCATAAAAAAATTACAAGTTACCCTTCCTTATGCTGCAATGGCTTTATACTAGTGTTTTCAAATGTTCATGTGGTTATCCCTCAAAATCATAACAAATAAGAAAATATATTGCACACTATCTGGAAAATTGAGATTCTACTTATATAAAACAGGAGACATGTATAAACTCCTCTTTTCATTCTTTTTTCCATTCATTCTATTCTCTTATTAATGCATAAATCTCTATTCATATATTCTCATCATTGACACAGATGATTAAGATCAGAAGATCAATTTTCTACTGATGTTAGAAAAATATGCATATTGTCCTTTTCTATAATAGTAACGAAAAAAATACATATACACAATGATTTTGTAGTAGCTGGCAATGTGAATACATGAGAAGCTTTTGTTAGTTAAGAACTTGGTTTTCATTCGAAAAAAAACTTTCGTCATTCTTTCCCCCTCTCCATATTGTTGTCACTGTCTGTCGAGATTCCAGCTGATTTATCAATTTTTTATTGGTTATTGTCCATCCAAGCTCCATGGTCGGCGGTTATTAATCATTTTGACTAAAAAGCATAGTTCTCCATAGAAGTTATAGATATTGAAAATGATAGTTTAATCTATGGGAATATTTATATATATTGTGGGTGAAGAACTGAGAGGGCTGTGCATTTGTTTGAGGTTATGTTTGTTGAGAACTCTATATGTTATTCTTCAGATCTTTCCTTCAGTTTTAGATAAAAAGAAAGTTAAACTACTGTATTTTTCCATCTGAAATTCAATCCAAATATGAGGAAAAGTAAACGAAATGAAGGTTTATGGAAAGGTCGATTATTTAAGAGTCATGACGAACTGGTAGAATTGTTGAGTAAATATTCTACCAAGGAACAAGAGCTCTTCACTATCTTCAAAAGTGAAAAGCTAAAGCCTGTGAACACAAAAATAAAATTTAGAAAAATTGTATATCGATGTAAATTTGGCCCAGTGCGGTTCTCATCACGTACTCGACAACGGAAAACCACGTAAGTGACATATTTAATAATGACATTTGAAGCTAGAAATAATTTTTCTACTCTTCTTCAGCACATTTAAGAAGAATTGCCCAGCGTTTATCAATATCTACTCTTTCAAAGGACAATTCCTCAGAATCACTGATTTAAATTTGAAGCATGTGGGACATGAAATCGCTAAGGTGAGCACAATCGGTTTCAGTGTGAGTAAAATATCAAGTCATCGGCCAAATGATTAACAATTGGTTTCTCACTTAGAATTTCTTCAAATTTCTCCCAGAAAACAAGAGATTGACTAAAACGGAAAAGCAGAAAGTTCATGAAATGATGGCAGTGCAAGCAAATAATCAATGTATCCAAACTTTTATTGCTACACAGTTTGATAAATGGGTATCCCTCAGAGACATACAAAACATAAAAAATGATTTGAAAAATCATCGTGGAAATGATATAAGAGAAGTCGTGGATATTCTGAGTAAAGATTATGGTATGATGTTTAGAATTCGTCTTCTTTACGTCGCTTCTGTTTCCTCGAGGCATTTCCGAGATTAGCTCTGTAATGAATTTTTCACACACCTATCCTTCTTCTGAGTTATCTCACGGTAGTATTCAAGCTGTATATACTTCTTTTTTCACTCCCGCAGGAGCTACGCCAAACATATTAAAAGATGGAGAGGGAACGTTTGAAGGACTATATTTTGATAATGAACAAATGCGTCAGAGTTATGCCCTATGGCCAACAATGCTATTTATGGATGGCACGTACAAACTCTCAAATTTAAATTTAACACTTGTTACATTTGCTGTGGAGAATTCATTATCTCGAACAGATATAGTTGGAATTGCACTGATTGCTGGAGAAGACGCAAAAACAACAGAATGGATGTTAAAGACATTTAAAAACAGTCATGGTGTTGATACGTGCAAGAGGATGAAGAGCGTAATGGCTGACAAAGATGGAACTCAAAGAATAACCGTTAACAAAGTTTTTCCATGGGTTACTCTCTTGATTTGTCGGTTTCATGTTCTACAAATCTTCCTTAAGGTGATAAATAATAAGGTGGAAGTTGATAAGAGAGATGAAACATGGAAATATATAAAAGACATGGTTTATGCCAAGTCAGAGAGTCAATATAAACATGCTTACACGAAATTACGTAACTGCACAAACGAAGAGATGATCACTTATTTTCACGATCATTGGCATAATATTCAAGACGATTGGGTTACTTATAGAATGAGCACTTGTAATCTTGGCAATTATACGAACAATAGGCTCGAGTCCCTACATGCAAAATACAAAAAATTCATAGGTTACTACAAGACATTAATCGAGCTGATCAGAGGCATCTTCGAAATTATTCAAGCTAGGAGAAATGAGAATAAAACAAGAGTGGCATATGCAATGTTGAAGAATCCAAGTATACAAGAGGATCAACATGCTGAAAAAGAACCCGATCTCTCTGCCTTTATGCCAAATAAACATGCAGAGATAAAACTGCAGTTGGAGAGATCTGCTTATGTTGATCTTGAGGAGCATGATAGCGTGCAGAATATTTACACTACGAAGTCCGGTGATCATCAATTAACAGTTACTCCCACTTCGTGCGAATGCGACACCTGGCTGAATGATCTTCCCTGTCGCCACATCTTTGCGCTCCGGAAACTCATTGGTGTAAATGTTATCGATGAGTCATTATGCATTGGACGTTGGACGAAAAAAGCACATTGGCTGCTAATTATTTCAGCGATCAAAAAAGCAAAACTACCTTGTGTAGGAAAATTACAGATCAGTTATCAGAGATAACAAGAGTTTCATGTAGTCCGAGATTCTCTCAGAATGAAAGCATTCTCTACAAAATATGCGAGGAGAGGGAGAAGGATATTGAGGTTTCACGACATCATTGTGGAAACGATGGAACAGAATCATCGAACGAATGCAATGAATCCATTTCGAGTCAATCCTCCATTTCCTCCAGCTATTCTCGTGGACAGGGTCATATTCCCTATTCTAAAAATTGCGAGACATTCAATATTCGTATGCCAAAACCATTCAAAATACGGGGACATCCATCCAAGTACAAGGAAACCTTCATCAACTTCAAAAATAAGAAGAAGAAAAATATTATATTTGGAGTTTATGATGCATATTATTACACACAAATATCTCCACCCAGCTTTCTCAATGACTGCTGAGGCTTTAGTTTTCAGATACCCTAGGAAAAGTGAGTCGAATCTAGGTTCGCGATGGGATTAGAGCATTATTAAATCCGTATGACAATGGATTTATTAAAATGCGTATCAATATCATGATATTCACTTGACAAAGAAAACAAATGATATTTTTTGAGGATGTGATTTGAGATTGATCTTCAACATGAAATATTGGTTGATTGTAGTAATAAATGTTTATGTTTATCAATATCTAACAATATGCAGAACGAGATACAAGAGATAAACATTAAGATCAAGCACTAGATAAATATTAGCCATCGTTTCTGAACTCGAACCCTCTTCTCGAATATTCTAGTCTCATAAGCTTTAGTCTTTACTGTTCTATTCACTTTCCAATGATTCATTCATTCTATATGCTCCCCCATATATGTACACAGACGCATCGCATGATTCTGAGAATAATTTGATTCAATATCTTGAAGACCGAGATTTAATTGACTGATATTGGAGGGCTTGTAAGCTTTAACTCAATATAATCGCCACGTTTGAATGACACTAAGAATGAGCGTGATTTTTCAATGAAAGAGAATAAGAACTTTGCTGGAAACCATCAGGAATTATGTTCGAGAAAGAAATCGATGAATCAACGGAGACTTTTGAAGCTCTGCTATTCGAGAATTCCATCGTTGATGTCAAATTGTAGACATGATTGGACAGGACGAGACTCAAGACGGAAAACACAGTTTTGTTGTTTAGGTTGAAATCCAATGGATAGAGTGACACTTGAATTTGTTAAATCGATATTAATGTTCCATAGACTGAATTTCGAATGTCTAGCACAAAATTGAAAAATGCCTGGCACTCAGCTGAACGACATGGATAATTCTCTCTGATGATTCTCTGTCGTCTAGCTATAAGTTCATTATAAATTCTGTGCTTTGACCGTTGTCAGCTACAATCGAATTTGTCAATTTTTTTCGTTGAGATCTAGAGGGGGTACTTTATTCATTCTAAGAAATTACCTCGGTGTATTGTTTGGAATCCTCGCACAAGTTTCTACATATTCAGGTTTTAAAGAAAAATACGAAAGCTACTGGTTTGCTCTTCTGAGGTGCTCTGTCTATTAGAAGTACTACTCTCTGTAAAGGAATGAATCAATTTCTCCTATCTCGACGAGTCAACAATTTTTTAATAAACAAATTAGGGCAAAATTCATTTTTATGAGGGGTAATACAGCTGATGATGAACAACAGCGCTATCATTGTAATGATGACGTCTCATAAGAGAGTAGAAAAATATTCATTGAACAACTAATTTTCAATTCTCAAACTTGGATTTTACTTTCTTGGTCTTCCCAAATGAGTCCACAATCGTTTATACTACTAATTAATTATTCAACCGGATCGTTCATCACCGCTATATACTTAGCAGATAAAAAAATTATTTATAAACGAATTTAATTTATTTCAATTGGGAATAATTAGGGAGAATCCAGGAGTATAAATTTATAATTTAGGAGTGCATTGTTTATTTATAATTTATTATTTTTCAAATGGCGTATAATTAGCAGACAATGAATCAAAAAAATTAATTAGTGGCATGAATCGTTAGCAAATAATTTGAGAGCTTCAAGAAAAATTAATTCTGATTTTGGGAGAGGATAATCATGTTGTAAATAAATATTTCCCAATTTTTTTTGCGAACGGCCAAACGCAACAACAATGGCGCTGTCTAACCCGCATCAGCTGTTTTCAGCGGGAGCACAGGTCAAATGCACCAAGTGGGCCTGTTTTGGGCGGATGCAGTTGGAACAAATTTCAATGACTTCGCAATATTTAATGAATCCTTTTTATTGAATAACACAATTATTGAGTATATTAAATGCAAGATAGTGAGATCGTTTAGTGTGAGTGTGAGTGTGGAAACAGACTTCAGGGATAAGGAGCTCGTTTCACAGCTTACATTGGCTCAGTCAAACCGGGTTCTAGATCTAGTCTTCGAGAGAAGACATAATTAACTTAATTTATCAAAACATCCCGAACCGTCCCCTCAATATTAGGACACTAGGGTGTACCATAGTACGTCGAGAAATACCCAGGAATAGGAGCAATGTTGGTCGACGCTGTATGAATACTGATCCGAATTCTCCGATACCTGCAAACCACCTAGCACGTTATCAACATCTTCAAATTTCTCTTCTAAACACCTAGCCTAGAACATAGAAGATTGAATAAAAATCATCCTTTCCAAACGTGTGATCCAGTGCCTCAGCTGCTCCAGAACATGTAAGATTATATTCCACTGTATAAGATTCCACTGCAAATAAGACACTTCCAAAGATGGAGGATCAATCAAATCAATCGCCAGGTCTTCATTCTGGCCAATTGTTCGAGAGTCATGATGAATTGATGGAATATTTGGATATCCACCATCAGGAAGAATCTAAATTCTTCACCACTTTCAAGAGTGAAATGTTAAAACCTAGGAATTCGAAATTGAAATACCGAAAATTTATATTACGCTGCAAGTTTGGTCCCATTCGACCCTCGTCAAGAACGGGTCAGCGAAAAGTAACGTGAGTAGATGGTTTACAACAATGTAACGTTATAAATGATCCAAAAAAATTTATCTACAGCACATTCAAACGGAATTGTCCAGCTCATATTAGTGTTTATCATTCAAAAGGCAAATTGAAGATAACCAGTTTGAATTTTCAACACAACAAACACGATTTTACCAAGGTGAGAACAACTTGGAGTACTTGATGACTTCGTTATTTGTCAGGGGAGAGAAACTTTGTGTGTCTATATGAGATTTCAGAATTGTGTTTTCTCCTATAATTCTCCATTTCCATCACAATTATCAATTTCCATATGAGCACAGAGTTGTCCTCCCTCGCTGGAAAGTTCTTTCTTGAATCTTTTTGAAAAATTAAAAATGTACTTAGAAATTGGGGTGAATAATTGGAAATACAGGTGAATGGAAATAACACACTCAATTTCCAATTACTCTTTTTGGTTTGGAGGATTTAAGGAGGAATTTTCTGGCGGGCGCCTTCACATAATTATTAAAATTTTGTGAGCATTCAGAAATTTCATCAAGATTTACCCGAGAATAAGAAATTGACACAAAGCGAAAAGGAGAAAGTCCATGATATGATGAAAGTTAAGGGGAAAAATCAGTACATCCAAACATATGTATATAAGAAATTTGGAAAGGGAATTTCGCTCCGAGATATTCAAAATATAAAGAATGAACTGAGGCCTTACTGTGGCAATGATTTACATAAAGCCATTGAAATATTAAAGAAGGACTATGGTACGTGTTTGGAAATTTATGGATATAAACTAATCTCAACAGCTTTATGTATGGAATATTTTTTCATGCACTTTTCTTCCTCATTCTTTATTATTCCTCACTCTCTATCTCTGTACTCGAATATTTTGTTGGCGAAGCTTTGACTAGTTTTACAATAGTATTGATCTAAATTCCTATTAACTTTCAATGGGAAAAAAATCGTATGTTTACAAACCTGATGTATTATTCACTGATTATTCAGGTGCTCATGTGACTACATTCGATGATGATGGAAATTTTAGAGGGCTCTACTTTGATACACAAGAAATGCGTAATGACTATAAAATGTGGCCAGAAATATTTTACCTGGATGGCACCTATCAATTATCAAGTCTTGGTTTTACATTGATGACATTCATCGTAGAAAATTCATTGAGTAGAGCACAAATTATAGGAATTGCTCTCGTCGTGAAAGAAGATCACGAGACATTTGAATGGTTATTGAGGACATTTCGGAATAATAATGGTGAGGTATGCGAAAAAAACTAGATGTGCTATGATGGATAAAAACTGGGAACAACGTGAAGTAATTCGGCAAACATTCCCACACATCCAGCGAAAAATCTGTCGTTTCCACACCCTCCAAATTTTCCATCGAATTACGAAAGGACTGGTTGAGAAGAGTAAATTGGAGTATACCTCGAAACTGATAGAAAATATGGTTTATGCTGAAACAATGACCGCTTACAATGAAAATTATACAAAATTTGTAAATCATGCACCAGTCAAGATGGTGAAATATTTCAATGATAATTGGCGTGGCATTGAAGATGACTGGGTAACTTGTCAGGTGAAAATGCACAATTTGGGAAATTATACAAATAATAGGTTGGAGTCATTACACGCTAAATATAAACAGCTGATACGCCGTCAAAGTTCTATGATTGAGATAATTGACAGTATTATGCAGATCATTGATGCACAGAAGATTGAGACTAGAGCTCGAGTGGCCCATGCTATCCTCAGAAATCCAGTAACAGATTTACCTGATCAGGAAAAAGAATTTTTGATGGCATTTATGCCCAATAAACATGGTGAAATTCAAACTCAGCTCCAAACATCTGCCTACGTTGACCTCAACGTTATTGATTCAAAGAAAAATATCTATGGGACAGAATCCGGTGATTTGCACTTGATTATCACACCCACCTCATGTGAATGTCATATTTGGAATAATGACATACCATGTCGTCATATCTTTGCATGCCGTAAACTTCTAGGACTAAATCTGTATGATAGCAATTTATGTACGGGACGCTGGCTCAAGAGTAAATATTGGGTTAGTATACACATAGTTTCATCAGCGATTAGTATTATCTTTATGAAACACATGCGCGTGTAGTCGATTTTCCTTGATAATTTCATTTGAATAGCTAACGAACGATTATGAAATGACGATTTCCACTCGTTTTAGGCATGCGAAGATTCTAACAATGAAAACTCTCAATGTACGGAAATTGACTTTGATAATTCAAACCCACAAACCACAGGACTTGCAAGAAATCAAGTAGTCAGGAGAGCTGGGATTATTGCCAATGGCCTTTATTCTAAGCCCATATTGGAACAGAATTCACAGTCTACATCGGTGAATAAATGTAATGTTATTGGTGGAGCCACAACGGTAATTTCATTTTCCATCCCCTTTTCTAGATTCATATGTCTATAGTGCTTTCAGATTTGTTGAAATTTAATATTTTTCTGTTTTTGTTCATTCTCACAGCCAAAAGTCACTGAATCCACCCATATTAAAAAAATGAAGACACCCAAAGTGATGACCCCAAAGAATGGAAAAGAAACTCGTCCTCAGAAGATGCGAATGTAATGAAGGGTTCCAAGGGAATTGTGACAGTTCTATTGCCAGTATGATCTGAGATACCTAGTTGATAGTGGATTACAAACGTTTCACTTTACCCAGGTTTCTTCTATGATTTTCAATATCTCCGTTCATAAACCAGAGTCTAGGAAGTCCCTGACAATCGTTACATTTCGATGATTCTGCTTGTAGAAAAAAATTATAAAAATAAAATAAAAAAAAATTTGAAAAAATACTCATGAAAAAATGCAATACAATTTTCCTAGCTCGTTTGATGAAGAACTGTATCGGAAATAGATATCATCGTATTATATCATATCAAATTCAATCAATATCTATCGATGGAAAAGGATTGATGTACATATTTTTCAATGCAAATTACTTCATTGGGATATCTTTCGAACAGAATTATTCGGCATGAATTTTCCAAACTTCTTTCACTAT